>CM031242.1:630300173-630900173 GCA_018340775.1 Taxus wallichiana var. yunnanensis | reverse complement strand
AGGGTTTGAGATGTAAATTGTATGCGGGAAGAGGGATCTCCATAGGTGGTTGTTCTTAGAACTATGCCCCAACTCTGGGTAGGGGAAAGAGAGAAAATTGATCAATGCGAAAGTTTGCTAAGAGAAAGCTGATCAAAGCAGAATATTTCTGAGGATGTTAATACAATAGAAGGTTGATCAATGCGAGAAGCCTTTTTTCTGCCATGATAAGAGAGTAACCATCCTTCGAGGGTATGGTCTACTTTTTTCTTTTGCTTTGGGATTTTTGACTTTTGTTTTTAGATGGCAGGATAATATATGCATGATAGTTGTCCTTTGGGGAGCAGTCTATACTTATTATATGCTTTTTATGAACAACTGTCCTTTGATGGATCAATCTTTTTTTGATAAGATAACATGAGATAGGAGCATCCATAATTTGTACTTTTCTTTCTTTTTGTGTTGATTTTCTATTTGATGGGGAAGATCTAGGGTATAGCTAGGTAGACCACTTAGGAGGGGACGATGATCATACAAGTGACACCCTTGGACCTTTTGTGTGGTTTTGATAGGTAGATAGGAGGATGATGGATGTAATGATTGTGAAGTTATCACCAAAAAGGAGAACCTATCCATAAGAACAATGTTATGGACAGAGCCATGGTGCCCATATTTAAGGTCATGACTAGGAAAGTGACGACAGACCACATAATTCCAAATCATTATAGTGATAGATGGAAGAGGTTCATGATGGAGGAATGATCTAAGGGTATGACTATTTTCTCATTGGTAGATATGCTAACAATATAATGGTTGTAAGTGCAATGCATTAAGAGGTTATGTCTTTGGTTTACCATCAAGGGAAGCCAAACAATAGAGCCAGACCCATACTTATGTGTGATAATGTAAGGTCCAATCTAGTTGGGAGAAAACTTTCCACGTTGGATCCTTTCTAGAGTGTGATCAAAAGATAGGATAAAGTCTTAGGGGAGGAAGATAGGATATAGATGAGTGAAGATAAAAATTATGCATTATCCTTGAGGAAGCGAAGAAAATATGTGCCCCCTAATGAGGCAAATAAATGGCCACAAAGGTGGGCTTAGGATGAAAATAAATGGTCCCCCAAGAGGGGTACAAATGTGATCACAAAGGTGGGTCTTAGGATGAGGAGAATGTGTCCCCAAGGAAGGGAGAAATATGGCCACGACAGTGGACTTAGGACGAGAGGATAGATTGGATGAAATCGGTAAGGTAAAATATGTGCAAGATCTCAAAAATGAGGAAGCAAGAATCATGCATATTAGAAGACAAGAGAACAACCACAAGAGTGAGCTTAGAGTGAAAATAAATGGTCCCCCCATGGAGAAACAAACATGGCCACAAAGGTGGTCTTTGAAATAAATATGGCATCCCAAAGGAAGGGACACATATGGCCACAACGGTGGACTTAAAATGAAAAACATGGTCTCTTAAGGGAGAGACAAATATGGCCAAGATTAACTTGGATTTAATATTGGATGAGATTAAATAAGGTGATGTCAAAAGTGAAGTCCCCGTTATCAAGGAAGTTGTATGGATGGATAAGAGATGAATTGATGTGGAAGGGATGTTAAGGATGAGGGGAGGATGTCCCCTAAAGAGGGATATTATATTAGATATGGATGAATTTAGTACATGTTGAAGGAGTCTAGATAGGCTTGTTTTGGATTTGGATTGGATAATCGGTTGGAGACCAAAATGATGATCGACAAGATAAAAAGTATTGATGAACAATGAAGGACCTTCCTTATAAGGAATGTCATGTGCAGGAGAGATGTTAAGGGATGATGTGGATGGAGGATTCATGGGAAACCCGATGGAAAGGATATGAATTTGATTAGTTTTATATGGATAAGGATGTTCCCCCTAGATGAGGAAATCATATTTCTCAATAAGGTTATGGAGAATCATCGAAAGGCCTTACAATGTTCAATGTTATGGCCCATGGTACGATTATAAGCACAAATACAATTAGGATTGAACCACGATGGATCAAGAATATGGGGATTAAAATATTTAATGGGAGGAAGTGTGATTGCAGATATTTGAATTAAATATCGAAGGATGTTTGCATAGGACCCATCAAAGTGTCATGGGGAAGGTAACTCTTGTGGGTTTTGATATAATATTTTGGCTTGGAGTTAGGGGAAGAAGTGGACGTAGATCGGATGGGTGAATTATATGTCTTAAAAGATGAATCAATTTTGAGAGGAGGGTTAGATTGTTTGGATTGGGATTTATCATTACGAGGTGTATTAGATGAAGGGATTGACCTTAAAATAGATGTTGTAACATTGGATTTCTAAAAAGAGGGAAGACCTAACTTCTTATGAGGATTCGCAGGAGACTGTTGGGGATGTTAAACATGAACCGTAAATATTGATCGAGAATATTTACCCTTTGTAGTGGAGTATCTAAATATTGCAGTGTAGGGGCAGATATTGATGGGGAAAAATGTGTTTATATGATGCAATTAATAAGGTCTATGTGAGATTTGGATTGTATAGGTTTTGGTTTGGTCAATGTGGAAATAGTTGATTTTGAATCCCCTTTGTGTTTGCCTCAGGTGGAGGTGTTTGTTCTATAAATTTCTCAAGGGGTATCATTGATAGAGTTATAAATCAAGAGGATTTGGTCAGTGTGATAAAAGGATTAAGTAAAGAATATTGGGATAAAATAGGTGATGTGGCCATGGGAAAGGATATAGGTGATGAAGATTTCAAGGTACGGATAAGTGGATTTATTGATATGATAGATATATTGGTAGTTGAGATGGATAGGGAGGTGGGCATAATTGAGATATTTGGAGGTGTAAGTGATGTGGTTAAGGGGTTGAATATGGTAGGTTAGTGAATGATAGATGTGGATGAAGTGGTATGTATAGTCGAAGTCAATGGGGATGTGGTAAAGTTATTTGGTGTGGTTCGTACAAAAAAACTGTGGAAGGAGGAACTGGGATTGAATTTAAAGATGGTATAATGGGTAAAGGTGGAATGGATGTAGGTAAGGTAGTCAAATCTAATGAAGGGGATGTGGTAACCGATGGAGTAGATATGAGAGGTAATACAATAAATGTAGGAGTAATATTGGGTATAGAAGTAGGTGGGAATGGTTGTTTCATAAATGTTTTGAGGGGTAAGAATGATATGTTTACGAATGGGGTTGATAGGTTTATTTGATGTAGATGTGGGTAAAGGAACAAATGTAAGAGATGTCGGGATACATGTGCATATCAATGGGGCCGAAATAGGTGCTAAGGATAAATTTGATGTGATAGATTGGGGCATGATCAAAGTGGATGAATTATATGGTATAGGAAAACTTGATGTGGATGTGGTAAGGGTAGGAGCATGTATAGGTATAGGATAAGTAGTAAAAGTTGATATAGGTGTGATAAGGCCAAAATATGTCTCGTTAATGTGTAATAAATGATCTTATTTTACTCTCTTTTTATCAAGTTTGACTGCATTTTGTGAATGTTTTTTAATCTAATATAAGTTAGGATGTAATTGTCCATATTTTGTTGAATTTAGTTCTAACGTCTAAAAACTCTGTAATTCCTAACAAAGTGTGTGGAAATTCAGTTTTTGTAATAAAATAGGTCACAATTAGTTAGAAGAATGAAGTATGAAGCGATCAACATGTTTTTAGGAGCATTGACTTCAATACGGCTTAGTTCCGGAACTCCATCACACATTTTATGAGCTCTATCACTTAGTTCCGGAACTTTCAGACTTAGTTCAAACTCCAACACTTAGTTTCGGAACTCCTACGTTTAGCTCTGGAACTTTCATGGTTAGATTTGGAACAGTTCCCTTTAGTTCTGGAACTTCTCCAAAGTTCTAGAACTAATGGGAATCTGTTTATTTTGATGACATCTGATGATAAAGAAATCAATGAGCCTTTCAATCAGGAGCAGATCAGAAGATTTTTGATTCTTCATACTCAAAGATCCAGGGATAACTTATCAGATAGTTGTACGTCCAACAAGGTTCCAAATTCAACATCTATTTTTGGCACTATTTGGTTCCATCTGAATTGGTAGAACAACTATGGCCATAAATGCATCTTTGAATGAATATATATATATATATATATATATATATAAAGACATGTAGATAGATTATATATATATATATATATACACATACAAATACATATAGAGAGATACATTAAGTTTTTGTAAGATAAAACATTTTAGCAATAAAATAGCCACTTAGTTTTGAGAGAATATTAATTTGTCAAATTTTGATTCAAGGTGGAGCAAGGACCCACTCCAAGAACTAGGATCCTTGTTTTATTGGTATTTATATTTCTAAATCAAATGATGTAGATCTCATTAATTGTATAAATGCTTTTGATTCTCTAAGATTGAACTTTGTTATATAATTTTCCCACTGATGTTATAGACTAGATTTTTATTTCCTTACAATATTTTTCACAGCATTTTCAACTGTTTTTTTATTTCCAAGAAAAGTGTGTTTACTTCTGTATCATGTGTTTATTTCCAACAATCTATTTACTTTTGTATGTGTGTTTATTTCCAGCAATTTATTCCAGCAATGAGTGTTTATTTCAGCAAGTTTCTTGTAGCATAGATATAATAAGGCTTTGGCCATGGAACCCTAAGGACACTTGTAAAAACCCCCAAAAAACAAAATAACAAAAACCTACAGTCAATTACTAAATCACTAGGATTCTTCTTGTTGCATATAGCTTTAGACACACCCCTAGTTTGAATATGACATCAACAAAGAGTTGATTAAATGAAGGGAATAATGACACCCATCATTTTTGGTGCCATTGCCAAGGAGCCACTAGTTAGAATTGTCTAATTAGGTATCAAAAAGAGCAACAATCATACATTTAGTAATTGAAAAATATTCCCTATGCTATCATAAAATTTATGAGTAGACTAAGAGACTCCAAGGGTAGATTTCTCCCAAAAATATTTGAACAAGAATTATCAGCATCCTCTCATTCAAATAAGGAAGTTGACCAAGAATTGGAAGCACCATTGTCCCCTATTAGACAAGAAGTAGAACTTCCACCTTTGGAATTCTTGGATCAGTCACCAGAAGGAAGTGGAACCTTTAGAAAAAGGATTATATCCCAAGACCCATTTAGAGAAAGTTTTGATTCACAATTGAGTAGTCAACCTCCTACTCCTAAATTTTCACCTTCTCCAAAGTAGATCACATACCACATTGATTGGGAGAAAGGACTGGAAGATATTGCAGAGATGGAATGAGAAGTGAAAGAGAACTTGATAGGACCTTTACCTATCCAATTTGGTTGGAGGATGATGAAACAACTATGAAGAATATTTCACCTACACACTTGCCCACATTTAGAGGGATGTCATTTGAGGATCCTAACCAATTTCTGTTTGAATTTAAAGTATTGTGTCAGACCTATGATTACAAAACAGATAATCAGAAGCTCAAGTTATTTCCATCTACTCTAAAAGATGTAGTAATGAGGTGGTTTATGGGATTAACATCTAATTATATTACCACTTGGGCACAAATGGAAACTACCTTCCTAGACAAATATCAAGACTACTGTAGAGGGAGAAACAAGAAGGAAGAATTTTTTAAAATCAATTAGGAAGAGGATGAGAATATGGAATATTATTTGGACAAATTCCTCTTTGTAAGTAAAAGGTTTGGATTTGTACTTCAAGAAGAGTTAAGCAAAACCATTTTTCTTAAATGTCTAGATGATGAATCTAGGGAAGCCCTTGATTTAATAGGAGTTGGAAATATTGGTCAATTGAGATTGAATGATATTAAAGACATTTGTAGAATCTATTCTAGAACAAGGGGTGGACCTAGGAAAGGAAAAGTAGTTAAAAGTCTGAATCCAGATATGAACAAACTGATGGATGAACAAGAAAACTTTAAAATAGACATTTTAGTTCAATTAACCTCCACCATGGATGGATTGCAAGCTAAAGAAAATGCTAAAACTGAACCATTAGCTATGTATTGTCCTAGATGTAGGAAAAAGCATGCAATAAGATATTGTCCTCTAGATAAAATAGAAATGTGTCTTATCTGTGAATCTAGGGACCATGAGAGTAATGTTTGTTCTCTTCTTCCATTTATAAAAAAAAGCTTAAACAAACCAACACTACATCCTCATCAAAAGAAGTAAAAATTTTCCAGAGATAACCTAGCCAAGGGAAGTTCATGCCCAGGTCATTACCTAACCCTTGGATGATTCCATGGGTGGCTCAGATAGTACCGTAAAATTGGGGAAAACTAGCATGGAATCCCTAGGATTGGGTAGTACAAGCTTGGTATGCTCAAGAATACCAACAACCATGGTTTGGTCAAGGTAACCCGAATGCTTGGTCAACCTAGGTGGATCCCTAATAACTATGCTCAAGGGAGGACATATCCCAGTCAGAATCAACAAGCCATAATGGGTTCCCCAACACAAAATTCACAGACTAAAAATGTGGTTCAAACAAAAATGCCCAAGACAACCGGTTCTAATACCGAAACAAACAAACAAATCCTATCTATGGGACAGAATAAGAAAAACTAGTTGATCTTAATGCCATGGATTGTAAATATATTCAAACCAGATCTAGAAAAATAATTAGCAATCCACCTATTATAATTACTGAAATGACAGAAGAAACTAAAACCCTAGTTTGGTTGTTCCTAAGAAGGATGAAAAATAAAAAGATAAGGAGCCAGATAGTAACTCTACTGAAAATCCATTTCCAAAGAGATTTAAAGAAGTCATAGAGACCAAGGAATTTGAGTTGGTGCAGGAATTGAGGAAATTGAATATTGAAATACCATTGTTGCAAGCAATCAAGGACATTCCTGAGTTAAACAAGTTAATCAAAATTCTATGTTTAAAAAGACCTGGAAGAAAGAAGCAGTACCCTAGGACTATTAAGGTAGATGGGAAACTTTCTGATTTATTAGCAAGAAAAATCTTACTTCCCAAATATGGAGATCTTGGAAGCCCTGTTATTTTTGTCTCTATAGGGAATAAAGATATACATAATGTTTTGGTTGATTTGGGAGAAGCTATAAATGTAATGATAATGGAAACTTTTAAATATTACCATTAAGCAAAGTATACAACCTACTAACACCATATTGCAGATGACATATCAGTCTGTAGAAAAAATAGGAGTTATTGAAGATGTGACAGTTATGGTGGAGTCATGGGAATATCCGGTGGAATTTCTTATATTACGACCAAAAGGTAAAACGCTTGGTTATTCCATTATTTTGGGTAGCCATGATTAGCTACAATTACTACCTTAATTGATTACAGATCAAGTGATATGACTATCTCAAATGGTGAGAATTCTACGAAAAAATATTTATATCCTTCGCACAACCTTTTATTGATAATAAAGAACAATTATGGGTATATGATCTTGATACTAATAAGAAAAAAATGTCTTCTTTAGCTATGATAATGTTGTAGGATCACGTACGAGAGATGGAGGATATGATTAATCAATTATTGAAAAAACACCAACTATCCTTGGAACAATCAAGGATAGTTCCAGAACCTACAGACTTAGTTCCAGAACCTTTAGACTTAGTTCTGGAACCATCATATTTAGTTCTGGAATACTCGCATTTAATTTTGGAACGTTCATACTTATGTTTGAAACCATAGCAAAAGCCATCCCATACAAATGAAAATAATTTTGCTCGGAGGAATGAAATTTCTCTTGGGGAGGATCGAGAAATAGCTATGGATTAGTAGCTTCATTTTTAATGATATCAAGAAATGTTGAGGAATTTCTAAAAAATAGTAGTGATGAGGAGTTTGACCGATAATAAGATAAGTATCATAACTCTTCCTACTATCCTTTGTACAATATTCTTTCTCAAGGTAATTTTGGAGATATTGCTACATATCATATGTTATTACCACATCCATGTCCACTAAACACCTTAATGGAACTGTATGTCGGAAAAGTGATAGGCGAGCGTGAGAATCAACAAGTAACTCTTCCGCGTACCCGACCTCCCGAGGTCGTGCCGAGACAGCCGGTGGGGATGGAATATGCAGACAAACTAGTTAGGCAGTCTAATGTCTTCGACACGCACTAGTGGAATTTGCGAATCTAAGGCAAAGAAGGCCCTTCTAACTTGGACTGGTGTGATAGATCGATCAGCGAGGATGACTGCTCGAAGGCTCCAATCAATATCGAGCTCTGGCATGATTCAATCTATGGGTTGCGGAATACGTGGAAAATGACCTGGGATTGTTTCATGTATATCTCCCGATAAGGTCATATAGTGGATGATGAATATAATTGACTCTACGGATGATTTTCTGGCCTAGTCCAGAATTCCCTAGTTTAAATCACCGCTATATCTAGTAAGGACAGTTGTTCGATGATGATAGGTGGAAGTGGAGTGGACTGAAATACTAGTGTGCGTAGGCCAGTGTTTATATCTAACTGACTTGTGGATTCGTTGGGCTGTGGGATCTGTGGGTCACAACCGTAGACTCTTGGTTGTTGCGGTCCTGTTATGGTCATACGCGAGATCAAGTTCTAATCCCTAGTATCCAGTAATCGTATGCTTTCTCAGCTTCTATGTTTAGAACCAATAGTTGTGCGATCTTCTCAGAATACCTTACAGACGTTCTCGCAACCTGGATTCTTAAGCTGGTATCTATATCTATGAGGGTGTCTCCAGTGTCTGGCTGTGGAACTAGAGGATCGCACCCGAATGTTTGTTCTCTTTCGAGCCCTTCTACAGTCATGTGGATGTTTTCTAGAGTAATCTGTAGTTTGGCTGACTTGACCAAAACGCATGTGCTTGGTCATCTTCTATGTTTAATCCTCTTAACTGAGAACTGATCAGTTGTAAATCTGTGGTTGTTCGGAATACTTGTATCCTGAGATTTTGGTCTATGTCAACTATCGCTGTGATGAGGTTTGGTTGAGGCACGATTGGCTCAAATATATATTCCCTGGGCTCTTGAGGTCCCGTAATTGTCATAAAAGGAAAAACTAACTGTAATGAAGCAAATTCTAATTACGTGAAATAAATCTAACTGCATATAAATTTTATTCTTCTCTGAAATATTTAACAATTTTAAGGAAAGCAAACTATTTTAAGCATATCTAGAAATAATAACTAAATAATAATTAAAAACAGACAAGATAACCGAGTGTGGTTATTTGCCTGTGCAATTTGTAGAATTATTCTAAATGAATAAAATAACCTGTCTAATCTACCTGCAGGATTCTCGATCCTACCTCGAAGTGAGGAGTGAATCATAGTTTCTCAGAAACTATCAATCCCCACAGCTTCCCTGGCAATATCGAGAATAGAATGAAATGAAATAAAGTGATTAACTACTCTATTTGATATGAGTCTGACTAGAACTTTGAAATTTAAAACCTGGATTCCGCAGAACAGTGGCAAATCTGATGGTGTGTGTATGATCTTTTCCCCTCAGTATGATCTTCTCGTTCTTTCATGTTCACTTGGATCCAGAAAAGTGTGTAATGCTAGCACCGATAGGAGTAGATTTTGGGACAAGGACAGCTCAGAATATAGACCGAGAATGCGAGTAGGAGAGGGATAGCACAAGAGTACAGAGCTTGGCTTATGCGATTCCTAGTGGGATTTTACTGCGAGTCATGCAACATGAAGCGACCAGAACCTGCAACTATCCTATACGAAGAGCAAAACCTGCAACTTTAATGGCTTCCCAAGCTATTCTATTTCAAAATAAAGACACTGCTTGCACAAGTTGGATATGTGGCTTACCAACAGCTGGATAAAGCTAACCAGGTATATAATGAATTGAACTAAGAACTCTAAGACACGATGAAGATAAATCTACAGCAAAGAGGAATCAGAGGCAAGCTTCTAACTGGATTGGATGGAACAACAACACTGCCTGCACAAGATGGGTCTGTGGCTTACCAACAGCTGAGCAATACTAACCAAGTATGAAATAAACTATGCTATCAATCCTAAGCAAGCTAACCAAAACACTAAAAATCAGAAGACTCTAACAAGGAAAAATGGTGACCAAAAGCTCCAGCTCAAATTCTTCACCAAATTCTTCACCAAATTCAGACCATTTGCATGTACACAAACCATGCATTTATAGGAATTCCAACTCTCAAAAACCAAAACCAAATTGAACTCCTAAACAATAAACAAAGGAAAAACACTGTTCCAGGGGACCAAAAACATTAATGCATGCTCAAGTCGGCAAAGAAAAGCTGGTGAAACGTGATATTTCACGTGAGTCGCGTCAAAAGAGCATTCTGGAAAACGCGCGCGCATAGGACCGCCGCCCGGCGGGGTGGCGGTTTGGGACGCCCGCCTGTTTGGGGCGGCGGTTTCACATCCGAAGGTCAAGAGGCCAAGGAAAGAGGGAAAAAGGGGAAAATAAAGGGCGCGGGGGCTAAGCGAGGCATGCGGGATGTTAACGCATACTCCGAGGGCTTTTTCGGATCCCGAACACCTTGCGAGGAGACCTGTATCATCATCGGGGCACTTGTTACACTGTTCTGGCAGTACAGTACCTTACAATTTTGGGTACGTACTGAGAACCCTTTCAACAAATTAGTTCATCACACACTGGAACCAAACATGTTGAGATTCAACTGGGTAAAATTTTGAACATTAATAGTTGGTTGAAGAATGATGAAGAAGCTAAATTGTTTGACGTTATGAAAGACCATACTAGAGATTTTGCTTGGAACTATAAAGACATGAAAGGAATCCATCCAAGTATTTTCACCCATCACATCTATACTGAAAACATTAAACTAGTTAGACAACCTCATAGAAGGATTAATCCAGCCTTAAGGGACATAGTCAAGCAAGAAATTGAAAAACTATTACAAGTAGGTTTTATCTACCCTATCTCAGATATTTAGTGGGTGTCTCCTCTTGTAATTGTGCCTAAAAAGAATAGAAAATGGAGAATTTGTGTTGATTATAGGGAACTGAACAAAGCCACACTTAGATATTATTTTCCCTTACCATTCATAGATCATGTTTTAGACAACCTTTTAGGTAAACAATACTTTTCCTTCCTGGATGTCTTTAGTGGATATAATCAAATCAAAATTTTTACCGAGGATCGAGACAAAACTACCTTTACTTCTCCATGGGGTACCTTTTCCTACAAGTGGTATTTCCATTTGGACTATGTAATGCTCTAGTAACCTTTCAAAGAGCCGTGTTAGCAATTTTTGTAGACCTAACAAATGATTGTGTAGAGGTATACATGGATGACTTTATTGTGCATGGAGACAAATTTGATGATGTTTTGAAGAATTTAGACAGAGTATTGACAAGATGTGAGAAACACCATTTGTCTCTTAGTCATGAGAAATGTTTAATGATGGTTGATGAGGGGATTGTATTAGGACACAACATTTCAAAAAGAGGAATTAAGGTTGGCCAAAACAAGATCGGGTTTATTTGATTTACATGTTCCTCAAACCCCCACGGATATCAAGTCATTTTTAGGTCATCTTGGATACTATAGGAGTTTTATCAAGGATTTTTGTAAAAATTTTGCCCCCATGTTTAGTTTATGTTAGAGTAGGTATTTACCTTAGCTCATGTTCACCTAGGTACATTATTGTATTTATCCTCACCCACTTATGTGAGTGGATATTTCTTTTTATTTATTTAGATATTAGGAGATATTATCTAGTTGTTAGGTATAGTTCTTTCCTTAATCTATGGTATTGACTAGTTATTTCCTATATCTATGGTATTGAATAGATCCTTGATGTCTAGTTCTCTCATAAATCTATGGACTTGACTAGTTATTTGATGACTAGTTCTTTCCATGATTTATGGCTTCATCTACGACCTTGGATCGGTTCTTAGATTGTTATTCCTTGCGTATATAAGCAAGGCCCATTCTCATTATATTTGATTGAGTTCCATAATAATATATGATATTACTTGCTCATTGGTTTGCAAAGGTTTATGTAAAGTTATTCTGGCGAATTACTTTCATCTTATTGATCGTGATGTTTGATTAGCATATGCATTCTTGGCTTGGCATGATCGGTTATCGTTCCTTTTAGTTTACCTACCAAATATTGTGAATTTTGTTGGGATGAAAAGTGTCAACATGCTTTTGAAGAAATTAAAGAAAAATTAATCACCGCCCCAATATTGAGAGGACCTAATTGGGAGAAACCTTTTCACATCCAAACAGATGCCTCAAATAACTCAATTGGTGCAATTTTGGGGCGAAAGATGAAGAAGGAAATTGTATGCTATTTACTACCTTACTAAAAATATTACTCCCATTGAATGCAATTACACTACTAAAGAAAAATAATTTCTTCTTTGTGATCTATGTAATTAATAAGTTCAGACATTATATTATCGGGTACAAAATATTTGTACATACAAATCACTCAAAGAATTTGAGTTTTATTGTGTTGGCCTTTTGCCGGGGATCTAACAGGCACTCCACCGACCCTATGGAAAATGCTTGCATATACTGTAAGAGATGATGAGAAAATTAGAAAAGAGAAAAAAAACTAATGTTGCAAGTAGAAAATTAGAGACTTGCATACACCAGCCATAAGTTTCATTACATGCACTTGAATATAGAAGAAAACAAATCTGCGTAATAGCTACAAGACTAAATGAAGCTTAATGGGCACAAAGTACCAACAAACTCCTCAATCAAAGAGGCTAAAATTCCTTCTTCCTTTATTGAAGCTCAAGTAGAATTTGTACATAGTGTGAGAAGTAGAAGACATTTTTAATAGGAGAAATGGAAGAAACTTGTTATCTCTTGCTCTCTTCACAAGGATAACTCTCTCATGAATTCACAAAAAATAACTCCAACATCTAAGAAGCAAAATTTCAAAAGACTTTTTAGAAGACCCTCAAATGAGGAGCTTCTTACAATTTATAGAAGAGGAGGAAACTTTTCATCTTCCTAGTGACTTTTCGAATACCTTAATGTGACTTAAGACTGTTCACATTCCACTTTAAATATTTAAGTCCCTTTTATAATAGCAAGGTGACTTAAATTTACATTATATTTCTAAAGTCACTTAAGTCATATCAAAAAGTGCAACTCTCAATGCAAAAATATAACATTGAGGAGAGAGAGTGTTATATGAGAAGGGAAAAGAGAGAGAAAGAAGAGGAAGAAGAAGAAGAAGAGGAATTATGTTGAAGGATGGGTTGTTGTGGTGGACTTAGCCCCATTCTCTATGACTACTCTCCACTTTGTGATCTTGAGAAGGCTTCTGTCTTTCCAAGCTCTTAGTTGAAATGAGCCACTGCTGGTTCTACTTTGTCGGCATGAGGGATACGAATGCAGCTCAAGGTTTCAGTCCATCCATCGGTCACACTATTGATGTCCTTGCACTTCCCGAACCATGATGAATGCTTCTCTATGATAAGTGCAATGGAGGCTCGGATTTCTGAGAAGAAGTCAAGAGTATCCTTAGTGAAGGACAATGGGTTGCCCACCCCTTTCTTGATGTATTCTTTGAAAGGGCCGATCAACTCATCAGCAGTTGAGTGTTCGCTCATTATGGGTACTCCAAGTTTTTTAACTTTCGATTTATGCTGTCCTACAACTTGTATGTTTGTTCTTCTCTCTCCTCTAGCTCTGTGAAGGCCGATTGATTGCTTCAAATCTGATTGCTAGGGCCCTAGCCCATACCCATGTCAAGTCTTTTGTAGGAGTTTCAAAAACCTTCTTATCGATCAATTCCCGATGATGGGTGTTGCTCATCTCACTCACTATTGGTCCCAAAGGTTCCAATAATATCTTTCTTTCCCCACATCCTTTTGAGTGCTCGTTTGTTGGCAGTTGTGCACATGTATGCAAAGAGCTTGACTGCCTCTTGAAGTGTTGACTTCCCTTTTTTAGAGATTGAGTTGATCCATTCATTATTTTCTCACCCCTGCATCATGAGCTCATGCATTCTCCGATAGATTCTAGATCAAAGCTACTGATGGGTACCACTTTCTCAATAGGAAGTGTTATAGTGCTTGGTTCCACTAGGTGTTGTACATAAGATGAAAGAGTTCATACTTGTTCCTCTAGCACCTCAATCTTCTCTTTATATTCTTTATTCCTTGCCACCATGTGAGTAGAAGATTGTTGGTATATGTGTAAATAACCTTCGTGAGTAGCTGGTCCCAACTAGATTGTGCTCATCTCATAGTCGACTAGTGTCATCTCATCCACTGGCTTGATTATTTTTGGCCAAGCTACTTCAATGTACTGATTACTGTCTCCCCACTATAGAATCATGATGTTGTCTCTGCATAATCTTTCTTGACCTTTTTCTTTAGCCATCGAGACAATTGTTGATAGATCAGGGGATACTACTTGTGCACATAGTACGAGTGTCAAGGATGATCATTTCCTACATCCATGGAAACATCTCTCCAAATTCAAGCTCAATGATGGATGCATCAACCATTCTTTGTTTTGATGGAGGAGGCAAGTCCTGAATGAGAGGAGCATCAGAATCAACAACATGCAAGACCTCTTGTAGTGGCTCAAATACTAGATCATGAGTCATATGCTCCTCATTCACTTGTGCATCTACTGTTGAATTTTCTATCTGCATCACTGGGATCACGTCTTCCTCTTGCGGAAATGCCACCAAATCTTTTCTCCCTAAATCTTTTGGATGTCTTCAATTCCAAGGCCTTCCTTTTTGAACTCACTCAGAGTGTTTAGAGATGGAAGTTACCTCTACTACTTTTGAAGATGAATGATGTGAAGCTTGCTTCTAGCTTGGAGAAATTCCTCATGACCGAATGATCATAGTCCTCTTCTTCTGAAACTAGTTCCTCATTCTCCTCACCACCTTTTTAGTCCACTCCAATATATCTCCTGATTCATGAACATGCCAGTTGATTTGGGGCATTGGGGACATCTTGACTGTTGTGTACTTAGGATCGAGCATCTTTATCCCATCATCATGTAAGATGTCTTCATACCAAGAGAACTTGAATTTCTTCATCTCACTGATTGTCATCCTCATGTGATTTTTTACGTACTTCAAACTCATCAATACAATTGGCCCAGTAGTCCTCGATTTGTGGCTCATGTTGTAATTTTGGGACATAGAACGAGTCAAGATCCTCTCAGATGTCAAATTTGGGCCTGGTGATGTAGGAATGCAAAGTCAAATGTGTGAAAGTGGCCTCTAGGTGAGATGCATCATTTGAGATTTTGCATGTGAACTCCCCTAGAGATATAGGGAATGAAATCAATTTCTTTCTCCTACTTCTGAGCTTGTTATTTACTTGGGTGATCTTCTTGCAGAGTTCAAACAATACAATCTGGTCACTGAGGTACTTAGGTAGTTTCAATGGAGCTTGGTTAAAGCCAGTGACTCGTATGTAGGAGAATGTTGAGAATTGTATGAAGTACGAGCCATATTCCTTAATCAAGGATGCCACTTTTGGTGACATCCTAGCTTTGAGGTCCCCTTCCAAGATTTAGACCACATACATGGTGAATGCATCATTCACATGGGTGAAATGCCTATTTGCTCTCCTCCAATATCAATTGCGGAAGTTTCTCAAATGTAGGTACCTTGGAAGTAATGTTTTGTGTGAGAGCCAATCCCTTGAATGATCGTGAGCTTGAGGAGATAAACCAAGATAAGAATTCATGTGGAACTTCTTTGTTGCAGGATACTTGGAGTAGTTAGATGGAGATTGTCACTGATGATCTACCCCCAATCAATTCTCTACTTTCCTTTTGTCAATGTCAGGATGAAAAGACCCATCCAATCCTGGAAGTCTCTCATGCTTGCTTCGCCCATTACTCTACTGAGGAGAGTGATGACATCAAAATACCCTTCTCGGAATTCACACCTTGGTAGATTCTTGGGTATCCTAGAAGGATTTCTTCCTATTTTCAACCATGAGCTGAGCTGCTACTCCTGGACATATGAATCCATTGTCTCCCAATCATGCACAACCCTTTCCTTGGAAATGACAACCATGTTGGGGGATGTCGGTATCTATAGAGAGATTGAAATGGTCCTAGGGCGATGACCGCCATCATTGTACCATTTTCAGCTCGGATGGTTTGTGTCTCGGGCTCGTAGTGGAAAGAGTAGGCTAGGACTAGCTCAAGACTTTACACAGACACTGGATGCCCTGCAGCAGGCAAACAAGCCACTTGTGAATATCTGGTCTTCAATCCTCCTTCGATCCTTGGAGGCCATGCGAGTCTTAAGGTCATTTAGGTCCATGTACAAGACATCACTATCTTCCACATCATACTTGCAGGAAAAGGGTTGTGTCGGCTTCTGACCCATCCATTTTGTCTTCATATCTCCCTTCAAAAAAGAAACTTACTATTTTTAGTAAGTGTGAAAAAGCAAGTCCCCGATCTTCAACTGGATGTTGTGGCTTAGTTTTCTCTTTCTCCCTGTGTTCTTCATTCCTTTGGATCAAATTTCTATTTTTATCAGGTGCTCGAGGGCCCACTTACTATTTTTAGTAAGTGCCAAAAATGTCTGTTCTAGTGAATTCTCAGCAGTAGTGCACCTCCAATGTCTTTGTCTCCTTCGTAGGTTCTTCTATTGTTGACTTTCCCAAAATAGTAGTTCCTATGTAGGAGACTTGCTATTTTTAGAAATTTGGCCTCTGGGAGTTGGATTGATGTGGAATGAATTTTTTGATATGGGTTTTTTCCCAATATCCTCCCTCTGAAATTTTAGACCCCCGCTTAATAGTCCAGGAGATTTTAAAGTTTTAATTTTAGACCTGGCAGTGATTCTGGGTATGGTAGCAACCATTAATGGACCTTGAAATTATAGGTCTAGAAATATCCTTCATTTGTAAAGAAAATTATATTTTTGATGTGGGTTTTTTCTTTTGGTGCTTCACGTGTGATCTTACTTCAATCCGCAATCGGTTTGATGAGAAATCCCACTTCTTTCTTCGTTGAGCCGGAAATGAGATTTCTTCATTGTGGATGCTCTGTCACATGAGGGGGAGTTTGAAGGTGTATTTTTGATGGCCTTGGATAGAGGAATGAAAAAAAAAATGGTTTTTTTGTTTCATGCACCGGCTTGCAATATTTCTTCAGATCTTCATTTTTAGGTTATGGAGATTTTCACTGTTTTCTTCCTCTTGTTCTTCGTTTCTCCTTCTTGTTTTGATGAAAAATCCTTCTGAGACCTGCACATCACTATGGGGAATTTTTTTAGTGTTTGGGTTGAGCTGGTCTGAGCATTTGCAATGGCGGAGTGATGGTAGAATGTTGCAGAGGAAGAATGGAGGAATGGAGTGCACCTATAACTATTAGAAGTTAGAAGTGGAAAAAAGTGGCACTTGGAAATTTTTTAAAAGATATGCACAATTAGGGTTTGGGAACATTTTTCCATGCTTGATGTCCCTAACCTTAGGGACATGAGGGACATCAAATTTCCACAATGATCAAGATGGTGACATGTGGCACTAGATCCAACAGCAGGGAATGAAGGAGGAAAAAGTTGATTTAAAGCACTGGGAGCTAAAAGGAGGTCACATGGGTGTCCAAATGACTCCTATGGGGGATGGACACATTTTTCAAGGTCTGATGTCCCCACCTCAGGTGCATAAGGGACATCAAATTCCATGGTGGTCAAGGAGCTGACACGTGGTGCCCGATCCAATGGTAGGGAATGGATGCTCCAAAAATGCACTGGGGGCTGAACTGTCAAGTCTTGGAGGTCACATGAGGGTCCAAGAGGTCATATGAGGGCTGAGATGGATTCAAGGGGGCTGGGAAAACTTTTCCAACCTTGATTTCCCTGACCTTGGGGGACGTGAGGGACACAAAATCCTCGCCAGGCTCCTAGTGCTGACACGTGTCCTCCCAAAAATTTGGCTAAGTCCTAAACTTGTAACAGTGATAACTTGAGCTCCGATGGACTTTTTTGGAAAAATTTTATATGATCCTAACTGGAAATGGCCTTATGAATCCAATGGTGGGGTATCATGTCTTGATTATTCCATTTGATCCCTGAAAAATAGATTTTTGATTTTGTACTCCACACTTGTGCCTGAGAAAAACTACCTGCAGACCTGATGCGCCAAAGTGTTGTGAAAAATATTATTTCACCATAATGTAGGCCTTGGAATCCTCTTTCTAGAGATATATTTTTTTCTCCTAACTCCATCCGGAGCTCCCAAATCTTCTTCTGAAGCCCAACAACTATTTTAGGCATGTGTACCGCCTAGGCTTGTGAACCCTGTTTTTTACTCAGATTGCTCCAAGTCTTGCAAAACTTCCCCAAACCTTAAAAAATCATTTCCATTATGTTTTAAGGTCTTCATTTCATCTCCTTGTTGAATTTTTCCCTTCCATTCCACTCCAGGGGTTGAATCCAGTCCTGGGAAGGCTAGCGATAGCCCTTCCCGTGACTGCCCAAAATTTTCATTTTCAATGAACTCCTAAAATCACCTAGGGGGAATGAATGGAATTTCCTAAATCACCTAGGGGGATGTTATAAATTTTTTGGGAGGTCATTTGGACTGACTGGATGGATCGGGGTTTCCTAGGAATGATAAAACATGAAAATTTTGGCATAGGGGTATAGTTGTCATGCTTGGAAACTTCCAATTTAGTCGTTGCACATTTACATGACAACAACTGGCTCTAGCTTGGGGACATGGCATGGACTGAGTGAAGTGAAGACATGACATGGGAATCTAGAATCTCAATTTTAGACCATATAATTTGTTGACCAGTGCCTTATCCATTGGGCCTTGCAGAGTCATGTACAACTTCTAGAAAGAGATATTAGAAGAGGGAAAACACACACACACACACACAACACAAACAAAAGGAAACACACAAAAAAAGGGGAAACACACCTAGAAATCACCTATAGTACAAGGGGGGATAACCCACTTTCACTGATGATACAATTTTAGGTATTTCCCACTACGTGAGGCAATTCCAGTGGTGTTCCATCCAAATATGAGAGTAGAAAAGCATTCTCACCGCAAGATTCATGAATTTGGAATGGACCGAGCCATAATGAATCAAACTTTCCATGGATTCCTTTTGGTTCCCTTCTCTTGTCCCATAGTAGGATGAAGTCTCCAATTTTGAATTCTCTCACTTTAGCCTTCTTATCAAAAAAATTTCTTTACTTTTAACTGGTGCTCTTTGATGCGGTCCACCACTCGGAGTCTATTTTCTTCTAGCTTCTCAAGAAAGAGGATCCTCTTGTCGATGGAATCCTTGTACTGACCATCTTCTATTTCCTGTAGTAACTTGAGAGCTGGCATCTCGATTGTGAGTGGGATTTCCACCTCGACTCCATACAATAGTTGGAATGGTGACATACCTATTGCCTTCTTGGGAGTGATCATGTCCGCCCACAATGCATCATACAACTTTTTGTGTTAGTTCCTTTGGTTCTCATCTACAAGCTTACTGGACAATGGTCACAATGTTCTTATTGCTTGATTCAGCCTGTCCATTTCCCTGTGGATAGTAGTCTGATGAATGAGATAGAGATATTTCATAGCCATAGCAAAACTCGGTCAACTCCCTTGAAGAGAAATAGGTGGCATTGTCTACTACAAGCTTCTGTGGTACTCAAAACGTACTATGATATTTTCCTTGATGAAGTTACATATTGTTTTGGTGTTGGCTTGCTTAGTGGGAATGGCTTCCACCCACTTGGTGAAGTAATCTATTTCATGAGCACATAGGTATGTCCCGCGCTTGAGTGAGGATTCAGAATGCCAATGAAGTCTAGCCCCCACTGCTGAAATGGTTCTTCAATAACAACTGGCCTGAGTGGAAGTGCAACAAGTTGTGGTCTCCCAATGAATTGTTGGCATGCTTCACATTTGGAAACCCAAACTTGAGTGTCTGCAAAGAGGGTGGGCCAATAATACCTCCCTCGGAGGATCTTGTGTGTAGTGACCATTGCTGAGAAATGCCCACCACATGCTTGGTCATGATATGCTTTAAGCAATTTTTCTTGTTGTTCTTTATCCACGCACCTAAGGAAGCATCCATCAAGGCCTCTTTTGTAAAGAGTGTGATTCCAGATTACAAACCTTGTTTCCTTCACTTGAGTGTTCTCCTTTTCTTGTAATCAAGATGAGGAGGGAATTCTCCATAAGTTAAGTAATAGGAAATATCAGCATACCACTCATCAGTAGTGGTTACAAGGAGAACCTGTGGGTTGTCTTTGGAACAAGTTAGGCAAGCACAATTTTCTTCACCATTTTGAGCTTTGAGTGTTTCATCTTCAGCAATCAACCTACACAAGCCATTCCCCTTACCAGATTGGAGGGTCAAATCTCCAAGTCATATTCTTGTGTCTTTGCAATCCAATTTCCTCTTTTTGCTCTAGGATCCTACTGTGTCAAGATGGATTTGATCGCACTGCCAGGGACCATCACCATTGTATGAGAGTTGAGGATGTAGAACCTGAAGTTTTTTATAGCCTTAACCACTATGCATAAGCATGCTTCTCCAATTGGCTGTAATTTAGTTCATGCTTTTTCAATGGACAACTCATGAAAGCAATAGGTGCTTCCATGCCTTCATCATTTTTCTAAACAAGAACAACAGAGAGGGTGTGTTCTGAGGCATAACAATACATGATGAATTCTTTGTTAAAATATGGAGACACAAGGGTTGGAGCTTTGGCAATGGAATTTTTGATCTCTTCAAATGTTTCCTTCCCTTCATTGTTCCATTTGAAGTTTACCTATGGTTTCATCATGGTGGTGATGTGCTTTGTTAATTCAAGCAAACTCAGGAACAAAGCGACGAAGAAAATTCACCTTTCCGAAGAATGAATGAACTCCTTTCTTGCTTGTGGGAAGAGATAATGCTTGAATGGCTCATACTCTCTCAGGATCAATATGTGCTCCATGTTTGTTCACAATGTGCCCCAGCAATTTTCCTTCCGTAACTCCAAAAATGCACTTTTTGGGATTTAGTGATATGCCATGCTTTCTACACCTTGCAAGTACTTGTTCTAAGTGATGGATATGGTCTCCCCTCTTCTTTGAAAATACTATGAGGTCATCAAGATATATGACAATGCAATGTTTTATATCTCAAGGCCAAGTCCATCACCCTTTGAAATGTGGCTCCCACATTGATTAGGCCAAAAGGCATTCTATTGTAGGAAAAAGTGCCCCAAGGTTCGTGAAGGCTTGTCTTGGCGTGATCCTCCTCCGCCACTTTGATTTGATTATACCCTGAGAATCCATCAAGAAATGAAAGCATCTGGATCTAGTGACTTGCTTGCAAAATGTGGTCCATGATAGGGAGAGGATAATTGTCTTTCAGTGATGCCTGGTTTAAGTTGTGGAAATCTACACATATTCTTATTTCACCATTCTTCTTCCACACCAGCACAATGTTGGCTACCCATGTTGAATGGTGGATGGGAAAGATGATTCTTGCATTGAGCATCTTCATTACCTCCTCCTTGATGGTATCAACAATCTTGGGATTATATGGCCTTTGCTTTTGCCTGAATGGCTTAGCATCCTGCTTCAAAGGAATCGAGTGATGCATTTCCTTCGGTTGGAAGGATTTGAGTTCATCATAAGAGTAGGCCAAAACATCTGAATATTTCTTGAGCAATGCAACAAACCTTCTCTTCTCCTTAAGTGAGAAACATTTTCCAATATTGACCATCCTTGGCTCTTCTAGGGTGCCAATGTTTTCCTTATCAAAATCAGCTGGGCACCGAGAAGATTGTTTTTCTTTCTCTTGAATGAATCTGTCATGTTTGTCAAAGAGGTCTTCCAAAGAAACTAGGCCTTTGGGAATCTTGTTCCCTTTCAATTTGATCACTCCTTCATTATCAATACCCTCGATTCCTTCTTTCTCTCCTTTGGCTACCACTTCACGATGTGGATTTTCACTTCCTTCAAAGAAGAGGTTATTGAAATTATCCCTTTGTTCCAAAAATGATAGAATTTGGTTATCATTGTTAAATACTTGCCAATGATTTGCATTATCTGGTACACTAGGCCTGAACACCATTTCTATGGTCACCTTATCTTTACCAAAAGAAGGATGAGGTGTCACTAGGGAAGCCGATACTACAAGAGAATCAGCCTTTTCATTCTTTTCTCTTGGGATAGATTCAATGGAAAATGCATCAAAAGATTCAATGCAGTCCCATACTCTATTTCTATAATGTCGGAGTCTTGGTTTTTCACTTGATATTATTGTCGGACTTGCTTTACTATCACTTCCACATCACCTCAGCATCTCAACTTCTTGATTCCCATGTCTTCGGCCATGCCCATGCCTAAAAGGAGAGCTTCATATTCCACCATATTATTTGTATTATCAAATTACAACTTATAGGAAAATGGGTACAATTTCGCGAGGGAGAGTACAACACTACACCTGCTCCCGAACCTACACTGGAATGACTACCATCAAATTCCATCATCCAAACTTGTTCTTCTTCCTCTTCCATAAGGAGTGGCATGTTCTTCTTTTTCTGATGTGAGGAAGTAGTTTCCTAGCCCGCTATCTTGAAAAATGAATGTTTTCCTTTGGATCATCACAACCAATCAAAAAGATATAGCAGCAAGTCCAAAAGATACGATGAGGAATCATATATTATTTCTAATCGCTTTAATATCACTTAGCATCAAATCTCAATGATTCCCATGCCATGCCCCATGCCTAAAATGAGTCAGATTCCACCATAATATTATTTTAGACTTCCACACTGTGAACTTCATCTTTCTTACCGGAAGCAATTTCTTCATCTCACCTTTTACTAGAATAATTGTAGATGACCAGTCCATTTTTATTTCTCCACCCAAGTCTCTAGAAGCTTTAACTCAATAGCATGCCAAAGGATGTTGGGATGTCTACTACCAGGATGGTTAGGAGCACCTTCTTGTCTGGAAAATCAGCCAATGCTACCTGAGCATCTTTGATCCTTCCTACCAATGGAACTTGTTTGGATTCCATTGAATAGCAGGTTCCATTTTCTCGGGTCAAGGTGAGGCCAAGAGAATTTGCAACTTTGATGGGCATCACATTATCTGAGGCTCTCGGAATCTATGATACAATTATTTAGCTCGAAGCCTTTAATGAGAAGTGACAGGTAGAAAGGTTCAACCCTATTTGGTTTTGGAGGCACTGAGGGCTAGCATGTTTTGAGAAGGTGGTGTGGATGGTGTGGGGAGTAAGCCTTTGGAATTTGGACCGAGGTTATGGGATTACCCCCACGAACCACATCAATGAACCTATCAAATTGGGTAGGATGAGTTTGTAGGTATTCTATTTCTGAGAGCTGGACTTTAGTTTTTCTTGTGTGTTCCACAAAGTCAAATGGGGTTATGGTGGGTGAGGAAGAGGTTCTAGGAATAACAGAAGCTTTACATGATAAAGGTTTTGTTGTTTTGTGTGTTGAAATTTCTTTCAAGGGTGCAATAACTGGCTTGGAAGGAGATGGGGATGCAGGTTTTGATGGCACCTTAGATGTTTTTGTAGGAACAATATTTGAAGAAGAATTATTCTTAGTAACCTTTGAGCTAGGGAGAGGATTAGATGACTTACTTGGTATGGCAGCATGATCCTTGCTAGCTAGTGGGTCTACTTTCTCTTTAGCTGACTCCATCGAAGGTGGTAGTGGTGATCCTCTATTGATGATTTTATTTTGTGGGACCTCCAAGGAGAACCCTCTTTCTTCTTCTTGTCCTTTACCGTAGCCGTTGAGGATGAAGCACCTTTCTTGGACTGTGCACGAGTAAAAACTACACATGAGAAACCTAGAGATTCTTCATCATCCTCATCTTCATCATCAATGTACTCAATTAGGCCATTGTGTGTATCACCATCAACTTCCTCGACCTCAAGATAGCTTTCATAATCCTCCACATTTTCTTCTTCAACTTCTTCAATTTCTACTTCCTCCTCCGGTTCTTCGGTGTCACAGATGGACATTGATTGGTGGTGCTTTGAGAGCAAGCCGAGTGAGGAGGTGGAGCAATCCTTGGCCTATTTGGGGAGTTTGGTTTCCTTGGAGTGTTCCACATTGTGATCTGGGATAGTTGTTTCTTCAAGGCAACCAAGTCATTTGCCATTTTTTGGAACATTGGATCCATGGTGACTGAGTTTGAATTCTGACCCTTTTGTTTCCCATTTGGGCCTTTCACTTTACCAGACAAGATTAGATCATCATCAGTTTCTATTGCATGGTCTTGAGCTTCTCTCAATGTTCTTGGTTGGGTTCTTCTAAGGAAGAAACCTACTTCTGATGGCAAGGCACTGATGAAGAATCTCTTCAGATTATTTTTAGGAGGCACCACATCTTTAGGGATTCTTCTTATCACTCTGTTATATCTTGCTACGAAGTCTCTCATTGACTCGGAGGCTTCTTTTTTCATTTGTACCAATTAGACCAAGAGATCCTGACAATCTTCCGTGGTCTTGAACCTGTGTTTGAATGCACTTCTTATATCTTCCCAATAGGTTACAGACCTCGGGGGTAGCATGTAGAACCATTCGGCAGCCTTCTCTTGAAGTGACTCCACAAAGAGTCAAGACTGACACATCTTCATCCTCAACACCCAACACACCGCAAGTAGTGATAAATGTTGCTACATGTTCTTTGGGAGCTGAGAACCATCCCCTCTGAACTTCGGGAAGTTTTTTCTTGAGCCCTCGGTAGCTCGTGGAGTGGTTGAGCAAGAGCAAGTGGACCAGTTTCCTCCCCATGGTACATTAGGCCTACGGGCCTCATGATCATGATCATGCTCATGATCCCCATTCTATTTATGTTTCTAGCTTCCCACCTTGCTAAAGTTGGCTTCTGCTGCTTCTCTCTCATCTGCCTCGGCTTGAAGTCTTTCGATTTCATCAAGTTGAGCCCTTATTTCCTCTTCCACTCTTGCTTCTCTTTCTCTAACTTCTTCTTCGGTTTCTACGGTGAAATCTTCAAGGTTCTCATTGATGTATGGAAATTCACCATCCAAAGGATTAACAACACTCAAGTTCCCAACATGACCAAGTTTCTTGATGAAGGGGAGGCCTCTAAATTCCGAGCAGCTCTTGTCTTCTTTGAAGTTCTTCAAAAATGGGGTCGGTTTGTCCTCCTTGTCTCTGTTGTTGGGTGTATCTTCTATCCACTAGCTTGGAAATCTATGCTTGCCTTTGTGGTGTCTAGGATTTGTCTTTTGCCTCTCCAAATCAGCAAGCACATTCTTCTTCAAGGTCAAGGATTCTTGTGGCAATGAAGTAGTGGTTGACACTTTGTCTGTTATGCCAAATAGCTTCTCTCAAATGAAGTGATATCTTCTTGGATGTGGAAGAGAAATTTGGGTCTTTCAACATGAGTATTTCCTAGAATAGCCATGGTTTGTAGACATGTGGCTCATATAGCTATTCGAATTCCAGAAATTTTCTCTTTTGAATTTTGAATTTTCTAAATTTTTTTTTGTATTTTTTGGACCTTCTGGTCATATTCAAGTGCAAATGCTGCTAAATCTACCCCACGGTGGGTGCCAAAAACTGTTGGTGAGAAAATTTTTGGGGAAAATTGGTGGTTATCTTGCCAATGCTCTGGGAGTCTAAGTCCCTCTACTTAACTAGTGTAACTGCCGTATGTGCATGTGAGTGAAATGTGAGTTTTATCCTGGTGGCCTTTTGGCTGGGGATCCAACAAGGGCACTCCACTGACCCTGTGGAAAATTCTTGCATATACCTGCAAGAGATGACTTTGCTAGGAAGGTGGGAAAGGGAATGAGAAAATTAGAAAAGAGAAAAACTAATGTTGCAAGTAGAAAATCAGAGACTTGCATACACCAGCCAGAAGTTTCATTACATGCACTTGAATATAGAAGAAAACAAATCTATGTAATAGCTACAAGACTAAATGAAGCTTAATGGGCACAAAGTACCAACAAACTCCTCAATCAAAGAGGCTAAAATTCCTTCTTCCTTTATTGAAGCTCAAGCAGAATTTGTACATAGTGTGAGAAGTAGAAGACATTTTTAATAGGAGAAATGGAAGAAACTTGCTATCTCTTGCTCTCTTCACAAGGATAACTCTCTCATGAATTCACAAAAAATAGCTCCAACATCTAAGAAGAAAAATTCAGAAGACTTTTTAGAAGACCCTCAAATGAGGAGCTTCTTACAATTTATAGAAGAGGAGGAAACTTTTCATCTTCCTAGTGACTTTTGAATACCTTAATGTGACTTAAGACTATTCACATTCCACTTTAAATATTTAAGTCCCTTTTATAATAGCAAGGTGACTTAAATTTACATTATATTTCTAAAGTCACTTAAGTCATATCAAAAAGTGCAACTCTCAATGCAAAAATATAACATTGAGGAGAGAGAGTGTTATATGAGAAGGGAAAAGAGAGAGAAAGAAGAGAAGAAGAAGAAGAAGAGGAATTATGCTGAAGGATGGGTTGTTGTGGTGGACTTAGCCCCATTCTCTGACTGCTCTCCACTTTGTGATCTTGAGAAGGCTTTGTCTTTCCAAGCTCTTGGTTGAAATGAGCCACTGCTGGTTCTACTTTGTCGGCATGAGGGATACGAATGCAGCTCAAGGTTTCAGTCCATCCATCGGTCACACTATTGATGTCCTTGCACTTCCCAAACCATGATGAATGCTTCTCTGTGATAAGTGCAATGGAGGCTCATATTTCTAAGAAGAAGTCAAGAGTATCCTTAGTGAAGGACAATGGGTTTGCCCACCCCTTTCTTGATGATGTATTTCTTGAAAGGGCCAATCAACTCATCTGCAGTTGAGTGTTCGCTCATGGGTACTCCAAGTTTTTTAACTTTCAATTTATGTTGTCCTATGTTACTTGTATGTTTGTTCTTCTCTCTCCTCTAGCTCTGTGAAGGCCCGATTGATTGCTTCAAATCTGATTGCCAGGGCCCTAGCCCATACCCATGTCAAGTCTTTCAGGAGTTTCAAAACCTTCTTATCAATCAATTCTCGATGATGGGTGTTGCTCATCTCACTCACTACTGGTCCCAGAGGTTCCCAATAATCTCTTTCTTTCCCCACATCCTTTTGGAGTGCTCATGTTCTGTTGGTGGTTGTGCACATGTATGCAAAGAGCTTACCTCTTGAAGTGTTGACTTCCCTTTTTAGAGATTGAGTCGATCCATTCATTATTTTCTCACCCCTGCATCGTGAGCTCATGTGTTCTCCTGATAGATTCTGGATCAAAGCTACTGATGGGTACCACTTTCTCAATAGGAAGTGTTATAGTGCTTGGTTCCACTAGGTGTTGTACATAAGATGAAAGAGTTTGTACTTGTTCCTCTAGCACCTCAATCTTCTCTTTATATTCTTTATTCCTTGCCACCATGTGAAGAAGATTGTTGGTATATGTGCAAATCACCTTCATGAGTAGCTGGTCCCAACTGGATCGTGCTCATCTCATAGTCGGTTGGTGTCATCTCATCCACTGGCTTGATTATTTTTTTGAGCTACTTCAATGTATTGATTACCTATCTCCCCACTATAGAATCGTGATGTTGTCTACACAATATTTCTTGACCTTTTTTCTTTAGCCATCGAGACAATTGTTGATAGATCAGGGGATACTACTTGTTGCATAGTATGAGTGTCAAGGATGATCATTTCCCACATCCATGGAAACATCTCTCCGGATTCAGGCTCAATGATGGATGCATCAACCATTCTTTGTTCTGATGGAGGAGGCAAGTCCTGAATGAGAGGAGCATCAGAATCAACAACATGCAAGACCTCTTGTAGTGGCTCGAATATTGGATCATGAGTCATATGCTCCTCATTCACTTGTGCATCTGTTGTTGAATTTTCTGTCTACATCACTAGGATCACGTCTTCCTCCTCTTGGAAAACGCCACCGAATCTTTTTCTCCCCTGAATATTTTGGATGTCTTCAATTCGAGGCCTTCCTTTTGAACTCACTCCAGAGTGTTTAGAGTTGGAAGTTACCTCTACTACTTTTGAAGATGAATGATGTGAAGCTTGCTTCTAGCTTGGAGAAATTCCTCGTGACCAAATGATCATAGTCCTCTTCTTCTAAAACCAGTTCCTCATTCTCCTCACCACCTTTTCAGTCCGCTCCAGTATATCTCCTGATTCATGAACATGCAGTTGATTTGGGGCATTGGGGACATCTTGACTATTGTGTACTCAGGATCAAGCATCTCTATCCCATCATCATGTAAGATGTCTTCATACCAAGAGAACTTGAATTTCTTCATCTCACTGATTGTCATCCTCATGTGATATTTTTTACGTACTTCAAACTCATCAATATAGTTGGCCCAATAGTCCTCGATTTGTGGCTCATGTTGTAATTCTGGGACATAGAATGAGTCAAGATCCTCTCGATGTCAAAGTTGGGCCTAGCGATGTAGGAATGCAAAGTCAAATGTGTGAAAGTGGCCTCCAGGTGAGATGCATCATTTGAGATTTTGCATGTGAACTCCCCTAGAGATATAGGGAATGAAATCAATTTATTTCTCCTACTTCTGAGCTTGTTATTTACTTGGGTGATTTACCTACAGAGTTCAAACAATACAATATGGTCACTGAGGTACTTAGGAAATTTCAATGGAGCTTGTGGGCTTGGTCAAAGCCAATGACTCGTATGTAGGAGAATGTTGAGAATTGTATGAAGTACATGAGCCATATTCCTTAATCAGGGATGCCACTTTTGGTGACATCCTAGCTTCGAGGTCCCCTTCCAAGATTCAGACCACATACATGGTGAATGCATCATTCACATGGGTGAAATGCCTATTGCTCTCCTCCAATATCAATTGTGGAAGTTTCTCAAATGCAGGTACCTTGGAAGCAATGTTCTGTGTGAGAGCCAATCCCTTGAATGATCATGAGCTTGTGAGGAGATAAACCAGATAAGAAGTCATGTGGAACTTCTTTGTTGTGGATACTTGGAGTAGTTGCAGATGGAGATTGTCACTGATGATCTACCCCAGTCAATTCTCTACTTTCCTTCTATCAATGTCAGGATGAAAAGACCCATCTAGTCCTGGAAGTCTCTCATGCTTGCTTCACCCATTACTCTACTAAGGAGAGTGATGACATCAAAATACCCTTCTCAGAATTCACACCTTGGTAGATTCTTGGGTATCCTAGAAGGCTTTCTTCCTATTTTCAACCATGAGCCGAGTGCTACTCCTTGGACATATGAATCCATTGTCTCCCAATCATGCACAACCCTTTCCTTGGAAATGACAACCATGTTGGGGGACGCGGTATCTATAGAGAGATTGAAATGGTCCTAGGGATGATGACCACCATCGTTGCACCATTGTCAGCTCGATGGTTCATGTCTCGGGCTCGTAGTGGAAAGAGCAGGCTAGGACTAGCTCAAGACTTTACACAGACACTGGATGCCCCCTACATGGAAAACAAGCCACTTGTGAATATCTGGTCTTCAATCCTCCTTCGATCCTTGGAGGCCATGCGAGTCTTAAGGTCATTCAGTCCATGTACAAGATGTCACTATCTTCCACATCATACTCATAGGAAAAGGGTTGTGTCGGCTTTGGACCCATCCATTTTGTCTTCATATCTCCCTTTGAAAAGAAACTTACTATTTTTAGTAAGTGTGAAAAAGCAAGTCCCGATCTTCAACTGGATGTTGTGGCTTAGTTTTCCTCTTTCTCCTATGTGTTCTTCATTCCTTCTAGATCAAATTTCTATTTTTAGCAGGTGCTCGAGGGCCCACTTACTATTTTTAGTAAGTGCCAAAAATGTCCATTCTGGTGAATTCTCAGCAGTAGTGCACCTCCAATGTCTTTGTCTCCTTCGCAGGTTCTTTTGTTGTTGACTTTCCCAAAATAGTAGTTCCTATGTAGGAGACCTGCTATTTTTAGAAATTTGGCCTCTGGGAGTCGGATTGATGTGGAATGAATTTTTTTGATATGGGTTTTTTCCCAATATCATCCCTCTAAAATTTTGGACCCGCCCGCTTAATAGTCCAGGAGATTTTAAAGTTTTAATTTTCAGACCTTGTAGTGATTCTGGGTATGGCAGCCATTAATGGACCTTGAAATTGCAGGTCTAGAAATATCCTCCATTTGTGAAGAAAATTATATTTTTTATGTGTTTTTTTCTTTTGGTGCTTCACGTGTGATCTTACTTCAATCCGGCAACTGGTTTGATGGAAATCCCACTTCTTTCTTCGTTGAGCCGAAACAAGATTTCTTCATTGTGGATGCTCTGTCGCATGAGGGGGAGTTTGAAGGTGTATTTTTATGGCCTTGGATAGAGGAATGAACAAAAAAATGGTTTTTTTTTTCATGCACCAGCTTGCAATATTTCTTCATATCTTCGTTTTTAGGTTATGGAGATTTTCACCATTTTCTTCCTCTTGTTCTTCATTTCTCCTTCTTGTTTTGATGAAAAATCCTTCTGAGACCTACACGTCACTATGGGGAATTTTTTTTAGTGTTTGGGTCGATCTGGTTTGAGCATTTGTAATGGCGGAGTGATGGTAGAATGTTGCAGAGGAAGAATGGAGGAATGGAGTGCACCTATAACTGTTAGAAGTTAGAAGTGGAAAAAAGTGGCACTTGGAAATTTTTAAAAAGATATGCACAATTAGGGTTTGGGAACATTTTTTAATGCTTGATGTCCCTAACCTCAGGGACATGAGGGACATCAATTTCCATAATGAGCAAGATGGTGACACATGGCACTAGATCCAACGCAGGGAATGAAGGAGAAAAAGTTGATTTAAAGCACTGGGAGCTGAAAGGAGGTCACATGGGTGTCCAAATGACTCCTATGGGGTTTGGGCACATTTTTCAAGGTCTGATGTCCCCACCTCAGGTGCATAAGGGACATAAAATTCCATGGTGGTCAAGGAGCTGACATGTGGTGCCCGATCCAACGGTAGGGAATGGATGCTCCAAAAATGCACCTGGGGTTGAACTGTCAAGTCTAAAGGTCACATGAGGGTCCAAGAGGTCATATGAGGGCTGAGAGGGATTTAAGGGGGCTGGGAACTTTTCCAACCTTGATGTCCCTGACCTTGGGGGACGTGAGGGACACAAAATCCCGCCAGGCTCCTGGTGCTGACACGTGTCCTCCCAAAAATTTGGCTAAGTCCTGAACTTGTAACAATGATAACTTGAGCTCCTAATGGAAGTTTTTGGAAAAATTTTATATGATCCTAACTAGAAATGGCCTTATAAATCCAATGGTGTGGGTATCATGTCTTTATTATTCCATTTGATCCTGAAAAATCAGATTTTTGATTTTGTACTCCACTTGTGCCTGAGAAAAACTACCTGTAGACCTGATGCACCAAAGTGTTGTGAAAAATATTATTTCACCATAATGTAGGCCTTGGAATCCTATTTTTGGAGATATTTTTTTTCTCCTAACTCCATCTAGAGCTCCCAGAATCTTCTTTGAAGCCCAACAAGCTGTTTTAGGCATGTGTACCACCTAGGCTTGTGAACCCTTTTTTTACTCAGACTGCTCCAAGTCTTGCAAAACTTCCCCAAACCTTCAAAAATAATTTCGATTATGTTTTAGGTCTTCATTTCATCTCCTTGTTGAATATTTCCCTTCCGTTCTGCTCCAGGGGTTGAATCCATCTGGGAAGGCTAGCGATAGCCCTTCCCATGATTGCCAAAATTTTCATTTTCAATGAACTCCTAAAATCACCTAGGGGAATGAATGAATTTCCTAAATATAACTTTTTTGGGAGGTCATTTGGACTGACTAGATGGATTTGGGCTGCCTAGGAACGATAAAACATGAAATTTTTGCATAGGGGTATAGTTGTCATGCTTGAAAACTTCCAATTTAGTCGTTGCACATTTGCACGACAACACATACTGTGGCATGTCATGATGAACCAAGTGGAGGACAATTTTCAGTAAAAAGAACAAATCACAAGATACTTGGCACTAGATATTATTGACCATCTCTGTATAAATATGTGAATACATATATCAAGTGGTGTGATCCTTATAAAAGGATGTGACAACCAACCTTTACCAATGAAATGCCTCTACAACCTTAAGTAGTGATTGAACCATTTGAAAGGTGGGGGATAGATTTTGTTAGTCCCTTTAGTCCTCTTTCACAAGGAAAAGAGAAAATTCTTATGTGTACTGGTTATGTGACTAACTAGGTAGAGGTGTATGCTTTAACAAATGCCATTGAAGAAGCAGTTGTTGGTTTCCTTTGGCACAAAATTATGATGAAGTTTGGTGCAAAGGAGTATAGTTTCAGATCAGAGGCCATAGTTCATGTCTAATATGATGCAAGCCTTCACAATGTACTATCGATCAATCATAGGAAGGCATATCCCTATCACCCAACATCAAATGGACAAGTAGAAGTAACAAATAGAGAATTGGAAAACATCCTTACCAAAATAGTTGAAGCGGGTAGAAGATATTAGGTAAAGAGACTACTTGAGGCTATCTCGGGATTATATTACAACTTGGAAGAATACAATAGGTTTTTCACCATATGAATTAGTCTATTGGAAAAATCCCTTGCTACCTAATGAATTTGAACTACGAGACATTGAGGACAATAACTAAATTGGCTATTGAGTTGGATGCAACACAAAAGGAAATAATTCTTCAACTCAATGAATTAGATGAGTTGAGAATGGAAGCAATTCAACAGACATAGATAATCCAAGATCAAAGGAAGTAGTGGCATGACACAAATATTAAGAAAAGTAAGTTAAAGGTAGGAGATTGGGCATTCTTGTTTGATTCCAAGTACCAATAATTCAAAGGCAAGTTGAGAACCAGATGGTTAGGAACCTATCAGATTGATAAGATATTTGCAATAACTCTATTCGAGATACTTCCATTGATGGCGAGAAAAAAGGACACTTTTGGTGAATGGAAATAGGCTAAAAATTTATAAGAAGCCTCCTACTAGGGATGAATTCTTGAAGTAGAAAAAGAATTTGATCATATTGAAGAATCTAGTTCTTCCAAAATGATCAAATAATTAGATGCATGGTGTTTCACCTAATTCTTAGATGTTTATTTGAATATTGATGAAACAGATAGGGTAACAGGCGTAGGAGGAATACCTGTTGAAATTCTAGTTGTTGGGTTGTTGTGCGCGTATGACTTCGAATCCACAGCTGATCGTGAGAGCTTCCTTTTGGCTAGGAGGAACTACCTAAAATGGAACACAAGACCACCAAATAAAAGTTAAACAATATGTGCAGTGAACTACCTAGCATGTGCTAGATCTAGGAAGTGTGATACTTCCTAGATGGTTATCAGTCCACTGTTTAAAACAATTTAATGTTGGTAATAAATTAAATCGTATTGCAATTAAAATTATTTAAGTATCTCATTTAAAACACAATAAGAAAGATCTAATCTAACAAGCTAGGTTAAAATAAGATCTGAAGGTCAAGTAACTCGGTTCTAGGTCTTTACAGTCTAACGAGAGGTCTCGGGCGAGTCACAGGTGATTAAGGGTGATGTGAGAATAGGTGGGTGGGTCACTGTTCTAGACTCTATTGGTAAATACAAAGACCGATGCCAGTTAAGGGTGACCGATGACGATTGAGAATAATGGTGCCGATTCTTGTGGAAAAATGAGAATGCCACAGAATGAGCTTTGGGTCTCCCTTGTGATTGCACAAAGGACTTGGTTGGCGAACAAGGTATTAGGCTATTTGGATGGGGTTTGGTAGGGTTTTAATGGGTATGTGGAGGGGTGAGTATTAAAGGAGGTCAATGGGTGGCTACAAGAACAAAGGATGACAATACAATGATAAAATGAATGAACCAGAGGAGTAAACTATTCTACTTACTTGAAATCTAGTTCTGGGTGCTTGTGAGTGATGGATGAAGGTGCCGGTAAGAGGTTGAATGTTGTTGAGGATCACCAAACATTGGAAATCTCTGCATGGGCTGCATGTGCATTCCCTTTTTCTTGGTTAGATCAAATCTATGCTGGGGTGAGTGTTGGATGATTGTTGGGTGATTGTTGGATGCTTGTGCAAGAGAAAATGCTTGATCTCCTTCCTTACATGCGTGTTCTCACGGAAACTTGCTCTAAAAAGATGTCTTATCTCTCAATAAAATTCCCAATGTTTGCCAACCTAGAAAATAAGGTTGTTTTGGGGATTAAAAGGTGACCAATGGTGGTTCTCGGGTTAACCTAGGTGATGATTATTGTAACCCGGCATCATCAAGCAGGATTTTCTAGGTTTGATAAACTAGGTAGGTCCCCTTGATTTTTCGGGATCTCATGTCATTCACCCACGGATCAGACCTGGAATCTTCTTGTCAACGTGTGGGAATTTGGTTGGAGGAATGTAGGCATTGATTTTTAGGGTTTGGGTAAGTCTTAGTTAGTTATGACAACTTACTAAGAATAGGTCTTAGGGTGAGTTGGCTTGGTGAGGTGTCTAGGTGAGGTGTAAGTGTGGGCATTATTTAAATTAGGAGATTTAAATAATAAATATTGTGAGACTAATGAATTAATTTAATTAAATTAATTAAATTAATATTAGTGGGGTGAAGGGGGCCATGGCTAGGTGAATGTGATGAAGGTATTTATTTGTCGAGGGACCAAAGGGGAGTGTGACCTAATTTTAGTGTCTACATTTTGCCCCTTTTTGTTGCATAGCTTGTATTGGTAAGCTATGCTAACAAAAATAAGATGTGTTTGCCACATGCGTGTGTGAAGGTAATCCCCTCAAACCAGAAGGCGACAAGGTAGGAGGTAGAATCGTTGAGTGGTTTGATAAAAGGTAACTATGAGAAAGGGAAAAGGTGGTGAGAGGGTGGAAAAAGGAAAAGGGTTGACCCAAGTAAACTAGGTAATGGGTAAAGGTCAAAGGTAGGAATAGTCAAATGCACACACACGTATAAACCGCAGCACATTTTGGGTTGAAGAGTAGGAAAAATCTACATTTTCTAAGGTTAATAGGTTCATCCAAACAAGGTCAAAGTGATTTTGGTATCCAAGGTATAGGATATGCTTAGGAAGCACAACATAGGTGAGGTGTAGGAACATTTAGGTATGTTTCAAAGACACCCAAGGTAAGGTCGAGGATCAACGGTCATAATAAGAGACAAGGTAAGGTCATTAGGTCAATCAACATAGGTAACAGTGTCGCAAGGTATAGCGAACACATGGGGTCAAAGGTCACTAGCGATGGTCCAGGTCCAAATATCTAGGTCACGACATGGGTAAGGCCGAGGTATGGGTAAAATAATGAGTCCCCAAAGGAGGACGAGGGTAGGTAGTAAAGGATGAGGTTAGGAGGGTGAGGTAAATAGTCAGGGTAAAGGTTGGGTGAGGTAAATGGTCAGAGTAAAGGTTGGGTGAGGTAAATGGTCAGGGTAAAGGGGAGGTGTGGGAAAAAAGGAGGGATAGGTAGGGTAATAGGGTAAAATGTTGGGTTTTGTGCCAGATAGGGTGACCGATGCCGGTCAAGGGTAACCGACGCTATCAAGTGAAACTAACCACAGTAAGGTAGGGCATGCGACCGATGTTGGTGGGGAAACCGACATCGGTTAGGTCGAGTTTGTTATAAAAACAAAAAATCCGTGTTTGTTGTTATTCATTTTCATTCAACGAATTGAGAAAATGACAAAAGAGAGAGAAAAGAGGGAAAAGTGTCTAGACAAAATGGAGTGTTGAGTTGGTGGTGTGAATGGTAGGTGATTGGTAGGTGAGAGGCGGGTCCACAGGATCGGTGCATGTGATTCGATTGGTTGGAGATGTGGGTGGAGATTTGGTGATGGAAGAGGCTAGAGAGGGATCGGGTGGGCCACCGGTGCAGAGCTAAACATGCCACCGAGACGATGGCAACACGATGAGGTAAGCATCCAACTCTAGTCATATTTGGTTAGATAGATTAGATGATTGCAAATTATTTTTGTGGTTTTGGTTTTGGGTAGGGAAAAAAATTGAAAATGGGAGGGGAAAATGGTTAAATAGGAATGGGGAGAGAAATAAGTGGGAGAGGAGGGGAGGGGATGAGGTGTAAGGGAGGTGTAGGTGTTTTGGGTGGGTAAAAGGGGTAAAAGGGTCAAGGGTGGAAGTTTTGAGAAAGGGGGGATTTGGGGTCGTGGGTTTTCACCACGACAGTGACCTACATCGGTCAGGTTTGGCCGGCATCGGTAGTGTGTAACCGGTATTTGTCACTAAACAAGTGACTCGATGTCGGTTAAGGGGTGATTGGGGTCGGTTAGAGAGAATTGGCACCGGTCGGGTTTTGGGGGACAAGGGGCCAAAAGTGCCACAAGTTGGGTGATTAAGATGGGTAGGGGTAAAAGAGGGTGTTGGGAAATGATAGGGGAAAGTATGGGTGTGATAAATGTAGATTAATGTATTGTTCGTATTGGATGTAGGGAGAGATCAGCTACGTATGCGGGAAAGGGTTCCACCCCTGCTCGTGACAGTGCGTGGTGCAGCAACCCCTAAGGAGCTACAACATGTGGAGGCGGTGGGTTTGAGTGGGGTTCGACATTACCGGCATGTGTTCTGATAGCTTAGTTTGATGGTTACACTCATCTATAGATGGTATTCCACAACCAACATGTTCCACCTACCGACAGGTGAGATCACTGTCACCCTGGAGGACGTGTTCAGGATTCTATGGCTACCCATATTGGGTATGCATTTCTACTTTATCTCCTCCGATTCCCTGGAGGAGTTGATGCTGACGGTGTTTAGCGAGGGATGTCCAAGCTAACATTCCATAGTTCCAGCATTCACTATGGAGAGATGTACCTAGCCCATCCGGAGGAGACAAGGCTAGTAATTCTATTGATGGAGGCAGTGTGTTGCTTTGCACTGCCAGCTGCAAAGGGTGGATGTGTTCCCAATAATTGATGGGGTACTCCACAAATGATGATATATCATACCCACTTTCCTAGGTTCTAGCATTCTTGGAGTAGCTATACAATGAGTTATGGGCATATGGACAATTTGCACAAGTTTAGCTTGTGTTGTACACTTATGCTTCATTACTAGGCTTATGAGCACATAGTTTGTGTGCGGTAGGGGTGCCCCGAGAAAATGCATTCCCACCGAGATTGGTGTGGGTGGGATACAGGAGATGGGTGCTGCTATAGGAGAGCGGAGATTATACAGCCCACACATGATGTGGCCTATTTCTGTGTTTATTGAAGGGCTTTTCTAGAGTGGACATTATATGGAGGCCATATGTGGGATTCCCCTCATATAGGCATATGCATGAGGAGCTAGCCGAGATCCAGCTGGTGAGATAGATATGTGGTCACCATGTCGAGAAGCACGAGATGATCTCGGTTGACAAAGTCGGGAGACAGTTTGGGCTATTACGGGATGTACCTCGCCCTTTCATCAATATAGAGAGATGATGTGGAGAGGCCCTTACCTCTACCACAACCTATAGTGCCCACAGGGCAGGAGGAGCAGGCAGTGGACCAACGGATTGATGATGTCAGGGTCACAGATAGGTATAGACAGTGGTGGGTGGCCCATTTACAAGCCATACCACCCAGACCAAGGTAGCCAGATCTAGCCACCATCATGGTGTAGAGAGATGCCCTACAGGGGTAGGTGGCTACTCTGATTACCTAGTTGGGTATGGTGCAGACACAACTTGCAAGCTCAGAGGCAGAGGTAGTGGAGCTACATGTACATGTGGCCAGTCTGCAGCCCAGATGGCTGGTGGTGGGGATGGAGATGAAGAGGAGGATGATGGTCAGGTGGCGGCCTTACAAGCATAGGTGACAGGGTTGCAAGGTCAGTTGGCCACAACTTAGGCACAGATTGGGGCCTTATAGGCCCAAATATAGGCACAGGACAAAGGGCACCACCACAGGCATCCATGGGACAGGGTCCCGTAGGACAGGTATAGGGGCCAAGGCCTACGGGGCCACCACATACCATGCATATAACTAGGTTACAGGATGTCCTAGGTGAGGCCAAATACTACCAGGACTAGTTGATATTAGCCGGGATAGACTTTCTATCCTATGGAGAGTACAAGTCACAAGAGGCATCGAGAGGATGAGATCCCACACTCATAGTGTGGAGAGCACAGGGGGCCATCGAGCTTTGAGGCCAGATCAAGGAGAGGCCACCAGCTCACAGAGACTAGATCTAGGTGAGGTGCTTGTAGGGACCTAGACTGGGGCCGAGGAGGCAAAGGGTATAGGTGACACGGATATAGAGAATGTGTATTGAGATTCTTGATATAGGGCTCTTGATTTTGATGTATGTAGTCATTTTTTGATATATACGGCCTACGTGCCAAAGATAGTGAGGATGTATGAGATTTTTGTATATTTTGAGCATATACCGGCCTGCACGAAGATATTTTGTATTGGTTTATTATTTTATTGTATATGAGACCATCTGTGTGCCAATGACATTTTGTATTGAGTATCGGCTTGCATGTCGATGATTTATTTTGAGATAGACATGATGGGATATCCATGTATATTGTATTGAGATACACATTTATTTATATGATGAGATACATGAGATTCTGATGATTTGTTGGTGTTGTATGAGAATTTTAATAAAAAAATTTGTCGTGATATGGACGGAAACTTAGGTGAGTGAGGCATGATGGAGTCAGGTTGGTTTAGGTATGGATCAAGTCAGGTCTTAGGCATGGATTGAGTCAGGTTGGTTTAGGCATGGATCGAGTCAGGTTGGTTTAGGCATGGATTGAGTCAGTCTTAGGCATGGATCGAGTCAGGTTGGTGGTCTAGGCATGGTTGAGTCAGGTTTATTTAGGCATGGTTGTGTTAGGTAATAGGCATGGATCGAGTCAGGTCTTAGGCATGGATCGAGTCAGGTTAGTGGTCTAGGCATGGTTGAGTCCATTTTTTTAGGCATGGTTGTGTTAGGTAATAGGCATGGTTGTGTTTAAAGTAGTTGAAGTTGTGATTCATTATTTTGTGTAATGAATGATAAAATGTTTCATGTGTGAGATGTGTTATAATATACACATGATGATGGTAGAGAAATGGTAGTCATAATAAATGTATGTTGTGTTGATGATAAAAATGTGTTGCAACTTGTTGTTTTTGTGGTTTAATTTCCAATTCTGTGATATAAAAAGGAAACTACGTAGGGGAAAAATGTGATTTTAGGAAGATGAAAAGATGGATTAGTTAGGGTAGAGAGTGGCCGAGCTAACCTCCAAGGGCCCCATGCCCTCGGAGTGCTACCTATATAGTCCCGGAAAAAAGGGACCTCAGGCCGATGTAGTTCTCCCATAAGCTAGGGAAGAATATGAGGGGGTATGAAAATGAGTTGGTAGGTTTTAGGCATGTTGTGGGTTTAGGTCTATTAGGTGTGTGTGGGTTATAGGCAAATTGTTATAGGTGATGTTGATTGTGGAAAAATAAGAAGATTACCCCAAAGGTAAGTGTCGAGGACCAAATCCTGTATAAGGTAATCAAAATGTAAATAACGTCGTTTAAAAGATAAGAGGAGGCAATAAAGCCACATGATTGGTTAGGATCATACCGAGTAGATCATACCATGGAGGAGGTGATGAACGTAAGACCCTAAAGACATTACATGATTGATGGTTCTAAGGTGAAAAGGAGTCACATGATCACCAAATGTCTTGGTTTCAAAGAGGTCCCTTGAGGTGGAAAGAAAGGGGAGTGAGAATGGTGAGAAAAGTGAAACGTGGTTAAATTTTATATGATATGTGGTAGCATGCTCTTTGGGTGAGAGATCCAAGGTCACGATGGGAAATTCAATACCAAAAAGTCTTCTGTTTTGACTTGTATTTGAGATAGACTGATTGATGTGGGAAGTCTATATGGGATGAGGAATTTAACTCCTTGAGGTATTCGTGAAGTGATCGATGTGGGAAGCTTCAAATTCTCTCGCTTTTTTTTATTTTTATTTTTATTTTTAATTTTTTTATAGCTTTACATAGTTGTCCTTCAAGGATTAGTCTATTTACAAAGCGATTACTGAGAGGAAGATGTCCTTTTGAGGGAGTCATCTTTTTGTGAGAAGTTTGACTCAAGGAGTTGGGTCCCATGTGAGGGATTTGAAGTCATGGACAAGACCAAGGTGAAGAATAGGACTCTTGTTCAAAAATTAGGGTGAAACAACCATGGGATCTCATCTAAAGGTGGATGAAAAGTATCCATGAGAATCATGCTATGTGCAGCGTCATGGTACACATATTCAAGAGAAGATGACAAGTGACGGGTACTCACATGATTCTTGTTTAATCGTTGGTGAGGATGTAGGAAGTGGGTAGCACTCAAGGGATGAGCATGGAAAGAGGAAAAAGGTGAGGTAGGACTGTAGGTAAACAGTAGAATGGTCGAAGATGTAAGGCATTAAGGGGCTCAGGTTTGGGTTTACCATCGAGTGAAGATAAACGATAAGCACCTGATCCATAAGTATGAGTCACGATGTATGGTCCAAGCCAATTAGGAGAAAAATTTCCTCGTTTACTTTTTTTCGCTTTGGTTACATGTTGATTTTCTTTCAGGACAAGGTCACCGACTTGGAAGGTTTGTTCATGGACACGTTTGTCATAGGCATGTTTGATACATTTTTGGTAAACTTGAAGGTGATCAAGAGTGTTAAGACAACGTTCATCTAATAACTCAAGTTGTCCTAGGTGGTCTTGATGAAAGTAATCATCATTGAGCATGTCATGGAGAGAAATGTAGAGTGAGGGAATTTGGACTTCGAGAGGTAGAACCGCCTCATTACCGTAGAATAGAGAAAATGGTGTGGTGGCAGTGGAAGCGTGAATACTAGTGCAGTATGCCCACATGGAAAAAGAAATGTGTGTATGCTAATCCTTCCCAGTATCGTTAACCACTTTCATAAGAATTTTGTTTATGGTTTTGTTAGTGGATTCAGCTTGGCCATTGGTTTGTGGGTAATAATGTGAGGAGAAACTTAGCTGAATGTCGAAGGCATCGTAAAGTTTTCACAATGTTTTGTTTTTAAAATGTTTTCCATTGTTAGTGATGAGGCGATGAGGAACACCAAAGTGACAAATGATGAGATGATTGATGAACTCACATATTTTCTTAGCTTTCATGGAGATGAGTGATATGGCTTCCACCCATTTTGTGTAGTATTCGGTAGTGGTGATGATCCATTGATGTCGTTGGGAAGAATGGGGTTAATCTCTTCAACAATATCTAAACCCCATTTAGAGAAGGGTCAAAGGTCATGGTGACTGTAACGCATGACCTGGGTGTATGATGAAGGTTGGCGTGTTGTTGGAATTTTATACAATGTTTAACGTAGTTGCAACAATCATGGTTAAGGGTCACCAATAATAGCTTAGACAAAGGATACGCTTAGCAACAAAAGGCCATTCAAGTGACCTCCACACATGTCATCATGAACTTCCTTAATGGTATAAGGAATTTCAGAACTCGTGAGGCATCATAAGAGAATACCATCAAAGCCAAACTTATAGAGGATGCCCCCCATGATGATGTAACAATAGAACTTTTTAAGGAAGGCACGTTTTCCATTACGGGTGAGATCAGGGGGTAAGATGGAGAGATAAAGATAGTCAAAGTATTGTTTATACCAAAGGTCACTCGGTCAAGGGTAGCGGTTCTAATAGAGTAAATGTTGTGAGGTAAGTAAGAGGGTGATTGGAGTCATTGGACGGTGACAAAGATTTTAGAATTGGGGGAAAAGCGGGTATTTGAAAAGCCAAGCAGGCCATGGTGTTTGCAAAAATTTTTTGGTTAAACGAGGGATGGTTTACAGCCGTAACGGTCAAAGGTGGTCAAAAGTATATCCACATGATGTTTATACTTTTGAAGTATCTCATTATGACATTAATATATGCCATTAACTTGGTTTATGACCACTTCAGAATCACCAAAGATGTTGATTGATTTGAGATCTAGGGCATAGGTGGCTCGAAGACCTAGTACCAAAGCAGTGCTTCGTATTGAAATGTTATTTGTACAATCAAAATCTAGTTTGAAAGACAAAGGCATGGGTTCACCATCAAGTGGAATGAGGATAATACCAGCCCCACCCCCATGCTGAAACTTGGAACCATCGAAGAAGAGTGTCTTTTGATAAGCGGGTTCGTCCAGGAAAGGGTAGCAATTGACTCATCTGGAAAGTCAAAATTAGAGGGTTGATCCCTAGTAATAGGTGCATCGGCCAATTGGTTGGCGATAGCTTGGCCCTTGATGGACTTTTGATGAATGAATTTGAGGTTGAGGTCAGCTAACAACATAAGCCAACGTGTGGCACGCTGATTTTGGTAAGGTTTAGCATACATGAAGTGTAGGGGGTTGGTGTTGGTCACAACATAGGTTTTTTGGTTGAGTAGGTAATGGCAGAGTTTGGTGGAAACAAAAACTAAGGATAAGAAAAGTTTTTCAGGATGGGTATATCGGGTTTCGTAGTCCAAAAGAGTATGGCTTATGTAATAAACCACCTGCTCCTTGTGTTGTTCATCACGATGAGCGAGCATTGCTCCCAAGGAGTGATCGGTAGTTGAGATGTATAGGTAGAAAGGTTGATCATATTTAGGTGGAATGAGTATGTGTGGTTGGAGAAGGTATTATTTGAGGGCCTCAAAATATTTTTGGCAATCATCATCCCATTTAAAGGAGACATCCTTCTTGAGTAGATGATGAAATGGTTGGCACCGATCAGATAATTGTGAAATGAAACATCAAATAGATTGCAACTTACCTTGCAGGCTACGGAGTTGTCAAAGGTTAGTGGGCGGAGGCATTTCAAGAATGACCTTGACTTTAGAAGGGTCAAATTCTATACCATGTAGGGAAACGATAAATCCTAAGAGTTTTCTTGAGAGGACAGTGAAGACACACTTTTTAGGCTGAAGGCGAATGCAATATTTAATGAGATAGTCAAAAATAATTTTTAGGACGGTAAGGTGCTCAGAGCAGCGTTTAGATTTGGTCAGGAGATCATCCATGTAATATTCTAATATACGATGCATGACATCATGGAAGATGTAAGTCATATCCCTTTGATATGTGGCACCAGCATTTTTAAGGCCAAAAGGCATGACGTGATAAAAAAGGTCCCCCAAGGGGTGATGAATGTGGTTTTATGTTGATTCTCTGGGGCAAGTAGGATTTGGTTATAACTCGAGAAGCCATCCATGAGTGATAGCATCTCGTGACCAGCGGTAAGGTCAACTAGTTGGTCAATACCAGGTAAGTGGAATTCATCTTTTGGGCAAGCTAGATTGAAGCCAAAAAAATCCATGCAAATGTGGAGTCCCCCTATCACCTTAGTGATAGGGACAATGTTAGAAATCCAACAAGGATAATCAATGGGTAATATGAAGGAAACATAAAGAAGGCACTGAAGTTCTTCTTTTGACAAGAAGGGCAATGCGAGGGTACATTTTCCTCACTTTTGTTTGATGGGCTTGGCATTAGGAATGGTTACGATATTGTGGAACACTATGGTGGGGTCAATACTGGGCATGTCTACATAAGAGCAAGCGAAAACATGGTTATGATCTTTGAGAAAAGAAGTGATGGCTTCCTTTTCAACAAACATGTCCAAATATTGGCGATGTTTAGGATGTGCGGGTCATCCCGAGTATGAATGTTGATTTTGATAGTCGATTCATTCAACATGGTTTGCATCTCAAAAGGTAACAACCGATGAATATATGATTCTTCCGCACTAATTTATGTGAGTATAGACTCATCACCATGACATTGGACAACGTTAATCAAGGTGTATCATCATCAATCATTTTAGGGTATAGGAAGGGAAGAGAGGAAGGAGCCTTGCCCTGCATTGATAAGTCAAAGGCCCCAATGAAATGGTGTTTATGAAAAAAAAATTTAGGAGGGATAGATTTAGGATCCATCGAATCCATCGGTGAAGGTGGTGATGAAGGTGGAGAAGGGGAGAAGGGTCCTTGATGAGTTCAATGTGGGCCTATTTGATAGGTGGTTCGGGAAAGCTGATACCACTATGGTCATTATTTTGTGGGTGGTACATGAAATAATGGTATGGAATGGCCTTACTCGTAAAAGCCAAAGCCAAAACCCTTCCACACACATCGGTGCGGGAAGGTGTGGGAAAAATAGTGATTTGTAAAAGACTAGAAATCAGCGGAAAATGGGTGGGTTTGTGATAGTGGTTTGGTGTGTACGTGGTAATATCAAGTCCCCATAGGTGAGACTGGGTACGAAGATGAGGGCGGACCATAAAGGAGGAATTTCTCATGTAGTTATCATAGCTAAAGAGGGTGTTGGTGAAGACTTCCATACTCTTGTGGAGTAAGGAATGTGTTGACACTATATAGGCGGTACTCCCCAGAGTGAGGTGTTGAAAAACACCTTCCAAGGGATCAATTGGTGGTTGGTATATGGGTAGCAATAATAGATGATATGTTGGAGGTCAATATGGAGGTGGAGTTAATGGATTGGGAGACTGATGGGTTGGTCGTGGAGGTTATGGCGGTGGTAGGAGTGGAAGAGGTATGTGTGGTGGAGGTGGCAGAATCGTATCGGTACGTGGACGTATAGGTGAAGCGGTAGATTGTCAGAAGTAGACACCTTAATGGGTATGAGCACATCATTGGGTTGGTAAAGCATGTTGCATGTTTTAAAAGGTGATGGATCAGCTGGGATAGTGTAGGTTTTTCCTCATGTTCAAACTTTACACAACGATGCAAAGTGGAAGGAATGCAACCCATGACACGAATCCAAGGTCTACTAAGTAACAAATTATATTGAAATTCCCCTCCAAGACATAAAATAATTATGGGATAGTGTGGGGGACCATGCGGATGTGGAGGATGATAGTGCCTAATGTGGAGGTGATAGCATCATTGAATGAACGCAACATGACAGGATGTTTATGCATGTAATTGTCGAGTATGTGCATTTGAGCGAATGCATGGGATGAAATGATATTAATACTAGCACCCCCATCAATCATTACACATCATACACATATATCATCGATGTGGATAGAGATGAAGAGGGTTGGGTCTGGGTCATCCATTTGGTGTGGTGTGATCTCTTCCTCTAAGAAGCTAAGTGAGGCTACTTGGTGAGTAGGGTGCAGTGTGGATAAAGGTGGCAATTTGGTGAGAGAGGCTACATGATGGGATGTGATAATGGAGGCTATGGGTGTAGGGTCATTGCGTAAAAACTCAATAGATTGAAAACCTCCAGAGAGCTTGATGATGGGATTTTGAGGTTTGGATGAGGTCATATAAGGACATTTTGAGGGGATATTGGTGTAATTGTTTGAGCATGGTACGATGTGTGACTCCATTAGAAATGGGGTATGTGGGGCCATGAATAGTGATTTTAGGTATGGGTGCAGATGGTATGTTGGGTATAGGATTGGTTGGTGGGTCAGTTGCCTTTTCCTTACCTTTATCCTTCTGAGCATGGGTAGTAATGTGGATCATGTTGATCTAAGGGGAGTTGAAAATGAGAAGGTGTAGGGTGAGTGGTATAACAACATGATGGGAAAAAACCTACGGAGGAGAAAACCCTGTGAGGTGAGTTGGGCACAATGACATTTGGGTGATGGTGTGGCAAGTTCTTTGATGCAAACCATGTTAATTTCAAATCTTGGAGGTGGTTCTAGGAGCTGTGGTGGTGGAGGTCATGGTTGTCGAGTGGGAAATGAAGGAAGGACTATGGGAATGGGTGTCGGTGAAGTAGTGTCCTCATCGAGAAGGTCGTCATCGTCAAAGTTGGCTTCCGGAGGACACAACTAGATAAGGATGGTTTTTAAGGCCTTGCAATTCTCCACATCGTGCCCTGGCACACGATGGTAGGCACAAATTTTAGTGTCATCAAACCCTTTTGGCTTGGGTTTGAGGGGGTCGTAAGGTTTGAGTGGCGGTAATGTGATAACAAAAGTCTCAAGGAGGTTGGTTAATATTTTGGCATAGGACCCCGCTAGTGGATCACAATGGGAAGTGAAAGTGGGTTTGGGTATAGGTATGGCTGATTGTTGAGGAACGGTCCTTGCAAGAGGGGGAGTGGGTTGAGCCATGGTTTTGGGTGCTGGAGTAGTCTTGGGTGTTGGTCATGTTTGTTTGGGTAGGGGTATGGTAGATGAATGGGTAGGAGGGTGTATGGTTGCTTTGACTACCTTATTGGAGGGTTGCAGATTTTTGTTTTTGTGTTGCACCTTCTTGGGTAAAGGTGATATGGGTGTACGAGATCTAGAGGGAAAAGTAGATGGGGAAGAGGGTGAGTTACCCATGGGGATAACAGAGGTGCTGTGAAGGTAGATGATGCGGGTTGAGCAAGGGGTGTGAGAGACAAAGATTGAAGTGTAGTGGGTAATGAAGAAGTTACGGAGAGTATTGGAGGTATGGGTGGTAAAGATGTTGTAGGTGCGGGTGTAAGTCATGTCGGGTGCTTGGGTAGGTTAGAGGTTTGCGAGGAAGGGATGGGCTGTTGTGTTTTTGGTTTATTGATGGGTGGAATTTTCTTAACCGTGTTGGGAAGCTGAGGTCCTAAGACGGACAAGACCGGTGTAGGTGTGATTGATGTAGTTGGAGTATGAGTTATATGGATTTGGTTATTTTGTTTGGGTGCCGGAGTAGGTGTGGTGTTGAATTTGGAGGATGTAGCTAAATCTAGTTTGATAGGTGGATGAGTAAGGCTGGTGGTTGGGGTGACCCCTAAGGTAGTGATAGGTTTATTCGAGGAAGATGATGTATGTGTGGGTTTGGATTTAGATGTAGGTTGGGTTATGGGTAAGGGTACATGTTGAGTTATGATGGGTGTCGTGGAATAATTTTTGATAGAGGTGGTTGTGTTTGATTGAATTGATCGAAATATTTTTGGGTAGATAGTGGAGGTATCAGCAAGTGACATTTGCATCTACATTGAGACAAGAAGCAAAAGGTGCCCCCAAAGTAAGGCCCTATCCACATAATCTAAGTGATTAGCCAAATGTGAGAATGACACGTCTGTAGGTGGAGTTGATGAGGACCTAATGGAAATTCCCATAAAATGTGTCTTAGAGATAGGGAATTGGCTAGCTTCAACTTCTGTGGGTAAGAGAGCCAAAAGTAGGTCTGCGCAATCTTGGGTAGCTGAAGGAGAATGCTCACCTAGAGGAAAAGGTATCTCTATTGGGTCTATGATAGGGGAGGAGATGATGGGTGCTCCTATATAGGTGGAGGAGATGGTGGGAGCTCCTCTATGGGTGGAGGAGGCAAACAAGTATCCTTCGTGAACTGAAGAAGTATTATGGGTGTTGGTTCCCTAGGTGGAGAAGCCAAAGGTGAAATGGTCTTGATGTTAGCAGAAGGCTCCTCCATAGGTGAGGAAGGAGGTGAAAGGTGTTCCTCTATGGGTGAAGGAATAAGGGAGGTTGGTTCTAATGTGGAAGGAGGATTTTTGGCTAGAATCTCCTCTATGGAAGGAATATGGGGTAATTGGGAAGCAACAGGTGCATCACTAAAAATAGCATGGACCTCATGGGTATGGCTATCATGAGTTGATGTCTCACTGGTTTGATCAGACAAAGGGGCATGATTGGGAAATGGTTTCTTGAAGATGTGTAGGTTTTGGTTGGTAGGTGCGTTAGGATTATCCATGGTTAACTCACCTTTCTCGAGCATTTCTTGGACAATGTTTTTGAAAGTGATGCAATTGCCATCACTATGACCCTTTACTCAATGATAGTTATAGAAGTCATGTTATTTATACCATGCAGGCATGGGGTGAGTAGGGTCAAAACCAGTGTGTGGTTTTATAGGTGGAAGGGTGATGGCCCTAGCTTTGATAATCTTTTCTAAGACAGAAGAGTAAGGCTCCCCAATTGGGGTGTATTTCCGTTGTTCTCATCTGAATTGAAAAGTCTAGATGGGTGAGAGATTAGATGAGGGGGTAGCCTGATTTGATGGATGAGCTGGACCAGCTTTGAGTACCACTATGTTAGTGGTGCCCTTTGAATAATTGTTTTGCATGTTTTGAAGAAGAAGTATCATTCGACTTGAATGCTAAATTTTTATTGCATAATTGGATTTTCTTCTCTTCGATGGCCCGAATCTCTAACTTTCGTGTCATGGTGAATGATTTATCAAATGTTTGAAAGTGTGAACCCAGGCAGGTTAGTGAGATATGTCTAGACAAGCCATTTGAAGAGCTCAATGAGTTTTGTTTATGGTAGTTGGAAGGTGAGTTGATTGATTAGGCTATGCCAGTGAGCGACAAAATCTGCAATAGATTCGTCCTCATACTGACGTAGGGAGTATAGGTTAGTCATGGTAACCTTCTTGATGATATTGATGGAGAAGTGATCTAAGAAGGCTTGGGCTACTTGATTAAATGAAAATATACAGTGTCTCAGGTAACCCATTATACCAATCTAAAGCGAGTCCAATCAGAGATATGGGAAAGGTCCTTAAGAGTAAAGCATCATCATGTGAGCGATTAAGTAGCACCCATGTTGAACGACCACAAATTTTGTCGTGGGTCTTCCTTGCTATTGAAGTAGTTGAATTTAGGCATCTCCCAATGTATGGGGTATGGATGAATAGGAATGGATGGGTGGATGGGCTCGTTACAAATCTCATCGTAGGTGAGAGTATGTGGGAGCCGTAAACCGATGCTCCAATGTCTCCGCATCTTATCAATCATCAATTTGATTAGGTCATTGGTAGGTTACGATGATTAGGTGCCTCCTGTAGCGTAAGAGGGTTGGTTTTGGGCATATAATGGGGGTGAAATTCTAGTATATAGTTTTTTCATGTAGGTAGATTGAGAAGAAGGCAAGTGAAATAGGGGTACGTACCCAGAGTGAATAATAGATGAAACAGGAGGCTACTGGTAGTACGTATATGGAGGTGGAAGGGTCATGGTAACCCTAGTGGCAATGGGGCTAACGATTGTGGAATGGAAAGGACCACATTCTGAAAATGGGTAGAGATCACCAACACTGGAGGTGGTAGTGTAGCTATGGGTATATGCGAGACATTAGGGGAAGATGAGGTTGCGTTTTGGGTGGTTGTCGAAGGTATGGTGGATGTGGCGGGTGTCACGAGATATAGAAAGGTGGAAGTCATAGTGGGTATAGGCTTTAGCTGCGAAATGACTAGGAGTAAGGTAGATGCGGGTGCAGCGGTGTGGAGCCAAATGGGGCTGATGCAAGAGTGGGAGTGAGAGTTAGGGGGATAGATACGGGCATGTCATATATCAACTAACCTAAGGCATCTTGAGTGGATGAGTGGGAAAGATAAAATTGCAAGGCAACAGGGTTTGGGTCAAGGAGTCATGCAAACTCCTCATCTCTCAGTAGCGATAGTGATAGGTTAGATAGGATCCATGGCGGGTGATAAAATGGAAGGTGGCGAAGGGCTAGGTGGGAGCGGTTGACAACTGACATGGAATACGAGGGTGCTAGCTTGTTGTCTTCGGGTCAGCACCATGTGAACCAATACTAATTAGGTTAGGTCACTTCTCTGTAAATGACACAGAAAAACAACAAGAACAGGTGAAACAAGTGGTAAAAAGTGGACTAGGTATGAAATGTTGGCTGGAAAGTGGCATAGGATAACCGATGTCGGTTGGGGTAAACCGACACCGGTTAGGGGTAACTGATGCCAGTCACTATGGGAAATGGACAATGAGTCAAAAAACAAGTGTAAGGTCAAATTTGACAGGTATGCCAAACCTGATGAGTTTTACAAGGTCAATGGGAATGATAATAGTGACAGGGACTCTGAAAAGTTGAAGAAGGTGAATAAATGTCCTTTTGGGTAGGTTAACCAAAATGACAGTGAACCGACGCTAGTTGGGTATAACCAATGATGGTCAGGGGGTAACCGACGATGGTCACTGGACCAACACCGGTCACTATGAAATTGAAACAGTGATGAAAGGAAAATGGTTGTGAATTAAAATCTAATGTGGAATCAGACCCATAATTCTAAGAATGATGAGAATATGGTCCAGCACCCTAGATGAAGCCGAATACACCAAATATGATGAGGAGCGTGCAAGGATAAACAAGAAGAATGAAGAACGTGACCTCTCACCTCAAAATGCAAGCCAAGAAGAAACACTAAGAAAAATGTGATCCTAAGAGTGCCTTTTCTATGCTATTTAAGGACTGACTCATGAACTATAGAATAGAATTTTTGGTGAGGATGGCTTCCTACAAAGAAGGAGATCTAAAAGGTGAGGTTTCAGGTATGTTATGGTGGGGCGGGCTTCACTCTGAAGTATGACTTGACAGAGCAGTGAGCTGGGGAGTACCTACCAATCCTCAGATCAGTGCGATCGTTGACAGGTGTTCCTAGGAAATATGTTGTTTAAGAATATGTATTTGTTTTGAATTTTTGCAATGTGGCAAGACTTAGAGAGAGAGAGAGAGATGTGATTTCTACGATTCATTTTTCAACCATCAGCTGGGAATGACTTCCAGCGTATAGGTTGCCCTCAATTAATGTGAGCTAATGCGATAAATTAGAATGCAATGCACTTATTTTAAGCCCAAATCAAAATATGAAGTTTGATGACACAAATGGATGAATAGGAAGAGGGATGCTCTTTCACTAAAATGTAGAAAACAAGAAGAAATGATTCTTTTTAAGTACACCAAAAGAAAGGTTTCTTTTAGAGCAAATAGAAAGAAAAGAGGGTTACCAAGGAAGAAAATTAATGTGTATGCTTTTCAGAAGGGAAACAAACACACAACTTTTCCTAGGAATGAATAAAATGCAAGGAACCCTGATGGGTCCCACCGGGCGTGCCAAAATGTTTCACCTGATTCTTAGACATTTCTTTGAATATTGATGAAACAGATAGGGTAATGGGCGTAGGAGGAATACCTGTTGAAATTGGTTGTTGGGTTGTTGCGTGCGTATGACTTCTGAATCCACAGCTGATCATGAGAGCTTCCTTTTGGCTAGGAGGAACTACCTGAAATGGAACACAAGACCACCAAATAAAAGTTAAACAATATGTGCAGTGAACTACCTAGCAGTGTGCTAGATCTAGGAAGTGTGATACTTCCTAGACAGCTGTCAGTCCACTGTTTAAAACAATTTAATGCTGGTAATGAAGTAAATCCTATTGTAATTAAAATTATTTAGGTATCTCATTTAAAACACAATAAGAAAGATCTAATCTAACAAGCTAGGTTAAAATAATATCCGAAGGTCAAGTAACTAGTTCTGGGTCTCTATAGGTCTGACAGAGGTCTTAGGCAGGTCACAGGTGATTAAGGGTGATGTGAGAATAGGTGGGTGGGTCTTTGTTTCTAGACTTTATTGGTAAATATAGAAACCAATCCCAATTAAGGTTGATTGACACGGTTGAGAATAACAAAAGATTCATCGTGGAAAAATGAGAATGCCATAGAATGAGCTTTGGGTCTCCCTTGTGATTGCACAAAGGACTTGGTTGGCTGGAATTAGGCTGTTTGGATGGGGTTTGGAGGGTTTTAACAGGTATGTGGAGGGGTGAGTATTAAAGGAGGTCAATGGGTGGCTACGAGAACAAAGGATGACAATATAATGATAAAATGAATGAACTAGAGGAGTAAACTATTCTACTTACTTGAAATCTGGTTCTAGGTGCTTGTGAGTGATGGATGAAGGTGTCAGTAAGAGGTTGAATGTTATTGAGGATCACCAAACATTGGAAATATCCTACATGTGCATTCCCTTTTTCTTGGTTGGATCAAATCATGCGGGGGTGAGTGTTGGATGATTGTTGGGTGATTGTTGGATGCTTGTGTAAGAGAAAATGCTTGATCTCCTTCCTTGCATGTGTGTTCTCGTAGAAACTTGCTCTAAAAAGATGTCTTATCTCTCAGGAAAATTCCCAATGTTTTCCAACCTTGAAAATAAGGTTGTTTTGGGGATTAAAAGGTGACCGACGGTGGTTCGCTTAACCGGTGATGGTTATGGGTAACCGGCATCGGTCAAGGTGGGATTTTCTAGGTTTACTAAACTAGGTAGATCCCCTTGATTTTCTGGGATCTCGTGTCATTCACCCGTGGATCAGACTGGAAGCTTCTTGTCAACATGTGGGAATGTGGTTAGAGGGAATGTAGGCATTGATTTTTAGGGTTTGGGTAAGTCTTAGTTAGTTATGACAACTTACTAAGAATAGGTCTTAGGGTGAGTTGGCTTGGTGAGGTGTCTAGGTGAGGTGTAAGTGTGGGAATTATTTAAATTAGGAGATTTAAATAATAAATATTATGAGGCTAACGAATTAATTTAATTAAATTAATTAAATTAATATTAGTGGGGTGAAGGGGGCCATGGCTAGGTGAATGTGATGAAGGTATTTATTTTTTGAGGGACCAAAGGGAGTGTGACCTAATTTTAGTGTCTACACATGGATCCAAAATAAAGGAAGAGAATGAAAACTAGCAAATGGCATTCTCTTCCCAAAAAAATCTCTTAGAGATCAATTCAAAACCAATAATGGTGGTTTGTAACACCCTTGACAATTGTTATATTCCTCATTTTCATTTCAAGTGTTGACATGTGATTTTTTCTAAAGATGTGTTCTTTTGATTGGTGGAGATCATGCTTGATATGGATAAATATTTTTTGTTCTTAAGATCTTAGACTAGAATGGAATGTCTTCTTTGAATCCATTTTTCACTTCTTGTAGGTGAGTTGCAATTTGTTTTAAGAGTTGCAAACTTATCTCTTTATTTGACTCATCCTTGGATCAATTTCAGTGATCCAAGGAATGTTTTAAACCTTCTTAGTTGAATGAATGGTAAATTTACATTCCATAATTTGAGGGACATAGCGGACTGAAATTTGTTATTACAAGTTCTTTAATCTTGTGTGAACATGTTTCCATTCAGTTGAATGTTGTGCTTAGGTCCTTGAAGATTGATCTTGGTAGTACATTGCTGACGTAAATGAAATACAACATGTTCATGACATAGGAAGGATTCAGAATCCTAAAACTAAAGGATTATCCTATGGAATCCTAAGCTGGGTAAGAATATTTACTACCAAGTTATGTTACTTAATTGAATTTTTATTCTAACCTAAGCTTCCTATTCTACCTTGTTGGGTTGGCATCCAAACCTAAGCCTTATGCTAGGGGAATATGGAAAGGTTACTAGGCTATCTAAATTCACCTAAAACCTAATACTATAAGGTTATGAGATGATCTAACCTATTGCCTAAAACTAAAAGGCTATGAATTAATCTAACCTAATGTTGGAATTACCTAAGGTAATGTGTTAAGACTTAAGGTAATTTCCTAAACTAACCTAAGTTTTAAGGGATCTATCCTAAGATATTTAAATGAGAACCTAAAAGGGTCGCATGCCTCTATGGCGATAATTCCAATGGCATTGAATGTGTTGATAATGTTTTTAAGGCATTAATCACATCGGTTTAGCAGGGCTAGTTGACTTGGTGGAGGCTTATGTGGAAGCTCCACTAAAGATGGAATTGCATGTTAAATGGGAATTGGCATTCGCCAGATTTGGGATGTGGTGGCAAGGAGAGATAAGCGAGAAAATTGGAATTAATGAAATTAATTGGCCTTGGGTTTTGTTCACAAACCATCTTAGAAATTTGGAAGGTGGGTTTGTGGGAGGTTGTTGGTTTTTGCATGCTTTTCAGATTTTTCTCTACATGGAGAAAACTCGTTCTTCAAACAAGCAGTTTGACTTTCACTTCATTGCTATTTTTAATCGACTTGGTCTATTTTCAATCATGGGAAGGTATATGAGACATTATGAGGAAATTTGTTGGTTGGTTGATCTTTTGTGGAGAAGAAAAGGAGTTGGAAGCTAGGCTAGAATTCTCCTTCCATTTGGCAGAAGCACTATCAGGCATGATAGACTCTAACCATTAAGATCTCTTTCTTTCTTCTAAATGTTTCATTAAAATAACTTTTCTCTTATGAGCTTCTTGGCTTGCATGTTTTAACTAGTTATTTTCTTGCTGGGTTTTATAATCTCTGGAAATTTGGGTATAAATCCATGGAAAATTAGTGTAATTCTTAGAAACCTTCTTTGTATGGGTTAATAACGAAGCATGCATGAGAAATTGTTTCGTGGCTCTGCTTTTTCATTTCTTGAATCAAGTATTCAAAGAGTTATGTTTTTAACTCGACCTTAGTCATTTTTACTTGGTTTTGCATTTTTGGGAACCTTGAGTCCCATCTGATCTTACATTGGAGCTCGTGGTTTGTTTGAGCTTGAGCTTGTATTTGAACTTGTATTTTGTTGAAGCCTGTTTTTGGGTTCATGTTTTTTTGAGCTTGAGCTTGTATTTGAGCTCGTGTTTTGTTTGAGCCTGTATTCGAGTTCGTGTTTAGTTTAAGCTTGATTCGGGGTTAGTGTTTTGATAAGAATTTGTGTTGGAGGTTCTTGTTACTCAAACCGTGTTTGGATTCTTGAGTAATCCTAGACTGTTGTTTGAAGTCCGTATGTACCTCTGTACTCATGTTTAATCTTGTGTTATTCTAGACTGATAATGGAAGTTCATAATGTACACAACACTCGTATTTTATTACGTGAATAGTTCTGAAATCGGTTAGAAGCTCGTGTTTCATTTTGAGCTGGTATGAGTTTTCTTTGTTTGAAATAAAAATTGGAATGGGAACTTGTGGTTTCCTGAACCTGAGAATATCTACTTGAATGGTTTTGAACTCTTCTATGAGAAACTTGTGTTTCATTTTGAGTTGGAAATAGGGTTTCTTGTTTATGCTATAAAATGGTTAAGGTTGTTCATATTATATTCTATCTTGTATCATGATATTTGTATATATCTATGCTCATGTTTGAGATTTTGTGATTCGACATTGTACATGTAATTTGGTACTTAGTGTTTGGAATTTATAGCTTGAATGATGTGTTGGTTCTGTTTCTAGTATTTGTGAGTTGGTTTTATATTGCATTCAAGTTGAAAGCTTATAACTCTTTTTAATTCAAACTGCTTACTCAAAGTAAATCTAGGGAAGTAGTATGACTAAGTTGTTTGAATATCTCTTGGATATTTAACTGGAAACGCTTTCGTTTGATAGTGGATTTGGAACTTCTTTCAAAGATGAGTTTTTTACCAGTGCTTAGAAATTGTAGTGGAAGGATTACTTAACTCTGTTTAGTTTGATTTTGTTTTATAGTTCTAAAAGAATTATGAACCACTTATTCTTAAGTACAATGTTGTGGAGGCATTTTAAAGGAACTTTAGTTTTGAGTCCAAGGATACTCCTGAACTGGTTTAGTTTAAGGGTTCGGGTTTTCTATTCTTTTTGGGATCAATAAGTGAATACTTGACTCTTTTAAAAAAAAAAAGGAAATTGAGAATCCTTAGGGATAGTGTGTTGTTTTGGAACTTTACTATTTATGTTGTTCTGAACTGAAATTGGAACTCATGCTTTTAAATGATAAGGATTGTAAGGGAGACTTGTAGTACGTTTTCTTTACAATGAGTTGGTTTTGTTCTCTCTTCTGGGAACTAGTGTATGAGCTTATTGTTTGGATTAGAAAAGGGAAATTGTTGTTAAGTGTAGAGAAATGATTAAGGATTGAATCAAATTCTGATAAGATTCCTTTTCTAACCTATTGGGATTAGTTCATTTGATTGAACCCTTCTCTTATTAGTTCTCTTGTGAAATGGAGAGTTATTATAATTGTATAGTCTTCCTTGTTCATATCATTTGTTGAAGTGATGTAGGAAGAGGTTTGATGTTTTGGTTTTTTTGAACGTAAAATATAATCTTGTCGTAGACTATTTAAATTCTATATTCCTTCCTAAGTGTTGAATTTTAAGGTAGTTTTCCTTTAAACGAAATAGTTAAATTCATGTTATGAACCTGTTTCTGTTTTCATATGTTTTTGTGTTGAGCATAGTTTGGAATGGATATTCTTCTTCCTTTCTTAGGGGCTAGATGAATCATCCTAATGGGAACTATGTTATAAACCCTTCCTTTGTCTTATAGTAAAGTTAAATGTTGTATTCTATTATGATAGAATTGGGAACAATAGGATGTTATGATTTGTTGTTTGTTTAAAGGTAATTGATGGGATCAATTAAACTTTAATTTTGTAAGGAAAATCCTGTGGATTATAATTTGTTCTTCTCTTAGAAGCGAGTTTAGATTGAATAATGTAATTCTTTTTGATTGTTATTACTTATACTGATATGTATGATATACTAATTGTTTCATTAAAACAAATTTATTTTAATGGAACAATTAGTGGAAAGCAATTCGTTTTAAGGTTGAGTGCTTATCATGCTAAGTTCATTGAATCGACCGTGCTTAGCAATTTTTGTAGATGGAATTTGTAAGTGATAAAAGAAGGAAAAACTTATATGATGCTTTGGCTGATTTTAGTCTCGATTCTTTGTGAAGAATTTCGATTCGTTCTTGAGTTTTATTGAAAAAGAAAAGTTGTATTCTTTTTTAAAAAGAAGGTTTTTGTTATGCAGTATGCCTAAAATGCATAAGTCTTGTAAATGTATAAGTTTCATACATGAATTGAAATTTGGGATTTTACTTGTATTGGTTGTGTGAATTATCTTGTACTTTTAGAAAGAAGATGAAAGTTACATCTTGTTGATATTCTTTACATTATGTATGCTTATCTTGTTATCATTGATAATATTGATAATGGGAATTAGTTCAGTTTCCCTTATAATGAAGCAACCCGAGAGTTGTATAATATGATGTGTTATATCTATCAATTTAACATTGTAATAAGTTACATGATAAACATGATGTATAAACTATGGACATTGGAAATGAAATACCATAATACTTAATTATATGGAGGAAGACTCTTTCTCTCTCATAATTGAATGTAAAGCTAAAAGGTTTGGAGATATGATTAATAATCATTAGAATTCACCTTGAGTGAAGTCTACTTTAGTTGGAAGTATGCGGTTGTTAAACCTTCCTGAAAGTTAAAGTACATTTAATAAAACTTATGACATCGTTGTTCGTTTTGGTTAACTGTTGGTTAAACTGTGAAAAACAAACATTGAAAAGTAATCATAAGTTAAGGAAATTCTTCATGTACTAAAAAAACATATTTAGGATAGAACTTATGGAGTGTTGGATTAGGGTTTTACAGGTGGTTGTTGTAATCTAGACATAATCCAAATTAATAACTCATTAATGAACTCCTTTGGGTATGTACATCTTAATGAGGTAGTTTTAAAGGATATTGGCACACGCCAACCGTAGGGATGTAATTTCAAGAAGACTTGGGTCTTTTTAGAATACATCATCAGTAGTTGACATGTGGCATCACCCTTCTGCATTGATCATCCAGATCTACACACAAACTTGGACTTGAACTTAGTTTCTCTCTAGGTCGGAGTTAGGGGCATATTTAGGTCGGAATTAGCTTCGAATGGCTTAGGGTACCTTGGCACATCTGGTTGAATTTAGTCAACCGAGTATGCCCATTTACCCTAAGCCATTGTGAGCATCTTCCTATAATAAGCTATGTTTCTAACTAGGGCTAGGGTTAAACCTGAGACAAGTGGATTGACGGTAGTAAGTAAAGACCAATCATGATAATAGAAGAGTGAGGTGAAGGATGAATTCCAATATGACGAGTATGTCGTCTAGGAATAGTGACATACATAGTATGTTGTAAATATTTGGCCAAAGTATCGCAAGTTATTGGTTGCGTTGTCCTATGTCACCTAGTTTAAAGTAACATGATGTCAGATGAATATTGGTAACAAATATTCAGATAGGTTCTTTAAACAAATCACTCAGTACCCGAAAGAGGGTAAGAGAACCAAGTATACGTAGTATATGACAAGTATTCAATACTAAGTTAAACATGAATAGATTGGTAGGTAATCGAGTCATGGAATGAATAGATCAGTGTATCACCGAGTCATCACAGCTGCATATGGTTATCTATTATGAGATTGATTAGCATTGAATGTGTGTTCTAAATAAATTTTTATTTAGAACAATGAACATTATATAAAAAAATTCCCTTGTTTCTAAACTCTTAAAATGGGAATGTTACATCTTGGTATCGAGAGATGAAGGTTGCAGCTCTTGGACCTATTGTGTCCATAATCGATAAAACTTAAATTTTCTTGTAACAGTAACATAGTTAGAACAAGAGGAAATGTTACAAATAATGCTCCACTTGATGAAGGAGCAACAACAACCCAAAAACTTGATGAGATCCTTACGCCCTATTAGACACAAGAGATCATTTGGTGTGCAAGTAATTGGTGTGGCTCAATGGGCCTATTGGGTAGTTTATCATTTACTCCCAATCACAAATATTTCATCTAATATTACCTAAAATAATAGGCCAATAGACAATATTTGTCTATAGTAATTTTTAGGAATTTAATATAGTTTTACAAAACTATATTAAAATTTTCCCTGTTACTAATTCTCCACATCCCACAAATAAGCTTAAAAAAATAATAAGCTTCTCGGGCTAATGTGTCCACCTTTCCGCGCTCTAGCAATGAGCTTCTCCATTGCGCTCGGTGTGTGTCCCCACAATAAGCTTAACAAATAATAAGCTTGGGGTGTGTGTCCATTACAATAGAATGGGTTCCCTATTTATACAAAAATTAGGGCCCTTAAAAAATGCAATACATATTATCTTTAGGCTATATTTAAACCTTAGCCTCACCCGTAGCAAAATTAATGGGATTACATACCCATATAGGGTAGTTTGCATTTTTAATGGGATTAAATCCCCAAATTGGTGCGAAGTGGGTTAATGGGATAATATCCCTTTCAAGCGAAGCTTTTTTGAAATGGGATTAAATCCCATATTTGGTGGGAGGAGTATTTGGTAAGGTTTTATTGACCCTTACCCACACCATCCTTCATGTGGAAACATCCACGCATGGCTTAATGCCCCCTAACAATCGCTTCACCACCTTCTCTCCTCCATGTGGAAGCATAGCATATTGGTGGCTTATGTAGATATACTAATTGATAAACATTAATATAAAAGCATAGATATCTATATGCGTGGTATGTGGCATTTGGGAATAAAGCGTGGCAAATAATTACAAGGTAATTTGAAATTTGACCCACATGAAATATGGCGAATAAGACCATCTGTCTACCCGCGATTGGAAAATCGAACAAATTTGACGAGTGGTGGCAAGCCACGCGTGGTGGCAAGCCACGTGGTGGCTTGTGGACCCACCACGTTGGCAATAATACCATAGTCCACACGGTGGCCAGGCTCCCCTCCGTAATAAAAGTTGAGCCTCTTGCTCCAACGCGCTATTCCATTTCATGATTGTCAAAGAATAGTGGATAAAACCCTTTCAAATTTTCCAATGCCTTTTGCCATGTGTCGCAAAGTGTGATTGGTCCAATATTGACTAGTTGACTTTCTCGTTGACCAAACTTTGACCGGACATAACTAGAGCTCCCGATGTCTATTTTCCGCATTCTCATAGTCGTTGGAAAGTTCTCGAGATGTTATTTTGCACTAACACCATTTAGGGAACTTTCAAAAATGATCCCCTGATCACACCTCCCCACTGAGAAAGGATTTTTGTCCAAAAAAAGCTTCCATACTTGTCCCGAATTTGAAAAAAATCTATGCCACCTTGGAAGTGCTGTTGTAGTAGACCCTTGGGTCTTCTCCTCCAACCTTCTCACTTTGACAACTCTACTCCAATCCTGGGACCTGTGGGTTATGGGCCCACGACGCTTCCACTGTGCCACTCTGATATCCAAAGAAGACCTCCATGCCTCCACTTTATGGTGCTAAGTTTCTGAATGAAACCTCAATGCTCCTTCTATGCGGTGCTAAGCTTCTTGATATCTGACAACAAGGATCTTATTTGACTCTATAACATAGCTCCTAGTTCCAAGTTGATTCCGTAGAATCCAAACTGGTTTGAAGGAACTCCATGTTACGTAGAGCTATGATTGATCCGATGTCGGTGATGGACAATGCCTTGTCCCTTTACAAACCTCAATGCCTCCAATGCATGATGCTAAGCCTCTTTCAAGACCTCGAGCCTCCGATGCATGATGCTAAGTCTGTTTCAGACATCAATGCCTCCAATGCATGATGTTAAGCCTCTTTCAAGACCTCGAGCACTCGTAATGCACGATGTTAATCATGATGATCAGCTATCATTCGAATGTGCGGTTTGCAATGCCTTGACACCGAATGATGTTTTGAGCTGAACCTTTTAGAGATCCTCTTTCTTGACACACTAATATTAGGTACCACTCGATGCATGGTCACAATGCCTCTACACAAAATGAATTTCTAACCCAACGTCAAGGACAATGGTATCACCCTTCCGCATTAATCATCCAAATCTACACATAATTAGATCTTGGACTTGGACTTAGTTTCTCTCTAGGTTAGGATAGGAGCATATTTAGGATAGGAATTAGCTCCCAATGGCTCAGGGTACCTTGGCACATATGGTTGACTTAGGTCAACTAAGTATGCCCATCTACCCTAGGCCATTGTGAGCGTCTTCCTATAATAAGTTATGTTTCTATCTAGGGCTAGGGTTAAACCTAGGACAAGTGGACTAACGGTAGTCAGTAAAGACCAATCATGATAATAGAGGAGTGAGGTGAAGGACGTATTCCAATATGACGAGTATGCCATCTAGGAATAGTGACATACACAATATGTTGTAAATCTTTGGCCAAAGTATCGCAAGCTGTTGGTTGCGTTGTCCTATGTCACCAAGTTTAAAACAATGTGATATCAGATGAATATTGGTAACAGATATTCAGATATGTTCTTTAAACAGATCACTCAAGAACTGGTGTAGGGTAGAAAGACCAGTATACGAAGTATACGATATGTATTCAATACATAAGATAACATAAATAGATCAAGATTCATGAGTTATTGTTGGTGGCGAATCGCAGCACCCCGGGACTCTGCAACGCGGTCGGTTGAGACTCTCAGTGCGATTGCACAACATGGAGCTTTTCCCAAGTGTGGGACCTTGCGAAATCGGAAAAGCTCTCCGGATGAAGGCCGGCTCCTATTCCTCTGTTCAGATGCACAAATAAAATGCAGAGGGCTTACCAAAAACCTAATCTAACTTGCCAAGGAGACAGGGTAGAGAATGCATAAAAATAAAACCTAAACTACGGAGGTGATGCACCGAGGAATGAAGAACATATGTTTTGCCAATAAACACAAACCATAGAAATGCAATGCAATATCATGCACGGATAAACATATTCATAGTGAAAGATCAGGAGGATGCAAAATGAAACACATAGAGGGTTGAGAAACATCCACAGTCATGCATTTATTTGCTCCGAAGGTTTGATACAATACACTGCAAAAATGCCAATAGGCAAAGGTTGCATTACAGTTCCAAATGGGAGGTTTGAGCTCCACAACTCCACCTGCCAAAGAGAAGAAGGGAGGGGCCAAAACAAGAATGTCCAACACTTACAAAGAGCCTCTCTTTACCATTTATATGAGGAAAATGAGGGAGAAGAGAATGATTCGAATTCTGCCCCAACCACCTCCAAGACTGCACCTAACTCCTCATCATGGCGGTAGGTGAGATCCCCAACAACTCAAAACATGGCGAACTGTATTTTTGCATTTTTAAGAACTTTTTCCCACCCAATTAAATATATCCAGTCGTAGTTGGGTAGAGGACGCTGAGAGCTTTCCGAAAAGTCCAACCTTGTGTGAATCCGAGCTCCCTGTGAAAAGTTATGGCGATCTGAATATTTCCCGTCGTGGTCTATTTCCAGTCGGGTTCGGGTTTCTCCTTTGCATCTGCATCGGGTTTGGAGGATGCCTCGACATGTGTTTGATGTTTTGTTTTCCTGAAACCCACTTCCACCGGTATGTTTAATATTTCCTTTGTTTCGGGGTCGGAAAATGGACCTGCATGCGCATCAGGTTCGGAGGGTTGCTCGACATGTGTTTGATGTTTGTGTTTTCTTGAAACCCGCTTCCTTTGGTATGTTCAATATTTCCTTTGTTTCGGGTCGGAAATGGACTCGCATGCGCATCAAAGTTCTGGAGGGTTGCTCGACATGTTTTCTCCCGTGCTTCCCCGCCTGTGTTTCCCGACCAAACCCGCTTTCCCTTTGCGTCGGGTTTTCCAACCCTTGCGACATGTTCTTTGGCGTCGGGTTTTTTATAACCCTCCGACATGTTTTCGCTTTGCGTTTATCTATATTTACTCGGGGTAAATATATACAACAGCTTATGGAATGAATGTATTGGTGGATCACCGAGTCATATAGAGAAAATGCCCTAAAAATAAGGAAAATAAGTGGATGTGTTGTTTTACAAACAACAAGAAAGAATAATCAGAGAGTGGTTTTATAGTTATCTTGAATGATTAAAAAAATGAAATGTGTAAGATGGCTGATACGGGTCTTAGGAAGTGGTCATCTATGGATGGTTTTAGGTGTATTTAAGGGTGGATTCCTCAATATACCTAAAGGTACATGAAGCCCAAATCTGATGCTACCGGTATGGGTGTGGTATTGGGGCCTACCCCCTTACTTCACGGTCCCGCTGTAATAAGGGAGTCGGGCACTTGAGACAATATATACTTGAAAGATAGGATATTATACTTAGTTAGAACACCGAGTTGGATTCCCTATGGGTGATGAAATCCCAATCAATTTCACCTGGGTGGGAAATTTTTAAATGCGTTTTAGATTTTGATAGTGATTTGGTTGTGTGTGAGGGAAGAATAAGTGGATGCAACCAATTTCACCTCCCTAATTAAACTATGTGAAGCAAGAAGAATGATAATGTTTTGTTTTAAGAGCCAAAATGAAATTTCTATTTTGATGAGAACAACCAATCAATAATGCAAGACAGAAAGTTAAAAATGGCTTTAAAACTTACCGTGAGTGTGCTCCTTAATTTTAATTTAGAAATTTCCAAAGCATTCGCTTAGCAAATCCAAAAAATAAAGTTTCCAGAAAGAAGCAACCTATAATCTGATTAGGAAAAACATGGAACAAAAAACAAAACACTATAGATGGATTATAAAATGTCAAGGAAATAATACAGGGAATCAATGGTTATTAACAACAAGACAAACAATGCTCAAACTGATAATAAAATGAAGAAATTAATAGGGTTCATGTCCCATCGGGTGTGGTAAAATGTCTAGCATGGTTTTACCTTTGGTTTTATTGATTATTTCAAGGGGTAAAAACTAAGCTTGACCTCGATATGGCGGGGTTTCTAGGGTACCCAAAATGTTGATTGTGTTTTATTGCACACTGTGTAAAGCAACAGATCAAAGCTTCTTTCCATGTAAACAAACTTAGACAAGATAATGTTACTACTCAGAAAATGACTTAAGCTTTTATTGATGTTTATGATTGTGCTACAAGATGATAAGATGGAAATGTGACTATCACTTATTTATATTAGATACATACATACATACATACATACATACATACATAGATATATATATATATATATATATATATATATATTATTAATCATGACTTCAGATCCATAAATCAGATTCCTAGTATGTGTATAAATTTTTAGATATGTTAGAAGCTACATAATCAATTATTTCTTCCTCTCTGTAGTGGTGTCAGAATCAGGAATAGAAATGTAATCCTTAGCAAAGAAGTCAAAGGATTCCTCTGGGGTGTCAAAAAGGTGAGAAAGTGTAGTGTTGGTGCTAGATATGCTGATGTGGCTGTGGTCTTCAACTTCAGGTGCTATGTTGAGGTCTTCTGATAAGTCTAATCCAGTCTCGTAAGTGTACTCGTATTGTGCTAGATCTACATGGAGTCTTATAGCTTCATTGTATGTGTCCCATAATGCTTCGGTAGCCTCACGGATGTGCTGAGTTATTGCGAAGATAGCCTCAAGATGGTTGAAGGGAACATTTTGGATCACGTAGAGCTCAAGATCATGGAGGATATCATATTGTTCCTAATAGAGTGGATGTCGAATGACGTAAAAACACCAATGTTAGTTACAGGGTAATTATTACCACCTAATGCCATCTGAAAGAAACATTTTGGATAAGAGATTAGTAAATAACAAGAAAAATAAGACATTTTGATTAGATTATGTAGAAAATATGAAAAAGTAAAAGTAATATAGGAATCAATAACAATTCGGAGTAAATTGTTGGAGATTCTGTAAATCACGATGATCAAGGAAATCACTAGTGATTGTTGTTAGTTTTAACAGTTTATTAAAATAGAGCTAAGAAACTTGATCAAGATATCATTTAAGGTAAATTCAGAACTTTGATGATATATTATGAATACATAAACAAACATTACCTGCAAATAGTGTCTAAGGAAAGAAAAATGAGCAGATTACCTTGCACAATGGGTGAATTTGGTGGATGGATGGAAGAAGACGATTGAACGGTGATAGCGAACGATTTGACGATGGGTTCGACAAATTAGGAGCAACGTGATGTTGGTGCCAGCTGATGAAGGATGTCTTGATCTCTGCTACATTGATAATGAAGCAAAATGTACCTGTAAAAACATCATAATGCCTTTCCAAAAGAGTTCGAATGCACATATTTATAGATCACTGCGATCAGGAAAATTGTTGACGATTTCAAGAAATCCTAACTAAATTAGTTAGGCGGGTGATTTTCCCCAATTTTGAACTAGATATGGTATATTTTGAAGTAGTTAAGGTGGGAGGAGGGTAAAAAAGCATTAAAAACTTGGTTAGGATAAGAGGGGTTAGCTTTTTTTGGAAAGATTTAGTTAGTTAGTGATTTTAGAAGGTTAGTTGGTTAGGAATAAGTTAGTGATTTTTAGGAAGGTGGTTTTAGAGGTAGTTAGGTGGTTAATGAGGTGTCATAGTGAGGTGTCTTAGTTAATATAGTGAGGTGTAAGGGGGAATTATTTTAATTAATTAAATAATTTATATGTGAGGGGTGTGTGATTAATTAATTAAAAGACTATTTAAGAGGGCGTAATTTTGTAAATGTGGCGCTTTCAATTGTGAGTGTGTCTGAGTTGAGGGATGCAAATTTTTGGTGTCTGGGACATTTTCATGTAATCAAAGCTCAAAGGAATAGAGATCAATTCTTGTTCTTAGAGAATCCCGTTCCAAGTGAGCACTCCCATGAGACATAATTCTTAATAAAACTTGGTTGAGAGTTCCATCGAGATCCCTGAGTTACAATGAAGTAAAGATAAGGTTTTCATAGTTAAGGAAATAGTTGGGATGAGACAATAGAGAGAAGAGGATGAGTGGGTAACCGAGTGAGTGATGGGTTGTGGTGTCGGGAAAGCCTTGGGAGGAATTAGCTTTGTGGGATGGGTCGGGTGTGTTGGAATGGTTTGATGTGGAGTGTGGGAGGGTAGGTCTTAGGACATGGACATGTGTGCAGTGGTGATGTTTCCAAGGGTAGGTGGCTTAGATGGAAGAGATCGGGTGGGATGGGTCGGTGTGAAGTTAAATGATGGTGGGTTGGGAGAATTGGGATGAGTGGATAGGTTGATGGGGAGATGGGTGGTGAGTGTTGAGGATAGGTAGGGATGTGGCTCGGCCGAGTTACGGTTGGGCCGGGGTGGGTAGTTTAGGATTTATTTTTATATATATGTATATTTTAGTTTTTATTTATTAAAATAAATAGATATAGATGTAAACTAAGATCTTAGCTATTCAAGATCAAAATAAAACACCAATAAAAGACTAAGATATATATGTTTTTTGAGCTTTGTTTACACTAAACTATATATATATATATATATATATATATATATATATATATATATATATATATATAATATTGTAAAACTAAGATTGAAAACAACAATCAAACAATAAGATTATTTTCCGATTTGTTTCCCATGACCGTAGAACTCACAAAGTATGAATTTTGTTTTTTTAATTTACGTTATTTATTTTTAATAACAATGATTTTTGTTGTTTTGTTTTTACAAGTTTATATAAAATCTACTTAACAAAATGAAGAAATGTAGTAAACAAGAAACAAAAAAAAAAAAAAAAAATCCTCATACCTCAAGGTGGATACAGACTATCGAAAGTAACATACCGAACTGATAGAGACAACACTAAACCCTATAAGCAAGTAAGCCTAAAAATGAAATATTCACAAGATATCTAAATGGATGACAACTATGAATAAGGATAGTCGTTATACATATGACATCTGCATAAGACAAGTAAAGTAAAAACAAATGACTAGATCTGGGATCGGTCCCACCAGGTGTGCCAAAATGTTGATCGATTTTTCTTCATCCATGTCCAGATTAGTGAGCTAGATAACAAAGAAATCAAACAACCTCGAATGATGGAGGGTTTAAGGTACCTCGGATGCGATATGGTGGATACAGTGCTAAAGGTGATTGATCTCCACTACCATGCTGGATAGACTGTGAAACAGAGGAAACTAAGAGAAAATGGATTAGATGGTATATGCAGGAGCGCATTCGATGAATTCAGTTCCAGGAAGTGTTACCTTCCTTTCATAGATGTCAACCCCTAGATAAGAGAAAATGATATAAATGAAAGATGGATAGATATGATGTAGAAACTAATGAATAACATAAACTAAAATTGTTGATGTATAGAGAAACTACTGATCTAATCAAAGAAAATCGAACCTTCACGGAAAAATTACAATTTTTGGGTTGGACTTTCCAAGATATGGATTTGCTAAGAGAACCACAAGGACTTTCCAAGATATGGACTTATAGGATAACCACAAAGGCATGAGGATGATATTATGGTGATACAAATGGCATCACAAGGGCATTATGATGATATGATGAAAAGTGGAGAGCTATAATGTCAAATATTTTCTATGACTTCTTCCTTAACTTCTTCGAAAGAGGGGGAAGGCTTGTATTTATAGCCTGGAGATGGGGTTAGTTTAGGGGTTATCAAGTAACCTAGGTTTGACAAAGTAACCCTAATTAAGTGAGTGGGGGGACATGATTTGAGTGATTAGGTGTAATAATGGATTTGATGTGGATGAGTGGGGTTCATGATTTGAATGGTTTTGGAGTATTTAATTATTAGGTGGGGTGATATGACTTAATTTGGAATATTTAGATATTAGCACATAATGAGGTTTAGATTTTTTAAAGGGGATCAATTAACCAATTAAAATTGATTAATTGAATATGTAGTTTTGGTGGGAAATGGGATTCGAATGGGTAATCCTAATGAAGGAGAGAAAATACGGGGTGAAGGGGAGGAATGATACCAAAATTGGTGTCTACAATTCAGTAACTATTCAAAATATTATTAAACACATTGTCCCTCTCTAGAATTAATTTAATTAATTCTATTACACCCTATCACCCCCAACTAATTTTATTAGCTAATTTAATATAAAATTAATTAAATAAATCCACACATATCCACTTTCATATTTAAATAAATTAAATATTCTCACATCCTATCCACCTCCTCAACTCAAGTTGACTAAAATTCATGACTAAAGATAAAAAAAACATTATTAAATTCAAGAAGATATGTTTAAATTAACTCAAATCATGCATTTGAGTTAACTAAAGATATATCCCAAGTCATGAAAATCCAAAATTAGTTCACATCCTTCCAAAAGCAAATCATTCATGAAACTTTTTGGGTGAATAAAATAGAATATATGGAATTAATAGTCAAAAACATGTGCAACCCCTTCCCAACTCAACAATGAATCATTCATTCAAATCCAGAACAATAATTTAACTCTTCAATAAATTTGGTAACTCAACTAAACAAGTTTAGTTATCTCCCAATGAACTCAATCTAATCTTGGCTTGAGGATTCTCCTTCCTCAACTATAAATCAATGGTCTTTCCTTCACAAATCATCCACCAATAATCTTGAGAGTTCATATTGTTATTCTATCTAATTGCTTAGTGAATCAATCAATCATTTATACCATTATTCTACCAATATCATATCAAATTAGTCATCTTAATGCTCGTATCTTGATCTATCTTCCATTCAGAATAATTCTTAGAGCATCCAAAAAATACAAATGCTTTCAAATTAATCAGATCCAATAAGAGAATTACTCATCCCTACTCTTACAGCTAGATCCAATATGAGGTGGTTTTGGATCTTATCAAAAGGAAGGTTTTTGTACTTGTGTTAGCTTTATCCTTTTGTGTTATTTCCATAGTTTACATTCTAGCACGCCGGTGGGTCTCCCACACATGTTTTATCATTTTTAGCTTATTTCTTGCTAATCTAACCATGTATTTTTATTGTTTGTTTTGTTTAATACTTACTTGTTAAAGTTTCGGGCTTTTTGGTACAACAAACAAAGAGAAAATCCAAAAAGAAGGTCTTTTTATATGTTTCTTAATTTATGTACATCTACTGAGATACCGCACTGAGTTGTCACATGTCATTTACACTAGTGTATCATTTCACGCGTTAGTGTCTAACTTCATGCATTGGTGTAAAACTATTTTTGTTTTTTTCCTATGCACACATTGACGTAACACTTCACACATTGGCATAACACTATTTTTTCACTATTTATCCGCACATGCTGGCATACAACCTCATGCACTAGTGTATCACTACCCATGCTAACATACCGTGGTAACTCCCTTTTCATTTATTTCAATTGTTTACCTATTTTTATAAATTTATTTACTTGTAATTTTCTATGTTTTTGTTTCTAATTTTCTGATTAATCAATTACAAAAGTGTTAACACTATATTTTAATATATATTGTTATTTTTATATCTAATCAAACCAACCATGTATGCTCTTTTCTCGTGCCCTCTTAGGTGATCTTGAAAATCAGAAACTGTGAAATTTGTTTTCTTGTTTTACAATTGTGTTTTTCTCTGCGGGAAAACTACAAATTTATTGTGTCTTTGGATGGAATTGTATAAAGACTACCTTGAAAAATCAATAAAAATATTAACATCGTATGCAAGTTTCCTTGGTCAAATACTATAACAAAAAAACTTTATTTTAATAAATTTTATAAATACGTGTATTGTAGGTTCGAGATAAGGGTTTATTCCCATCTTCTTTACTCGTTGGAAGTTCTTGGACATAGTCCTAAAACTCATTGTGAGGAGTACCATAGGAACCCCAAATTATTTGGCACCCTTAAGGAACCAACCAATGAAAGAAGTAACCCCACCCACTTGACTAGTGATACCCATGTGAGGAAACCATAAGTAGCATGTGGTGATGAACCCATTATTAATTGATTGTGGGGTATAATCCATAGCTAGGAAAGTAATTTCCTAGCATGAGTACTCATTTAGGAACTTTGGTGAGTGAAATTTATCCCTAACCCATAGGAATCTTGACAAACCAAACCCAATAACATTATTTTCATCCAAGTTACTGAGTCATATTAGTTTTTTTTCCACATTCTTCTCTCAAATCACATCATATTATATTCCCATTAAAATCAAACTCCTTTCTAAATAAAACTCTTTCCTTTTTATACCCATTCCAAATCAAATTAAATCAAGTATAAGCCTTACTCTTTGGATTCACTTTCTAAGTTTAAACACACCATCTAATCCAAATCAAATCGTAAGCCTTACTCTTTGGATTCACTTTCCAAGTTTAAGCACATAATCTAATTCCAATCAAATATAAGTCTTATACTTTGATATTCACTTTATCAAAGTTTAAGAAAAATCAAAATTCAATCACAAGTCTTTGCTTTGGGTATTCACTTTATCTAAGCTAAGAAAATTTCCAATTCAAGCATCAAATTCTTAAATTTTTAATACTTGTATATGAATTTAAGAAATCAATTCTAATACAAATCTTACACTTTGATATTCACTTTATCAAAGTTTAAACAAAATAAAAATTTAGTCACAAGTCTTAACTTTGGGTATTCACTTTATCCGAGCTAAGCAAACTTGTAAACATCAAATCAATACCAAATTCTTATCTTTTGGACATTCACTTTGTCCAAATTTAAGCATATCACATCTCATCAATCAAAGCCTTATCTTTTAGACATTCACTTTGTCTAAATTTAAGCATATCAATCCTACTCAAAGTCATATACTTCTAGATATTCACCTTATTCAAAACTAAAAAACATCTAAATCAGTCATAACAAACTCTAAAACCCAAACCAATTCATGAACCACCAATTAACTCTAGTTATTTACCTTTAGTAGAATGGTGGGCTCACGCCAAACATCAAACAAATATTAATTATAAAAGCTTCAAGAGATGTCAAATTTTTTTCATATGGATTTTCTAAGTCAGCAAGAAATCAACCAAACAACAAATCATACTCCATACCAAAGAAACTACTCCACATAAAGTCAAATGACAATTTACACCTCTTAGAGAAAGTATATCTAGTGTATTCCATCAATTAGCAAGTGCTAATATGATAATATATCCAATCACGAGACCCTTCACAAAAGGTCAACCAAAACCTACGTGGTATAAAGAATCATAATATTTTGAATACCATTGCATCAAAGGCCACTCTATGGATCATTGTTCAAATCTCTGCCACTATTTCCAAGACTTAATTGACAACGAAGCCATTGAAATAGAAACCACGTCAACTACCACAACTTCCAGTGAAGAGTTGAACATTTTCCAAGACTCTTTACACGATGAAACTCAATGAGATCAAGATGACAAGGGCCAAGGATATACAAACCAAAACCAATCAACTTTTCCTCTGGATACTCTTTCATTAGTTCAATCAGAAATTGAAAGTGTTTTAGACAACTATCTTCAAACATCAAATGAGAACTTGAAAGAGTTTCACAATCCTTTTCTAACTCATGGTACAAATGAAAAATCTAAAGATAAAGGTCAATCATTGCACCTTTGTTAAGTTTGAATTTATGCTTTCATTTTTATATCCTACACTTAATATCATGGATACCATCAAAACAAACACCCCTAGCCTTGATGTTGTGACACTACAAAAACATATTCGGACACTAGTTATGACATCTTAAGTGTTAAATCCTAATTCTATGGATTTTTCACAACAACCATCTAATGCAAATTCTTCATTTGATTCACATGACATTATCAAATAGTCAGAGAAGGAATTTATGCAAATCCCTTCCATGGCTTTGACTAAAACATCATCTCTATTTCAAGACATTCTTTCTCATGCACTCCATGATGTGCATGTTCCTAAGTACCAACGCATCTCCTTTTAAGCTTTAATCACAATTTTTTTTTCAAAAAAATTAGTCCTATCATTTGGTCCACATGACCTTTTGAATATTAACATCCCAAACACTAAATTCTTACACATTGAAGCATTTATCACTAATCATAAAATCCAATGAATGCTTATAGACAAAGGAGCAACATTGAATATTTTCTCTATAAATCCTAAAATATTCCTTGGATGTCTATAGATCAATCCTTTGCTCCTCGCATCATTCCATTCATGAATGAAAACTACATTGACATAAGAACCTTTTAAAACTCCAACCATCTAATACATTGGAAATCATTGACAAAGGTATTAGAGAATATGAATTTCAACATATTCTCCACATTAAAAATTACCTCTATCCTCACATAGGTTTTTCAATCTCATAAAAAAATACCAACCTTCTTGTTGACATGGATCTCATCCACCCAAGTCTCGTAAGTCTAGACCAATTAAATCACATAACCATTGACTTAGACCTCATCCTCCCAAGTCTCATAAATCAGGACCAATCAAACCTATTTATTGAAAATATTTCTATCTACTCCAATGACATGGACCTCATCATACTTGAATCTTGTAAATTAGAACACATCAAATCATAGTTTTGTTGAAAATACTTCTATCTAATATGTGGAATTGGACCTCATCCACCCAAGTCTCATAAATTAGGATCATTCAACTTTCATAAACATGGACCCCTTCCACAATGATGAGTCCATTGCAAACCCCAAACCAAAAAAGAAAAAAATAAAAAAGCAAAAAAGAGAAAAAAAGATCCATATCAAACCCCTAATAAATGTGTTATTTAAAAATCAAAAGTAAAAAAGTAAAAAGTTCTTATTCATAGTTACTCCCTTTACTAGGGAGGCCACTTGTACAAACAATTTTAATTGTTTCATCCATTGACATATATCTCTATCATTTCATTATCATATCTTCACACTCTTCACCTATAAGACACATGTTAATATTGTTCTATAGTGTATTGTATATCTCATCCCTATTTTGGATTCTTCCATTCCATATGTTTTTATGTATCTCTGTCTCTTCGCTTACTTCGATTAAAAATTATCCTTTGAAGTAGTTCTCTCCTTAATAGAAAGAACTAAACTTCTTTACCCGAATATTTTGTCTTCCCATCTCAAGTATAAGGTGAAGAGACCTTGCGCCCTACTAGTCACTTGAGACTGATATTTGGGGAAATATCTTTCCAAAATAAGCACAATACACATACAAGGTAAAATTAATCAAAAATATAAAAAAATCAAAATTGTTACACCTTTCATCCTTCACAAGTATTTAGTGTTGATCCCATGCTTCTTATTGGTAGCATGAGACTAGGAAAAGAGAAAGGTACCCTTACTCGCCTACATCTTGTCTTTGGTGTTGAACCCTTACCTCTTACTAGTGGTATGGGGAAAAATGTAGGGGTCATTTCAAATAATAAAACAAACAAACAAAATATAAGCCTTTAAAAAATTGAATCAAAATTTATTAATCATACAAAATCCAAAGAAATAATTTAGTTGTTCATGTTAAGAGAGACAACCATTCCTTACACCATACCTTGCCAACAGTAGGCCACCTGCAGTTCTAAATCTATTCATGACTTATAAAGTGAAATTGTCTTAGAATCAATCAAATAATATTGAATGGAACTGAGTCACATTTTCCCAAGTGGACCATTGTTACACCTTGTGTCTTTACATCCATCATTTTCATATCACCATCTCCTTTGTCTCATGTCTTTCTTGGATTTCGATTTTGAGTAATCACATCTTACTAGTTGCATGGAGTCAAGAATGTAGTTGGATATATTATCACTCTATCATTTATAATCCATTATACTAATGGAATGAAATATTTAAAATTGTTTGAACATGAGTTCGGACAATGTACTTTTTACCAAGTTAAAAATTAAAATAAAAAAGAAAAAATTGAAACAATAAAAATTCAAAACAATGAAAATTCATAAAAGCAGTCAAAACAATCAAAATCCAAAAACAATACAAAAATTCAAAAACTTGAAAACACTCAAAATGATAAAATCCAAAAATAATACAAAATGATTAAATAAAATAAAAACATAAAAATAATTCAAAATCCAACGAAAAAGGAACTTAGATATCCTTCAAATTAAAAAAATTAAGAATATTAAAAATCCAAAAACACTAATAAAATGAAAGTGCTGCAAACATCTCTAGAACTATCAACACAACCCAATAATATCAAACTTTTAACTCTATCCAGCGATGATCGTTTCAAATTATCCTACTGATTGTCAAACAATCATCAAACCCTAAGCATGTATCCTCAATTGGGAAATCTTGAATCTCATGTCCTTCCTCATATGAATCCTTTCTTAGAAGTGTTGATCAATCAAATATCATATAAAACTTCAATAGGGTCTAAAAGAGTGTCCTTAGGAGTTTCTTGACTCCACTCTTTAGTCAAATCTAATTCCCTTGCATATATCCTTTATTGGGGAATTCAAAATTTTCTTAATCCTCACCGTGGAACACATCAGTGCATATTTAGTTGTCTTTATTTTAACCTATGTTGCATTGTTACTATTGTTGACTAATTATAAGTAAGCGTGTTAGCATCTTGGTTTGTATATAACTTTGGTGTATCCATCTTAATTACAGTGTATATTGGGTTTACTTTTCATTCTAGAGATTTCGACAATAGACCAGAAGGAAAATACAAAGTAATAATAATCATTGTATTTGATTAATTTAATTCATCCTAGATTTACAAATATATAGGAATCACATATCCTATAAACAGGGAAGCCTATTAAGGCTCCTATAACCACTCAACCCCTATTTATTTGTGATTGTTACTCACGTAACAATACACAACTCAAATCATACAAGTTGTTAAAACAACTCCAACCAATAATATATTATTGTTTATATAACAATAATATAACTAAATACTAACATTTACATTTACTGAATACACAAGTATTTATCACACAATAAATTATGTGAACACTAACAATTATTTCCTAACATTCCCCCTTTAGTTTTTACATGGTAGAAAAATAACTTTCACACTTCCTCTGCAGCCTACCTCCCATGCTTGCTCATGATCTTGGTACAACACTCAAACTGAAGGTAGAATAAGGAACACATAAACTTCTTATCAACCATGTAATTTCAAAAGAACACATCTCGATCGGTAAAAGGATGGGAACACCCTCGAAATCATTTTTTTATCAACTAATCACTCTAGGAACACATCTAACCTAAAGCAGTGTGGGAACTCAAGCAAGAACACATCCGAATAACCTTGATTGTTTTTGAGAGGCTAACCACAAAATGAATAGAACACATTTGATTTGTACAACCTCTTTAATAATCATGATGTTGCATTTCAATGTGTTATTTTTTCTTCACTATGTTATAACATTAGACAACTATGTAGGAATAGCCACATACACATGTGAATAGGGATGAACCTCTGTTATTATTTTTCACACCACACTAGAAAGATAGAAAACTGAAATCCACACCGCACAACTGAAAAAACAAGTCTCCATACCAAAAGTGCAGCCCCATTGTTGGCGAATGACAAGAGGTCATTGGCTGATCTCCAAGCTCGATGCCTCTATCCTCAGTGTACGTGCTACTAACTCAATAGATTTGGAATTTGAGGCTTAAACTTTACATGTCAATTTTAGAAGAGAATCTTCTCCCATAATTTTGACATATTTATTGGATGTCGGGTTCGCCTAAAAATGCATCCATATAAGAGAGATATTTTTCTTTGGTACTCTTGACACACTTTATTGATGACTTGACAATGAATTTTGACTTTAACAAAAGGAAAATAATAATAACCCTAAAATCACCTACTTGACTCTTTTACGACAATTTGGTCTACCAATGACTATTGACATATAGTAGACTACATAAAGAATCCTAAACAATAGTCGATACTAAAACACACTTGTTATATGATGACAATTACAAGAATAGTACACAAGGAGGACTCAACAACTTTATTAAAATATTGACCAATCCTAATCACATGACTCAAGAACTAATTATGACTCAAGTAACTATGATAATGGTTCAATGACTCTTTTGACAATAAAGAAAGAATTGCCATATAAGCATACAAAAGAAACAAACCCGATAAGATACTAAAGTGTAAGACTAAAACTAACTATTATGGACCATACATGAAAACTAAACTTATGACCAAATACCAATGACTAAACAATATTGACCTTTGAATGATGCCAAAATAGGTTGATACATTGAATTCAAGATTTAGATAGATGCGTAGGTATGTTGAGTGTTGATGCATATACTGAGCTTTCAATGCCATGAATGATTAATGTGGATTTGGGTATCAAAATGAGCTAGGTTTTGATGGATTCTATGCCAATGAACTATTTAGTTCGAGTCCAGGAGAATAAGATTGAAAATTTGCATCCAAGATCCACAAAGAAATCGGAAGGGACATGGTATAGTTTTGGAGGATATTAGAATCTCAACATGGACACAATCAGGAATGAACTAGCTCTCTGCTATCAAATAATATTGTAAATCCACGTCGATCGATGCACAAATTACATGCTACAAATTGTAATAGAAAATGCACACAGAATGATGTCTCTCTCTCTCCTTTTTGTTTTAGGCAGATTCTTTTCTCAACAGCATTGCCAGTTCACCGGTATATCTGTGCATGACCCAAATGTCTACCAAATGTTGGATGGAAGTGTTAAATCGGTGGAAATATGATGCAAGATCTGGATGCGCAAACCAGGAGCACAAATGCACTACTAACAGGAGTGGTAGATGAATCGAATCTTTCGAGACACCCCTTGACTATGACAGTGCACGGATCTGTATATAGTTTCCCACAAGCTCTGCCTTTTCTTTGAAGAGATGGTTCTAGTAATGTTAATACCAATGATAAATCAGGATACAACTGATTATAATATTTCCATATTGAACCATGCCAACATAGTTAGACTATTAGAGGCACAAACAATGTGTGTGACACGAGATACAAGAACCGCGTCCTCTGAGTGCAAACACACCCTTTCTTACCAAGCTTCAAAACTACACACTTATAATATTAAACCTCATGCACAAGGAAAATAGAACCCTCATCTGCCCCTCAATCAATTATACTTCCATTACACAAGAATTTATATTGCTTCCAAAAATCTCCCTCTCTGCTAACAAATCTAGAGATTTGGACAGCCAAAGGAAAATACAAAGTAATAATAATCACTTTATTTCATTAATTTAATTCATCTTGGATTTACAAATATATAGGAATCACATATCCTATAAATAGGGAATCCTATTAAGGCTCCTATAACCAATCAGCCCCTATTTAGTTGTGATTTTTACTCACATAATAATACACAACTCAAATAATATGAGTTGTTAAAACAACTCCAACCAATAATATATTTTTATATATAAAAATAATATAACTAACTACTAGCATTTACATTTACTGAATACACAAGTATTTACCACACAGTAAATTATGTGAACACTAACAATTATTTCCTAACATTCAATCATTTTTTTGTTTTTTGTTGGACCAATTGTAAGTATTTTGTTATCATCTTAGTTTATTCGTATCCACAAAGTGTATATAAATTACTATGTATAGTGGGTTTGCTTTTCGTTCATTTTTTTTTTTTGTTGGACCAATTGCAAGTATTTTGTTATCATCTTGGTTTATTCATAACCATGGTGTATATCAATTATTATGTGTATTGTGTTCTATCTTCATTCATTTTTAATTTTTGTTTGACCAATTTCAAGTATTTTGTTATCATCTTGGTTTATTCATATCCATGGTGTATATCAATTATTGTGTATATTGGGTTTTCTTTTGTTCAATTTTTTTTTATTTCTATTGGACCCATTGCAAGTATCATCTTGGCTTACTCATCCATGGTGTATATCAATTATTGTGTATATTGGGTTTACTTTTCATTTAGTATTTTGTTTTTCTGTTGGACCAATTACAAGTATTTTGTTATCATCTTGGTTTATTCATAGCCATGGTGTATATCAATTCTTTGTGTATATTGGGTTTTCTTTTTATTTGTTTGTTTTGTTTTTTTAACCAATTGTAATTATTTTTATCATCTTGGTTTATTCATAGCCATGGTGTATATTGGGTTTTTTTGTATTTTTGTCTTCGTTTTTGACCAATTGTAAGTATTTTTTTATCTTGGTTTATTCATAACCTTGGGATATTCATCTTACTATGTATATTGGGTTTGTTTTGCATGTTTTTAATGTTTTTGACCAATTATGAGTATTTTGTAAGCATCTTGGTTTATTCATAGCCATGGTGTATATCAATTTATTGTGTATATTGGGTTTGTTTCACTCTTTTCTCTCGGTGTGTTTATTTTCTACGCACATGTGGGTTGCTCATCATAGTTTTTCAATAATCATAGTGCTAACTCTATTGTGTAATAATAAAATAGGATTCTCTAAAATGCATAATCTAAATGAAGGCTAAGCTACAAGCACAATCAATCAATCATATCATTGATTCAACATAGGAAAATGGAAATCGCTAAGCATCCATTAAAGATAATTACGCATGAGCGATACAAAAAAATCACTGCCATCATCTTCTTACTTCTCCAACCCTAAACATTCACGTCATACTTAATCCATTTTCAAATTTCTTTCTTGGGAAACCCTATCTTCCTCTTATCAAGTGGTTGTTCACCACTTTATTGCATCACCCACATGCTCGAGGGGAAATCATTTAGCATAATCCATACTCTGGGGCATCTAAATGTTTCACCAGGGAAAATTAGGCAGTCCATCACACTTCTTCATCATTTGTTCACCATTTTACACGTGTTTACTATATTTAAAGCACTATTACTATGTAATAACACTTTAAAGAGGTTAAAGTGTACACACCTAAAATAACCACTACGCATTGTAACCATTCAAAATCTTATTAAACGCATTGTCCCTCTCTAGAATTAATTTAATTAATTATATTTCACCTATCACCCCCCTTAGCTAATTTAATATCAAATTAATTAAATAAATCCACACATATCCACTTTCATATTTAAATAAATTAAATATCCTCACATCCTATCCACCTCCTCAACTCAAGTTGACTAAAATTCATGACTAAAGCTAAAAATCATTATTAAATTCAAGAAGATATGTTTAAATTAACTCAAATCATGCATTTGAGTTAACTAAAGATATCTCCCAAGTCATGGAAATCCAAAATTAGTTCACATCCTTCCAAAATCAAATCATTCACAACACTTTTTGGGTGAATAAAATAAAGGATATGAAATTAATAGTCAAAAACATGTGTAACCCCTTACCAACTCAACAATGACTCATTCATGCAAATCTAGAACAACAATTCAACTCTTCAATCAATTTGGAAACTCAACTAAACAACTTAGTCATGTTTAGTTATCTCCAAATCAACTCAATCTAATATTATCTTGAGGATTCTCCTTCCTCAACTATAAATCAATGGTCTTTCCTTCACAAATCATCCACCAACAAGCTTGAGAGTTCATATTGTTATTTTGTCTAATTGCTTGGTGAATCAATCAATCATTCATCTGTTATTCTACCAATATCATCTAAAAATTTTCATCTTCATTATTTTAGCTTGATCTATCTTCCATTCAGAATACTTCTTGGAGCATCCACAAAACTACAAAATATTTCAAATCAATCGGATCCAACAGAGCATTACTCAACCCTGCTCTTATAGTTAGATCCAATATGAGGTGGCTTTGGATCTTATCAAAAGGAAGGTTTGATGTACTTGTTTTAGATTTCTCCTTTTACGTAATTTCCATGGTTTACTGAAAAATTATCCAATTCAACACATTGAATGAACAACTAACCATAGCTAAATAATTCTAAGGTGATCAAGCAAACCAAGTAAACCAAGATATATATCCAAATCCTTAGTTTGATATTTTTTATCCTTCATTCACATTCTCGCATGACCCTCTTCAAAGTGGAATATTTAGAGATGAATGGGAAATGTCTAAGATCTATCAGCTAGGTCGAAGCATAATCGATCTAACAAACATAGATCTGGAGTTACGCATAATAATCATCCTTGATTTTAGTATCACGCCCATAGAGATTTTATGAGCCTTTTCCATGCTTGTGAGAAAGTTTCCTACTTACAAATTGATTGAATGTGATTATCTCATCCTTGAAATATTGAACCATAATCATCCCCACCTATTCCATTTCTATCATTTTTATTCATCTCATACCCATCTCATCTTCCACATTTTGGTTATATCAACATGAACTCATGAAGTTGAATACATTAGAAATCCCATGTCATTTTTCCTGTGGGATGATAATTATTCCAAAAACTCCCCTTTACCTTGTATCTCTTTTATGAAAATACCAAATCCTTCCTCCAAAGTATAAGGATTGAAGAGATTTTTAAGCTATCATCTTATCGGGGCCTACAAGTGGAACCTTCTAACTCTAACAACATGACATTTACCGAGAGAAAAGGCTATACCTGTAAGTATTAATAAGGCCACAAATTAACATGCAATATGATTTAGCCCCATATTATTTGTATCCTAATGAGGATATTTTGGCATAGTTTGACAAAGAAGTGATCGACTTAAAGCCATAGATGGATTTATATAAAGGTTAAAGGCATATGTTGATACCCTTTTACAAAAAAATATCTCTTCTACCCTACCAAATTATAAAATGTGCCTCAAAAAAGGGAGGTAATAAGTGAAAAATTCATAAAAGGATATCACACATCCCCTCTACAGAATCACATACAACATATGCCCAAACAAGGGCTTCAACCTTTACTAATTGATGTTAGTTCCACATTAGTTGGAAGGATTAGAGAATTATAAAGTACCGAAACCAAAAACCAACTCATGTAATAGGGGAAAAATCAATATCATGTAAAAATAAAATTTATACCCATTTTACAAACACATAACCAATGCAAAAATGTAGTCTTTGGTTTACTACTCAATAGTTATGCACACTAGTACCTCATCCGAGATAGATCGAATGCTCACGAAGCATGCGTAGCCACCAGATCTCTCATTTTTTCCTTCAAGGAGTTAGCATGCATATTCATCATAACTATATCCAAAACACTCATCCATTCATAGTAATCATTACAAACATGAAAGTTTGAAACACATATAATAAGGAGAATGATCAATCCAAGTAAACAATCATAAGATTCAATTACGGTCCAAATTCCATCTTCAAATACATCAATTGTTATTATCCAACCATAATTATCCATTATTAAATATAAACATTTACATAGTATGAAATTTGAACACATAATCATCCATTACAACGATGTCTGCTAGACATTGTGTGTGCGTACTAAACTGAGCCCATACACATAATAGTATATATGCACTCATTACGACCTTATACTCTCGAATCTCCTCTAATCTTTAACCTTCATCAATATTTATATGGTGGGGACTTGCCCTTCACCGCTTACATACTTTATTTCCTAAAAATAGCCATGCATATGAAACTTACATGCTTTTACAAAGGAAAATAATAATATACTATCCTAAATATACATCATAATTTAATCATATTATTAGGATTCCTCATGTGTATTCCTTATCCTTGTTCTATATTTTCTTTTTCCGTGTATAGTCTTTTCTTGGCGGTAAGTAATTTTACTTTTCTCTATTCTTAGACCTTTTTCTTGATCAATACTAAAACCTTGTTTTTCTATTTTTAGCCTTGATATAAAAAAATGGTTAAGCCCATGATTTTTCACATGTGTGAATAGTCCCATGCACCAACCTACTTCCCAACTATGTGAGCTCCCCATGCATGTTGTTTAATTACTTGCACACGGGTTCCCCTGCACATAGCTTATGTGCTCTAGTGATCCTTAGCATTTCTCCCAACTAAAATGTTTGAAGCAAAAGGGAATGAGAGGGGAGTTGAATCATTCCTACAAATATTTTCCTTTCATTTACCAAACCATACACTCATAAATTTATATTGTTCATTTAGAATTCATAACCATGTGTGCTTATTAAGATGTGTAACAACCACAAGAGCAAGAAACAAATTAATCAACATAATAAAACCATATGTAAGTGGGAAAAACTCATGGGGAAGAAAATCCACAAAAAAATATTATATTTCCATGTTTCAAATTTAGTGAAGCACCAACCCCCGCAAGGAGCACCAACCCTACAAGGAGCACTAACCCATATTTTAGTGAAGCACCCACTCCATAAGGAGGATACAACTCCCTAGGATGACCAAGTACTAACTCATCCACCTGATGCTATTTGATCTATGATATTTCTTCTTCCACAACTGATGGATATTACATATTCAACTCACAAACCCTAGCTCATACACTAGGTCTTCAATCTCTCATAATCTTTCTCTTTCTTCACTTTTCAAAGCTCTAAAAACATGTACACATGCTCTATAATATTCATAAACCTATCATGCTCTTCCTTGGCCTTAACATTATTCTATCATACCTATAAAACACTCTCCTCTAGGTCACACTTCTTCCCTCCAAGAGCACTAGTTTAAAAATGAACCCAAAACATCACTTTTATACCTTTTTCTTTCATCCAACCCAAATAAGGTCATTCATACACCTTTGGTTCAACCAATGAATCATTAAATATATAACATTCACAAGTTACCTAAGGAGGTCGACCTAGCCAAAAACTTCATTTCATGCTCTAAAAACGGTCAAATCCTATGGGCACAAAGAGAAAAATGCCCTAACATTAAATCCATACTTATTCATGACCCATAAATCACCAAACATGTTTAAATTAACATTAAAAAATCATACATGTTCTTAATTTATCTCAACCAATAAAATTATTTCATTTAATGGGCCCAATGTTCTTTGTACTTGTCAAAACAGTTGTTTCGTACATCCTTCAAGACACTAAAGAATTCTCTAGGACACTATATCACTTCAAAACATACAAAATATTTCATGTGACCAATTTATGGAAATTATCTAGCTTTTAGAACACTTCTAAGTAATTTATAATCCTTAAAACACTCACATGCGCAAACCACAGTCACTTTTCTCTTCACTAAAACAACCTACCCAAAAAGTTATTTTCAAAGATTAGTTGATAATTTTTTTATAGGAATAGTAAATACCTATAAATGTATTCATTGGATGAAAAAATCATCCCTATTCACATTACAAGTGATAGAAATCATAACCTAATCCATCTCATTCTTCAAACAACTCACAAATTCTAGAAAATCATGTCCAGGTCCTACACTTTGGTAAAAATATTATTGTCAAACACGACATAGAAACCATAGAAAATATCATCATCATGATAAAAAAACTTATATAAATGGAAATCTATTTGAATCCTCTTTCCAAAAACATATTGAATCATCTCAAAATCTACTTGTAGCTCTAGTTATGCTCACTTTACTAAACACTATTTTTTATGGCCTCAAAACTACCCTTTGACTAGTTAACCTGAATGGAGATCATTTGACCATGTAGCTGAATCAAATTTTCTTCAAAACTATTTGTAAATCAATATAAACTCACATACATTCCACAATGTCAATTTAGCATGCAACTCCTTTGGACAACCTTGTCCCAAAACACTCTTCTTCATAAACTAGCATGTTTGAGTGGGGCCCACTCATCACCATGACCTCTACTATACCTTTATGGAAATATTAAGGAGTCATATACATGTTCCAATTATAATACATGTAATAGGAAGAAATTACGTCCACTTAGGAAACAATTCTTACATACTACTTTCAAGCTAGGGTTTCACACTCATAAAAAGTTGTTTACTTTATTAACATTCGTTCATAAAAATGTGAAGATTAATTGAACTCATTTTTTCTTAAACATTTTAAAATAAATTTATAAACATCCCTGAAAGAAACAAGGTCCCATGAAAAGTATACAATTCGGGGTGAGCATCGAGAAGATCCATTCGGGTTGGAAATGCACTAGTTCTTGACCCTGTCTCACAAAAACTGACATATCTTGAAAGATTCACATACTATCAACCAAAAAAATTTCTCAAAGAAACATGACACATCACAAGAACATCTCAAATCATAATAATGTCATCACCATACCTAAAAATCTCTAGACATTGATATTTGCATAGCCACCCCTTAGGGTTTCACACTGTATAAGCTAGGGTCAAATGAACAAATATTATAACACATCATGAAATCAATCAAAATTACCCAAACATACATGGTTTACCATAATAAACCTGAATACATACATCCATGAGATCATATAGCTCCTTACCTCAATCACACACCTAATAGCATCCATACTTGCTCAAAATGAGAACTTGAAACACAATTTAAACACCTACATCTACAACTGAAGATAATGTGAGTGCCTAAAAATTTCCAATCATACTATCCATCATTCCAACATACTTCTCAAGAAACCAAGAATCTCCCACCTCCATGCAACATGACCTAGGTACTTGAATAGGCTTATACGAGAAAGCAAACCTCACAAAATCTCCTTATAACATCATGTACACATTTGAACCATCATGACAACATCATACACATCATCATCTGACCCTACTCCATCATCCAATTTGTCATTAATGTGGTTTTTCATCAATGAAAACACCTATAGGACCACATGCCAACAATCTCCCCCTTTGTCATTGATGGAAACCTACCTAAAATTCCCCCTTTTTTACATTAATGACAAAGGCATACTTTAAGCGCATTATCTTCATCTCTCACGGTTTCATAGTATTATGATTTTGTTAGAAACATCAACAAAAGATCTCAAATAAGTGCAAGACCTTGAAATTTGCACTTAAACCTGATTTTTCCTTCTTTGCAAGTATGCAATCACCATGCTCCCTCGGTCTAAGCATTTACAACATATAAAAATCATCAAAATGGCATGAAAAGGCATCATCTTACCTTTGTTTGAGAAAAAACATCATCAAACTCCTTCTATACATGCAAAACCAACTATTTTCATCTTAATCCCTATTTTTGCTTTCAAGAGTCAACTGTAGCAGACCATTATCTGAGTCATACATACTAAGAATATGCTAACATTTTCATGAAAGAACATACCAAACCATCATACCTCCATTCTTAGGTATACTCAACAAGTCTAGGCATAGAACTAGCATAGTCATGCATTTTCTTTCTTACCAAACTATCTCAAGAACCCAAGTCCCTAATAAGACTTCTCATTGCATTTACAACCAATTTTTATGCTCTCCCAAGCTTCATACAACCCATGAATCAGTAAACCATTACTCCCCACGTACTCAAGACCACTATGTATAGATCAAAAGCACAAATTTGAGCGACTCACCTTGTTATCATGGATAGAAACCATCTTGACAACTTTTGCTAGGTCCTAAACAACATTCTTAGTTCTTAACATTCATATTAGGAAGAGATAAAGCATTCATAAGAAAAAACAACTCAAACTTGGAGAAAACACCTACTTCATACCTTGGATGGCCTTGAAAAAACCTATATATCATCACCTAGAAAGATTATTCAAGCTCCCCTTGTCATGAAGAGATCATGCACAACATCGGACTTTTAGAAACACTTTTCAACACTTTGTAAGAGCAACTTTGTGAGCCATTTAGGCACTATAATAGTCTACCTTGAGGTTCTTGACCTAGAAATTTACTCAACATGGCTAAATTAAGCCAAGAAACCATTTCTCCACACTTTCACAATCATTTTGACCTCATGAAGCTAAGACAACAATGAATCTCTTCACATATACTCCATTAGGCACCTACAGGCCTGTAGGTACATATTCTTCAACCCCGAGCAAGACATTTTGGATTAAGACACAAATAGGAATGTTTTATCCATCTTTTATATTTTGTGACCTCTTAAAGATTATTCAAGCTTCCTGATCAAGAGTAACAACCACTTTAATGAAAAAATCAGCTATACTCACACAGTCTTGAGACAATCTATACTTTGTCTACTAATAATTATTGCACATGTAGCTTTATATTTTTCTCATGAAGTAACCCAAGAACACCAAAAACAACCTTGTTGTATGAATTCAAGATTTCAAACCACCTTAATTCAAACATACCATCTTCATAAGAGTAGAGTAGGTATTTACCATAGCTCATGTTCACCTAGGTACTTTTTTTACCTTTATTGTATTTATCCTCACCCAATTATGTGTGTGGATATTTTCTTTTATTTATTTAGATATTAGAGGGATATTATCTAGTTGTTAGGTATAGTGCTTTCCTTGATCTATGGTATTCACTAGTTCTTTCCTTGATCTATGGTATTGACTAGATCCTAGATGTTTAGTTCTCTCCAAAATCTATGGACTTAACTAGTTCTTCGATGACTGTTTATTTCCATGATTTAACCCCTGGTCATATGGTATGGTCATATGAGGGCTTAAATATTGTGATTCCTACTAGTAGGTGCTTAAATCCAGCCCCCTTTCATTTTATTTGTGTGGTGAAGGCAAGAGCATTTTATTCTATTTTAGTGGAAACTAAAATAAATAGTAGAGTATAATATTGAAAAGCTTGTAACTTTTGATCGGTAACTCAGTTTTGAGTGTCATTTTTGTAAAAATTCTTATTTTTCCATGCTCTTTCCATTAGAGATATTTATTTTGATAATATCACTATAATTATAAAGTGCCATATTGTAACACACACTTATTATAAAGTGCCAAAATCTAGGGGTGTCTTGTTGCATTGCTTGGTTCTTGCATTTATTTTGGTGATTTTTTAGGATGGCATATAATTCTGCATTAGATCATGTTGAGCCATTAACAACACATAATTACCACACATGGAAACCAAGAATGGAAACAATAATTAAGTAGAAAGGATTATGGGCTTTAACTTCTTCATAACAACCAGTGTTCACTAGAGAATATGAGAAATTTCAGTACCGGTGCAAATTTGATGAGTGTATGGGTTTGATAGGAACTTATGTAAGTGACAGTATTTTATTTCATTTAGAAAAATGTGACTCTCCTTTCAAAATTTGGGAGAAATTGGAGGATTTATTTAGTAAGGTGGATCATATGAGATCCATGCAACTTGACATTGAGATCACCTCTCTTAATCATGAATATTTTCCAACAATTATAGAATATCTTACCAAGTTCAATCATTTGTTGACATATTTGAAGGAAGTGGAAGTGATACAAAATATGAAGAGTGTGTTTACTTTATTCTATCTAATTTGAGAGGACCATTCCAAATTTTTGCTTGTCTTTTTCTCTAGCATGGATGTCTTAGGTGACACATTCAAAATTCCTAACTTAGAAACATTTTGTGAAAGAATTACTAAGGGAAGAATCCAAATTGTCTCACCTTGAGTCTTCCACCTCTCAAAATTAATTAGTTGCATCTAATCCTAAGGGCAAGGGAAAACCAAATAGTTAAATAAAATCCACACCTTCTCCATATCAAAATACTCCTAAACCCAAGGAGTCTTCTAAATCCAAGAATAATTCTAGTCGTTCATGCTCTTTTTGTGGGGGTAGTAATCTTGAAGAACATAGGTGTTATAAGCAAATGCAAGCCTTAGAGGATCTAGTAAAGAAACACAAAATTTATATCTCCAGACCACCTCCTTCTAATCTGCATGGCAAAGCACTTAATGTTGTTGGGAGATCTCAGTTACCACTTCTAGACAGTTGGGTTATAGATTCTAGTGTTTCTCATCACATGAAATCTTCCAAGGAGTCTTTTGTTTCTCTAGTTTTGAGTTCTACTTCCAAAATTGAGGTTGGATATTCTTATTTTCTTTCTGTTAAAGGAAAATGTGATATACAACTTGATGGTGGAAGTATCCAAGATGCACTATATGTTCCTAACATCACTACACATTTGCTTTTTGTCTATCAAATTTGTCATTTTGATTAAGGAAAAATAGTGAATTTTACACCACATGGAGCAGAAGTGCAAACTTTATTAGAGCCTCATTCACTAGTTGCTCGGGGTATTGTTGACCATTTTTCTAGACTATATCACTTTGAGGGTTTTGATGAAACTTCTTCTATAGGGACAGGATTGGTTTCTCATGCAAAATTAGAGAGTAAGCTTTGGCATGAAAGATTTGGACATCTAAACTACAGATATTTGAAGGATTTGAGCACTTATGGTATGCTAGATGGTCTTCCTAGAGTTTCTTATATGATGGGAGTTTTCTCTGGTTGTGCATTAGGAAACAACACCAAGATCCATTTCCTAAGAATTTGTCTAAGAGAGCTTCTTCACCACTTGAGCTTGTGCATAGTGACTTGATGGTTTTTCCAACCCCTCTTTCAATGGAGCTAAGTATGCACTTACCTTTATTGATAATTTATCGAGGCGTACTTGGGTTTATTTTCTTAAGTACAAAAGTGATGTTTTTTCACACTTCAAAGTCTTCAAGGCTTTGGTCGAGAAACAATCTTCTAGTTGTATAAAGAACCTTCGCATTGATAATGGGGGGATTACTTCAACAATGAGTTTTCTAACTTTTTGGCAACTCAAGGCATTATTCACCAGCATTATGTTTCTCATACTCCACAATAGAATGGCTTAGCAGAACAAAAGAATAGAACTTTGAAGGAAATGGCTAATTGTATGATGCATTCTAGAGATTTACCTCCTATCTACTAAGAAGAAGCAGTTAATTATGCTAACTACATTTAGAATCACACACCACACTAGATCACTTGAGAATTTGACTCTAGAGGAAGCTTGGTCCAACACTAAGCCAGATGTCTCATTTTTCAAGTCTTTGGGAGCCATGTTTGGGTCTTTGTGCCAAATAAGAAAAGGAAATATTTGGATAAGAAGAGTAAACCCTTGATCTTTGTATGGTATTTTGAGGACGTGAGAGCTTATCGTATTTTAAATCCTGATACACATGATGTTATTTTTCAAACACATGTTCAGTTTGATGAGCACTTCACTCCTCGTGATTCTTTATCTTCTTCCATGCCTCCTTCTTCATCTCATCTTGAGGATCCTTTCTTTGAGGAGATTGATGAGGAGGTTATAGATTCCATTGAGGATCTTATTCCCACTAATGTTTTCACTATGCCTAAGTGGGCTCGTACTATAGTTTATGAGGCAACACCTTTCATACATGATCTTCCACCCACTAGGCATCATCACACACATTTTATAGGTTCTAGAATTTTGTGTTAGGCAGTTTCTAAGGATCCACAATATTTTTCAAAGGCTCATGGGATATAGGAGTGGGATGATGCAATGGCAATTGAGTATTCTTCTTTGATGAAGAATCATACTTGGGATTTGGTATCTCTTCCTAAAGGAAGAAATATGGTTAGGTGTAAGTGGGTATATTGAACCAAATATGTAGCTGATGGGTCCATTGACAAGTATAAGGCTCATCTTGTTGCAAAGGGTTTTTCACAAGTTGAAGGTATTTCAATTACTCGATATTTTTACACTCATTACCAAGATGGATTCTATACGACTTGTACTTGTTATTGCTGCATCATAGGGATGGTTTGTATACCAGATGGACATGAAGAGTTCCTTCTTAGATGGAGATCTACAAGAGGAAATATACATGGAGCAGCTGGCTAGATTTTTTCAGGATTATTCTCTTGTTTGTAGGCTCTGAAAGTCTCTCTATGGTCTCAAACAAGCCCCTCGGGCTTGGTATGATAAGATGGATCCTTTTCTTCTATCTACTGGTTTTGTTCATTGCCACTCTGATTATACAATGTATCTCCAACATGTTGGTGAGGATATTGTGATACTTGTCTTGTATGTTGATGATACATTACTTCTTACTGGAAGCTCTTCTTCCCATATTCGAGTATTTAGAGGGCTCTTTCGACACTGGTTTGACATGATAGATCTTGGGCTATTGCATTATTTCCTTGGTTTACGGGATTTCTCGAGAGAGATTCAAGGATTAATTTTAGTTAGCAAAAGTACACCCATGATATTCTTAGGCACTTTGATATGGATGATTGTAAGCCAAGTCCATCTCCTTTTCAGTCTGGAGTTAATCTTACTTCCACATATACCACACCACTTTGTGATCTTACATTGTATAGGAAGTTGGTTGGGAGTCTCATGTACTTGACCCATACTCACCCTGATATTTCATTTACAGTAGGGCTTGTATCTCAGTTTGAAAATTCTCCTCATAGTACTCAATTGACGGGCGTTAAAAGGATTTTGAACTATTTACAAAGCACTTTCCACTTTGGCCTACACTACACTAGGGGTTCTACTCAGTTGGTTAGGTATACAAATTCAGATTGGACAAGTTGTATTGATGACAAAAATTTCACTTTTGGCTACTTTTTTGTCTTAGTTCTTCTCTAGTTGTTTGGGCATGCAAAAAGCAACATGCTATTGCATTTTCATCTTCAGAATCAAAGTACATGACAACAATTATAGTGAGTCAGTAGATTCTTTGGATTTGCTAGTTATTGAGAGTTTAGATTCCCACAGGATTCACCAATTGTACTTTGGTGTGACAACCAAAGTGCAATTCAAATTTCTTGCAACCTAGTTGAGCACCAATAGACCAAGCATATTGAGATACACATCCAATTCATTTGCCATAACATTGAGGATGGAGTTCTTTTCTTGGAGTACATTCCAACTCAGCAACAGGTTACAGAAATCTTTACGAAGCCTTTTTCATCACCTCGCTACCTTGATTTGCGTGGAATGCTTGGGGTTTTGAAAGTTGTTCTTGGGGGTGTTCATGAGAACATCTTCCTTCTTCTTCTTCTTTCTCTTTCCTTCTAGTAGGATTCTTTCCTTCTTTTGGTTCAAGGTTTCTTCATGGATATATTGTACATGAGTACCTCATTAGGCCTAGTTATTGAAACTCATATTGTGTACACGCCAATTCTATTTTAGCCCCTAGCTTCACTTGAGGGGGGTGTTAGAGTAGGTATTTACCTTAGCTCATGTTCACCTAGGTACTTTATTTACCTTTATTGTAAATTTATTCTCACCCACTTATGTGTGTGGATATTTCTTTTATTTATTTAGATATTAGGGGATATTATCTAGTTGTTAGGTATATTTCTTTCCTTGATCTATGGTATTGACTAGATCCTTGATTTCTAGTTCTCTCATAAATCTATGGACTTAACTAGTTCTTTGATGACTAGTTATTTCCATGATTTATGGCTTGATCTACGACCTTGACTGGTTCTTAGATTTTTATTCCTTACCTATATAAGCAAGACCCATTCTCATTGTATTTCATTGAGTTCCATAATAATATATGATATTTCTACTCATTTTTTTACAAAGGTTTATGTAAAGTTATTCTAGTAAATTGCTTTCATCTTATTGATCATGATGTTTGATTAGCATCGTGTTCTTAGCTTAGTACGATCTGGTTATCGTTCCTTTTAACTCTTACTGTTAGAGTTCACATTCAATCTAAAAGTTGTTGTGACCCTGGTCTTAGCATTTTGATACTCTATACACTTTATCCCCTCCATGTCATTTATTTATGAGCCAAAAAAATAAATCAATATCATTTCAACTTACCTCTTACGAAGAAGCAATATGTTTTTCCTCTCGCCTCGAGAATCATGTACATGTAGCATTCCATCTTATGTATGGACCAACAAATGAGCCTAACTAGAATTTCAAGGTCTTAGATCAAACATCGGGCACCTAGCTCCATTTTACATGCATAATTCATTTTATTTTATGCTCATGCACATCAAGGAATGAAGAGAATCAAATTTATTACCTTTAGCTATCATCATTTAATCACTCGACACTGGTCAAGGAGCTTCACATACACACTTTGTCACTATGATTTCCACACCTCCGAGTCAAATCACGAAAAATATTCAATCGAATGAGTGAACTCACAAGTAATACTTCACACTTTTTTTGAGAGAGATATCTCATCTTCATGCAATAACTACTCAAAAATGCAGAATAGTAACATAATTTTCAAAACAAAGCACATACCATAAACAATTCAACATCACTCATCTTTGTAAATCCCTACTTCTTCTAACCTTATACCATCACATTCAAGTTGTTTATAATATTTTCATTTTTATTCATGAAATCTCAAAAAGTTCATCAACTACTCACTAAGTCTTCTTCATATCATCATATATAGAGTCACACAGTCTATTAGCCCTTAGAATACTAAGAGACATGCACAAAATTTGATGTACACACCTTTATGAATACATCAATCCTGATTCAGACACCCATTTGAGAACATAGTCACTACCTCAAGCATTGAAGACTCACTCTAAAGGGATTATGCCCGGTTTTGTAAAAGTACAACTTCACAACTAGGCCTTCTTGACACCAACACTATCATCCTGAACACTTTCAAAAATTCCTAGAGATGTAGACACTCTTAATACCTTTTTTTTAAATCCTTTATATTATCTTGTCTATATGTTATGTACAAACGTTTAGGCATGGACACCAACATTATGACCTTCAAAACATACTTTACATTCATACCACTCATTGATAGTGTGAAAACATAGTCAAGGGTAGAGAAGCCTTAAGTTACACAAATTTTTCTCTTATGATCACAAAATTTGATCATACATAGTATAGATGACCCTTTAAACACTCTGAGCACCTTTTTCAATTAATTTTAAGTAAGAAGTTACCTATTGCATACCTAAAACCTTCTTGGCATTCTCTAGAGGACACTAGTTTTGATCATGTCTTGGCCAAAGTCTATCCTTTGAAGCAATGTACTGATTAAGATATCACTTGAATACTCTTTCAAACTTCCTAGAGCATCTTCACCACATTCACAACCTCAAATCTCACGACACAAAATCCAATGAATTTCAACACAATGGACAAGCCCATATCTCTTTGAGATGACAAAGACACACAACCTAAGAAGATTAGGCTTCCTAGAACCCTTGAAATATTTCAACAACTTTTGAGACACATTCATAGCCAAACATACATCATGAATACTTATATAAAATTGACATTTGCATCTCTAACTCACGATAGACCACTTGACCCATACCAAACATCATGAGATTCACAAACCATAGACATATTCATCATAGCTAAAATTGAACACGAGGTCTATGGGCACTTTCTTCATGATTTCTATAACACTTATATGCTTCTTCGACATAAAATGGGACTCATAAACATCATAAAACATCTCATACTGGTAATTTTGGCATGAAAATGCAAGACATAGACTAAGAGGAATCATACACATACACCATATCACTACAAGACAGAGATCATGATATCTCATACTCAAGATCAACCAAATTGAACCAACAATACTATGAACAAGAGCATAAAGAGAAACACATTAACCTTATGGAGGAGGCACACTTTTACTTAAACCACTCCCCCTCACACAAATGCTTCATATGCATTAATATACCTCTAAGAAGCATAGTGAAGGTATATGAACCCCAAGAAAACCTAAAATAAGGTCTTGAAGAGGTCCAAAACCCCCTGAGGTACTTGAACAACTCCTCTTTTTTGATCTGAGCTTTGTATCACACTTTTCCTTCCACCATTACCAGCTCTTCTTAAAGTTTGAAGATCTCCTTTTGGTTCCCAATTCCTTCTTGGACAATTTTCATGTATTCTAGGTCTTAGAAGATCCCTTCCTTGCACACTAAGACCTTGAAAAATCCCTTTTGAATTGAGAGACCTTGATAGAAATTCCTTGCAACATGACCAACTTTGTTATAATTATAGCATACTATTGTATTCTTCCTCTTTAAACCATCAATATGTCTAGGTGGATCATACAACCAAAACTTAGCAACATGTCCTTGTTCATTACATTTATATCATCCAACAGTCTTATCAAGCTCACTTCTATTGTCTTCCCATGGCTGAGTATCTCTAGGATTAGATATCTTGATGAACATTCTCTTAATTTTTATTGGCTCAAATACTCTTAGATTCCATCCACAATCCTTAACTCTATGACTATAATCACAACATGAATGACATTCACCATGGAATATCCCTACACCATTCCTAGGAGACCTTTTCTTGCAATATTTAGCTCTATGACCAAAATCATGACATGAGAAACAATAACCATTGAATGATATTTCATACCTTGATGCATTAGGTTGCCTAATAGGCTTGGTATTCTCATTTTCCTTGGTGTATGTCACCCTCTTTTCTTCCTTGGTACCTGGTTCACCATATTCCTTGCTTGAAACCATGTCCTCTTGCTTCAATTCCTTTTCCTTGAGATCCTCATTGAATCCCAAACTAGCCTTATCACCTACTGATCTTTGTTGGCTAAGAAGATTATCTAGGTCATTTGCACTTTTCTCAAACATTTTCAGTTTTCTTGAAACTAGATCAAGTCTTGAATGTAAATATTTCATGCCTATTTCATACTTGATGCACTCATCCTCCTTAGATTTGAGTCTATCATTAAATATATCAACATGATTTTTCAGCTAAGTACATTCTTCCTCTTTGACCTTTAGGGTTTTAGACAACTCCTCCATTTGTGACTCCAAAATCTGAATAACATGACTATGCTCATGAGCATCTTCCTTGGATTCAAGGTTGGCTACAACTCTCTCTAATTATTCCTCTAGATGCCTTGTGATCTCATCATGTTCTTTACTCTCATTCTTCAACTTTCCTTAAGGAGCTTAATCTAGTTTTCATGGTTTCTCATCATTTCATCAATATGTTGTGTGAGATTTTGGTTCTCATCTCTAGCATGATAAATTTCTCTTTTTACTGCTTCCCAAGGTGACTCTTCACAATATAAATCCAAATCAACAAATACTTCTCCAATATCATAAGTTACAACTCCTAGCAGGGGAGTAAAATTTAGGAAAAATTCTAAGAAATTCATACCTTCACTTGAAGTATAACAATAATCATCTTTGGATTTCTTTCCTTTATGAGAATTCTTCTTCTTACCACCCATTTGTGTTTCAGAAGATCTCCTTCAAGATGTTAAGCTTATCCATAATGACCAACTTTGATACCAATTATTATAAGCACAAGGGACTGAGAGAGAGGGTGAATCATTCCTAAAAAAATTCATTTCATTTACCAAACCATACACTCATAAATTTATATTGTTCATACAAAATTTGTAATCATTTGTGTTTATTAAGATGTGCAATAACAACCACAAGAGAAATAAACAAATTACTCAACACAAGAACACCATATGTAAGTGGTAAACCATCATAGGGAAGAAAAACCACCACAACAAAAACATTATATTACCATGTTTCAAATTTATTGAGGCACCAACCACATAAGGAACACCAACCCCTATTTTAGGAGAGAACCAACCCTACAAGGAGCACCAACCCCTATTTTAGTGAAATACCCACTCCAAAAGGAGGCTATAAACCTCTAGGATGACCAATAAAAAAATTATCCAACTTATTTTGTTTGATATATGATATTGTTTTGCCATAACTGATGGAGATCACGTATTCATCTCACAAACCCTAGCTCATACACTAGGTCCTCGATCTCTCATATGATCTTTCTTCACTTGTCAAATCTATAAAAACATGTACACGTGCCCTATAATATTCCTCAACCTATCATTATCTTCCTCAAACTTTAAATCATTCTCTCATACCTGTAAAAACTCTCCTCTAGGTCGCACTTCTTCCCTCCAAGAGCACTAGTTCAAAAGAACCCAAAATATCACTTTTATACCTTTTCCTTTCATCCAACATAAAATAGATCATTCATAAACCTTTGGTTTGACCAATAAATCATTAAAACATACCAAATTAAAAATATAACAGTCAAAAGTGACCCAAGTAGGTCAGCCTATCCAAAAACATCATTTCATGCTCCAAAAATGGTCAAATCCCTATGGGCACAAAGAGAAAAATGCCCTAACATCAAAACCATACTTAGTAATGACCCATAAATAACCAAAAATATTTAAATTAAAATTTAAAAGTAATACATGGTTGAAATTTATCTCAACCAATCAAATTATTTTGTTTAATGGGCCCAATGATTTTTATACTTGTCAAAAGGTTGTTTCATAAACCCTTCAAGACACCGAAAAACATCTCTAGGAAACTATATCACTTAAAAACATACAAAATATGTCATGTGACAAATATATGGAAATTATTTAACATTTATAACACTTCTAATAAATTTATAAGCCTTGAAACACTCACCTGCTCAAACCACAGTCACTTTTGTCTTCACCAAATCAACCTACCCAAAAATCTATTTTCAAAGATCAGTTGATAAAACAATTTATAGGAATATTCAAGACCTATAAATTGATTCATTGGATGAAAAATTAATACCTCTTCACATTCCAGGTTATATAAAGCATCACCTAATCCATCTCATACTTTAAACAACTCAAAACTTCCATCAGATCATATCGATCATGCACTAGAAAAAATATTCTTGTCTAAACATTGACCTAGAAACCATATAAAATCTCATCATTATGATAAAAACCTCATATCAATGGAAATATATCTGAATCCTCTTTCCAACACATCTTGAATCATCTCAAAATCTACATGTAGCTTCGATTATGCGCACTTTCTCGAACACTTGCTTTTATGGCCTCAAAACTGCACTTTGACTAGTCAACTGAATGGAGCTCATTTGACCATATACCTACATAAAATTTTCCTCAAACATATTTTTAAATCAATATAAACTCACATATATTCTAAAATGTCAATTTAGCATGTAACTCCTTTGGACAACCTTGTCCCAAAATACTCTTCTTCAGAAATTGACATGTTTGAGTGGGGCCCACTCATCACCATGACCTCTACCATACCTTTATGGAAATATAAAGGATTCCTCTAAATTTTATAATCATCATCCATATAATAGGAATAAATTCTGACCAATTAGGAAACAATTCTTGCATACCGCTTTCAAGCTAGGGTTTCACACTCATAAAAAGTTGTTTACCTTCTTAACATTCATTCATAAAAATGTGACGATGAAATGACCTAATTTTTTTGTTAAACCTTATAGACTCAATTTATAAACATCCATTAAATCCAAAAGGTCCCATACAAATCACACAATTTAGGGTGAGTATTAGAAGATCAAATTCAATCGGAAATGCACTAGTTCTTGACCCTATCTCACAAAAACTAACATATCTTGCAAAATTCACATCCTAGAAACTTGAAATTTTTCTCAAAGCACCATGACACATCACACTAACATATAAAATCATAATAATTTCATCACCATACCTCAAATTCTCTAGACATTGAGACTTGTATAGCTACCCCTTAGGGTTTCACACTATGTAGCTAGGGTCAACTGAAATAACACTATAACACATCATAAAATCACTAAAAATGACCCAAACATACCTGATATACCATAATACACATGAATAAATGCATCCATGAGATCATATAGCTCCATACCTCAATCTCACACCTCCTAAAATCCATACCTATTCAACATGAGCACACTGAAACATAGCCAAACACACTGCATCTACAACCACAACTAATGTGAGTGCCTAAAATATCTCCAACCCTTCTATACATCATGCCAATGCTTCTCAAGAAACCAATAATCTCCTACCTCCATGAAACATCACCTAGGCACTTGAATAGGCTTGTAAGATCAAGCAAACCTTCATGAATATCCTTGTAGAATCATGTACACATCTTAGCCATCATGGCAACACCATACAAAGATCATATGAACCTACTCCATTATCTAGTTTTTCATTAATGAGGTTTTGAATCAATGAAAACACTTATAGGACCACATGCCAACACAACATTACCCCACACTAGGGATATTTTTTTCCTCAACAATATTAAATCAAAGAATACCCATGATGAATGAATGAAAGAATAAGGGTATGGATTGCCCAAAAATAATAAAAGAATAATGTAATAAAGTCTGTTTTAGTGGAAGGATCTTTGGAAATTACTTATCCAAGATCTTCTCTTACTCCCTCCAACCTTCCAACTCATTGGTTTCCTTGATCGGCGTGGCATCGAAAATGTCTGGTACCTCTGCTTTGGAGTTAACTCATCAATATTCTCCTTTAACTCTATGATTAATTTATCTAACTATTTATCTGCATCATCAACACATCCATTATGTGCGTAATAAGGGGAAATAATTCCTTCAATATATCTTTTAGTATGGCCTTTAGAGCTATTATCAAATCCCTCTTCTGCTCTACTTCATCCAACGCCCTCTCTCATTCAACCCTATTATTATTCATTTTGGCTTGAATTTATTTCAATAGAAAGTGTGCTCACAACCTATCAAAATCTTGAGAGTTGTCGAAAATAATTTTTTCCCTTCACACAGCCTCCTTAGCCTCTGCAGCTAGCACCTCATACTACACAATATGTGCCTCTATCTATTCCCTTTCATATTTATTTTGCATGGATATCTCCTTGGATATCAGCCCTGTACCATTCCTTCTCTCATGTGAGATAATCCATGCCAAGTCCTACAAAAAAATGTATCGTTGTCTCATACTCATCCTCAGCATGTGCAACAAGGCTTACATACGTGGAAGTGAAAATGTCTATAACACACTCCACTTTCTTGTACCTCATGTACATTATGCCCTTTTCTTCCCTTAGCTCCTACTTGAGCTTCTCAATCTTCTTATCTTTCTCCTAACATTCATTATGCATTCTTTTGATGTGGAATCCTTATAAAAATCCTCTCCCCAACTTCTATCACCAGCCTATTCGGTGCATTGTACGCTTACTCATCTATGAGGATCTAAGATTCTACCATTGGGAAGGACTCTCCAGTGTAGACTTAAGCCAATTTTCTAATAAATATTTTTCATTCACTTCAAACACCAACTCTTCCATGTGGGACTGGAATTCCCAAGAGTGTGTCTTCCTAGTGTGCGATGGGATTCATTCTTATCAAAGAATGTCCAACATAAGAGATATTTTATGGCCACCAAGATCTTGTACCTTTCCCATAGGAATTTTCGGGGTCATCATTATCTTTGTAGCTTGAGGGGCCACGGGGATGTTCCTTCACTTTCTTCCATTCCCTCTATGCCCCTTTGGTACCTCCTACACAATAGAGTGAAGCATTCCACTCACTTCTCCCATACTTGTATCCTCTCCTATAATTGTGTCCTTCTTTATTTCCTTTTCTTAATCGCGCTCAACATTGCACTCTTCCTCAACCTCCCTATCTCCACCCATGTTCTCTATGAAGGGTTATCTATGGACTTCTTCCTCATCATTCTTCCTCACCCCTTATTTGTCACACACATCACATTTCTCTTCATCTGTGGCCTCCAAAGTGTGGATAAAAGGGGGACTCGTGGTATTTCCTCTCCACTAGAATTTCATGCATCCTATGTTTCATCACTTGAAACCACTTTGGTTTCTTATTCACTAGTGTCTTCTTCTTGGGAATTTACTTCTGAGAAAATTCTTGGTTGCTCAGAGGTACTCACACCTTACCCTTCCTCCCTACGTTCTTATTTTTTCTTCACCCTTTTACTTTGTATGAGGTTCGTCTCCTCTTCCCCTTCTATCTCTTCTTCGTTATCTTCTTATTCTTCTTCTCGGAGGGACGGGTCTTCTCACATGTCATTTTTGTGCCCATCTTCTACTTTCCCATAGGGGGCCTGAGAGTTTAAGATATTCTCCCTTAACATACTTCCCACTATCTAACTTAGAATTTAATAGATATAAACCTTTACTGATTCCTCCTCTAGGTATTGCATTTCTAAAACCCATTCCTCTCGGAGTCTCCTCCACGTTGGGATTATTTCCATTTCCCTTTCCTTTTCCCTTAGGTCAAATGGTAGATTCCTTTCTTGGTGCCATGTCTTTAGTTGCACAAATTTTTACTTCACAACTTAAAAATTTTATGCCCTAGGTGCTCAATATCCTTCTACTAAACCATCCATGCAAAATGTTTAATCCGTCCACCCTCCTTGCTCTCAAACCTTCGTATTCCTCAAATAAATTTTTTCCCTAACTTCAATTATGTATACCGTATTTTTACAAACCCTATCTCAAAGAATGAAAACACTTACTGTTGAATACAAACTTCCATGCCTTCCCAGAAGATCTAAAATTCCAATTGAAGGAGCTTCTCAACTAGGTTGTGTGCTCTCTCAATCTAGGTTGATTTTATTCCCCAAGTTCTCTCGTAACTTTGCACAAATTTTCATAAATTCACACTCTTCAAATGCTCAAGTTATTTGCAAAGTAAGGTAAAAATGAACTCTTTTCAGTGCCCCTTTTATATATTTCCAAATCTTTATCGCATTTATTGCTCCTCACCTATCACTTTGTACTCAAACTTTAAATATGATTTTTCTTTTCTGTTCTTTTTTGCTTTCTTCTACATGTGGAAGTCGTAACCTTTTAGTGCACCACTACTTCCCAGTGCTGCAGAAATCCTTATGTGCACTCTTCTATATCGCAACCCATCTTCCTCTACACCATACACTAAGTAGTTCATCATGTTGCTTCCTTCCTCATGTTACAATGATATGCGTTCCTTTCTTATGTTGCCTTCATCTTTAAGAAACTTATTTTAAACACCCAATCATTCATAAGCACCTACACCTACACCTACACTGTAACCAACATCCTCACTTTATACCATTGTACGCACATCTACACCATAATTCCTAATACTATATGAATTCTTTTCACGTACTCATACAGGTTACCCCACACTAAAATAATGTGTGGTCCTTTGTGCATCAAATCAATAGATAGTAATAAGGTCCTATCTTGCGAACACCTTATTACCAAAAAACAAAAAAACAAAACAAAACATGAAGGTAAATATAATCTAACTAGAAATAATGCCTTATTATAAACACAAAGAAGCTTATTTATAGTAGGGCTTCAACCTACTCATGTTATCCATTTTTTGCACCCCTACAAAATGGACAACTTATCAGGTCTAAATGTTGGCGGTTGATGGATGCAACACTTTGAAATTTAATAGGGTAACTTGCAAAGCGAGCTAGCAAGCCACGATGAAGGTATGAGCTGAAAAGGGTAAAAATAGTGGTAAGAATCCACTGGTAGCATTTTAAAATAATCTGGATGGTAGCAAATCACGGATCTTTACCGATCTGCAGCAAGGTTGGAAATCGTAGAGGGTAAATGACACACAAGCACCTTTAGGTAGCATCTTTAGATGTTAGTGCTTTCTTGAGTCGATTGCAGAGGGGGATGTTGAAGAGAAGTTAGGTGAAAAAAAGGTGTTGGTAACACTTGTACGGATGCTACCGGCCAGGAGTGGGAAAACATGTTACCGTACAGTCACATTTATCTCTTGACCAACACTAGAGATGATTATGTTACTATTCGGGGTAGAAAATACATACAACCGGATGAGCGCAAGAACGAACTAGGCATTAATGGAAGTGGTACAAGGTTTTTCAACTACCAGCTTAATGAGGTATGATGCCCATGACTACTGTGCAAGTAAAGTACCAAATTCATATGGCCTCCCATACCTGTTTAATGAAATATTTCGGTTGGTGAGGCAATTTCGAGGCTCTTCTTCTATATATTGTAAAATTTTCCTCATTTTGAGGGGATTCATTCTATTTTGCAAAGGAACTCTATCAAAATTGTTCTAGAGCTATTGTGAGATAAAGGCCTTGAATTTGGGCTTATTGTAAAGGATTTTTCCTTGTGCCTCTATTGTAATGGATTGTGCATGTTTCGAGAAATAAAATTGGTGTTTTGTGGCTTTTCTTTCCCTAATTCAAGTTATATTGCATCTTTTTCCTTTCATTATGTTACAGGTATATTGTGCATGTTATATCTCTTTACAGGACCTTTAATTTGTTGTGCTTTATGAATCTAGGGAACTAAATATTGTTTTAGCTTGTGGCACTTCTACTCACCCTCCCTCACTTTGTTTACTCCCTATTTTTCACTCACTCAGAGTGTCTCACTCCCTTTCTTGGTGCATCACCTTCACTTAGAGTAGATTTAATTTTATGTATCCTTCTATCCATGTCTCCTTAGAAAGCATTAAGGTAGGATTAGTTTAGTTATCAATTCTCTGCACTTTGGAGAGGTTGGCACTAGGTTAGTAGAAGAAGTCATCTCTCTCTGGAGGATTATCCTACTTGCAAGGTCCCAAGCTACAGGATAATCCCATGTTATGCAAGTTACACTAATTGTCTTACACACAAATCACAAGCAATCAGGGGGGCTGTAATTTTTCCCTAACAACTCCCATTTAGATAAGCGAGAAACATGGTGTCATCTAGCACCTATAATTGACATGTGCTTGAATCAAATATCTTGGTCACTACAAAGGGTCCCACCTAGTGGAACTTTAACTTCCCTAGGTGGCTTCCAAACTTAGAGTCATACAAAAGTACCATCTTTCTAACTATAAACAACTTTCTCTTAATGTGTCTGTCATGCCAAGCCTTCTATCATGCCTTCTCTATCTTTTGGATCCAATGCACAATAACATGTCACTCATCTAATTACATCAATTTCTTCATTTTCTCTTCTACAACATTTTCATTGGATAATCCACCTACATGCATAATACGCAAGGATGGTAGTAAAAATTCCATAGGTAATACACCCTCCGTGTGAAACACCAAGCTGAAAGGGTGTTTCCTTGTTCAACCACTTAACAAAGTTGTTCTATATGCAAAAAAATGGATGATAACTTTTATTCCCAAACCTTTCTTCCAACATCACATATTTTTTTCAGTTTTTATCCCAAGATCTTGTTAAAATCTTCATCGGTTTCATTTTATCGAGGATGATAGGGGTATTCTTATGGTGTGCCACCATAAACTCTACCAATAAAATTATAATTTTCTCATTCAAGAAATGAATTCCTCTATCACTTGTCAAGCTCAAAGGGCATCCATATTTACTGATAATGTTCTCGAGAGGAACCTTTCCATTGTATCTACCACGTAATCCTTTGTAGACGTAGCCTCGACCACCTGGTTAAGTAATCAATACATGTGATAATGTAGTATGCCCTTGTCCCGCATACGGGTGGTGTAATGGGTCCTATAAAATCAATAGCCCACTTCTCAAAAGGTTGTGTGCTTGCTATGGTACATAAAGGAATTTCATCTCTACTTCCAAGTTTTCTAAGTTGCTGACAATGATCACATACTTTGACATAAGCCTTGGTATCCTTATACAATGTCTCCCGCCATAATCGAGCTAGAAGGATATTACATGTTATTTTATCACCTTTATATTTTCCTCCTATAATACCTCCATGATATTCCTCCATAATTACTTCACGCTCATGCTCTAGAACACATATGCGTAAGACCTCATTGTGTCCCATCTTATATAAGTCCCCTCCAATGAGCTGGTATGGCATTATGTGTATAACAAGCTGCTTCTTCTCTAATGTCTTCATCCCTTACCACAAGTCTAGTGCAAAAAAGTATATGGTCATCCTCTAGATATTCTAGCTCATGGTTTAATTTCAATAATCATGAATCGAGCATAGTGTCTTCAAAACTTTGTGCGTCCCTCTCTAGAGTTGATCCTTGATAAGTTATTAGGCCCTAGATTTCTCTTTCCTAGCTTTACTACAACTGTGAAATCAAATTCTGAAAAATGAGTATCCACCGGTAAATGTGCCCTTGCAATACAATTTTTTTGACCAAGTACTTCAATGTCATATGATCGTGTAGAAAATAAAATGTGTGGCCAAAAAGTCTTTGTCAAAACTTGTGGAGTGTGTAGATCATAGATAATTCCTCGCACTCTGTTGTAATATAATTATGCTCTATTGGTGTCATCTTCCTACTCACAAATCATATGGGATGATCTAGATTACCCTCTCCCATTTGTGAAAATCATGTCCGATAGCCATACCAAAGGCATCAACATGTACATGGAAAGGTTTGTTCAAGAAGAAAAGAGCAAGATATGACTAGTGGTCAATCTTTCCTTTAAATTTTTAAACTCTTATTTTGCTTGTTACCCCAATAAAACTTTCCTTTGGCCTTGAGAAAATTTTATAGGGTCAAAACAATCCTTACATGTCCCTTGATGAACTTTCTATAATACCTTGTATGCCCTAAGAATCTGCGCACTTCACTTTGGTTGGTAGGTTATTCCAATCCCAAAATTACTGCATTCTTAGATTGATCCACCAATAATCCACCCTTACAAATAATGTGCGAAGAAAATATTCAAAGGGTGTAGCAAATATAAACTTATTAATGTTGAGATATATGTGTAATCGCTGCTTACATCTTTCAAATATGAGCCTTAGATTATCACAATGATCTTTTACCAACCCATAGATAATCCAACCGTCTACAAAAACCTACAGGAACTTATGAATGAAATCATGAAATTCTTACACAACTATGCGCGAGAATACTATTGGCACATTCTTTAATCCAAAATGAATCACGGTGTATGAAAATCTCCCCAATTCAGTGGTGAAGGTGGTATTTTCCCGATCCTTGTGTGTAATGTGCATTTGGTGATATCCTAAAAAATCCATCAGTAAATGAATAAATTTCACACCCTGCAACTCCCTCAAGGATTTCCTTCATGAATGGCATAGGAAAAGGATTTATGAAACATGAGGCATTAAGTTCCATGTAATCTACAAAAATCCTAATTCGCCCATCCTTCTTGATGTTGATCACCATGGGATGAACCACTCGATTCCTCAATTGGTTCAATGATTCCAAAATTAAGCATCTTGTCTATTTCTTCTTTTACCTTCATGCACAGGTTCGGGTTCATCCTGTAAGGCCTCTTATAAACTAGACATGCACCCTCTTTTAGCTTAATATTTATCTCTCCTAATGAGGGATGCACACCTTTCAACTCATAGTAACCTCTTGGAAATAGATCCTGGAATTCTCGTAGAAGCTCAATGATCTTTGATACCTCTTATTTTGACTAGTAAACTCCAATTATGTCCTCTTTAGACACATCCTCCATTCTAATGTTAACCTTCTTACTCTTTATGGGAGCATGGTATGCACGTGCCTTTTCATCTGTAGTGTCCATTACCTCATGCGCACCTTCTTTGTTGTGGCTAATATCCATGTTCTCTACCTTTTCTTCATTAATGAGGTATACCATATTTCCTTTCTCTTTCTCTTTCCATGTGTATCCCAATTGCATCTCTTTCATTTCCAATGTATCTTCACACCATTGGGATCAGGTTCTCTAAGTAACTAAAGCATGATCTCCTCTTATTTTGTGTTATCCCCAATGTGATGTGCTTCATGATCTATAAAGCCTCTTGTCTTGAAGGTTTATTAGAAAAATAATCAAAAGTGTGAACCATACCTTCAGTCATATCTCACCAACTTGTAGTCTCTTTCTTAATCTCAACATGCACATACCACTCTCACACACATTGACACAGATTGGAGTAGAAATTATGTACCCACAGAGATGGTGGTAAAGCCTCCTAGCCTTACGTCCATTATCTCTAATAGTTATGAACATGTACCAAAGAAGGAATCTTCCCATCATACTCATGTATAATGGTAGGTACATTATTCTAAGTGAACCTTGTTGAAAAGGTGATTCTCACCTCTCGCCAACCCAACAGGCTGTCTCATGTGTCGCACACCAACGCGTTATTGTTCCTCAAAAATTGTATACTAGCATATTCCTTCTATCACCCTCATTATTCCACTTTGGTTCTCCATGGCGCAAAAGAAAGAATCAAGATTCTCTTCACCAATATACCTAGGTAACTGATTTTTTCACATATGTTTAACCATGTGTGGCACGATCATCCCTGGTGACTCTCCCCTTCATCTTGCACCTAACTATTTCATACATGTCATAGGCCCAATTATCACAAGAAACATTGGTGGTGTCACTTACTAACTACTTATTTTCCAACTAAAGTATGCCTTTCTTAGAGGGCTCTATAGTCTCGGGGTCATGCACCATGTGTGCATATATTCTATTCAACTTTTCTTCACTTACTAGCTCAATATAGGGTGCAACCTTCATATTATCTATGGGTATGACTAAATGCCCATATTCGTTCTCAAAAATGATGTGTATTTTATTGAATTACAAGTCAAAATTATTCACATAACACCAAGGATGTATAAGAAGTGCTGGAATGTTTTCTACCTCATCCAACCGTAATACCTCAAATTCTCCAAGTAAACTTGGCTCCCGAAGGTAATTGAAGCATCCTTAAACACCCCAATATGAATAGATCTTGTTTTTATCTCCATACAAAACACATTGGAAGATGGATGCAATGGTGACCTCCCCATCTGGTTCCATGTATTTAAAGTCAAGACATTTACCTCAACACATATGTCAATCAAATTTTACTCACCAATTATCCATCAATCACCACATCCAGTGTGATTTCCTTGTCATACTCATGGTTCTGTGGTTGAAAATTTAGATGGAGGATCTATCACTCATGCTTAACCCTAACACATGGTGCCTTCTCATGTAGCCACTACCCTAGCAATAGGATGATTTTTCTTTCCTCAACATCCTACATATCTCCTTTAGATCATATACATATTTTTGAGGGGGCTTAATGTTCTTAGCACATTCCCTCTTGCCAACCTACTCCTTCGGACATTATATCTCACCCTACAAGTCTTTGATCACTCACTTGGTCTCTTAATAGGCCTCCTTCTCATGATAAACATATGGATACTTGGCATGTATAATATCTCTGTCCTTAGAAGTGGTTTGGCTTTAAGAGTCTCACATACACGCACCAATTCTATGCGAGTAGTCACTAGCATGGGCTGTAAATCTGAATATGTCATCTTATTTGGAATCCATTAGTAACCTTTCACATGTTGTACCTTGATCATCCCTACACTTTTGTCCATTTTCTTATTGTTACACATATGTTCATAAATATTAGGACATTCCTCAACCTTATATTATTTGACACAATACAAACATACCAAATTTTAGGGATACTTGTGTTAGTAATGATCGGGGACCCAAAAGCTTGTAATTCCCACGCGTAAATATTCCTCTACCACCACATCCTCTACTCCTATATCCACCTCAGAATCCACCTTCATTAATGTGCCCTTTATTAGGTTGAGCTTCCTAGACACGAGAGCTACTTGTCACGGTGGTCTATCATAATCTAGTCTCACATGCCCCATGAAGTTGGTCTATCAACTTACAATATTTGGTATCATGGGTGTGCATGTCACAAATATGACAATATAGGGAGACATTTTTCATCATCATACACTATAAGAGAGGGAAATTTCATTCATCGTGATTCTTGTGTAAAAAATCACAAGACTATAATAGTGCACAGAAAACTATCCTTCATATGCCCCTCAACTTCACAATCAGTGCACCATAACCCCTTTGTGTGTCTCATGCATCAAATTTGTAGAAATCTTATCCAATTGTTGTACCATAGATGTTATATGTGCCTCGAAAAAAGGAATCACTCCAGCCCAACTACCTCAGTATGCAAAGCTGCTTCCAAATCTTTGCATGGATATGTATAGGTCTTGTTTGATAATGTGCTTGGAAACAGAGTCACCAAGCCTCTAACAAACCATTGTGCATGTTGAATCAGATGAATATCATAAGATAGTTTAGACAAAAAAATTATACCATGTGTCGAACTCTTGTATAATTTTAGATAAACCATGCTTGATGTCCTAGAGCATGTTGATACTTTGTTGTTCAAACTCTAGAATGTGAGATTCGGCTAAAAATGTTGCAGTAAAACATCATAATCCACCATAGTCTAGTGCACATTGTACTTTCTATACTAACTATGTGTGTTCCCTTAAAGTGTGGTGGAAAATTAGCTTTCCTTTCTATCAAGAGTTGTAATCCCCTTAGCTCTCCATAGTAATTCACACTTGTGCCCATGCTCAATAGCATCCTCTACACCTCAGTAATCTCACAAGTGAAGAGACATCTCAAAGTATACTTGATGTGTTTTTACGCCATGGTTGTTGAGGTAGTACCTACCGAGGCTGATTTGGAAGTGGTTGCGCAGACCCTGCCTAGATTAGGACCAGACCCGGATATAGAACCTCCAATAGGATTGGCTCCACACGGTGGTTGAGGCTGAACCTCCCGAGCCTCCCACACCACCTTTCGCATCTTTTGATCCTATAGACAAACTCCATTTTGTCTCGTTATTGTGTGGAACTAGAAACCCATTGTTTGCACTATCGTAACACCTACATGTTTGTTTCCAATGATTTGTGAGCCAACACTTTTTCCTAATGACGCACCTATAAAAACTCCCCAAAAGTACTTCCAAACACACGAGCAGTTGCACCGCCATGTGTGTGTTCTTAATCGATGTTATTCATAAGATGAAAATAAAATATGTCTACCTATATCTCCTTCCCAATGTGTAGATCTTGATTTCTCATCGTCACTATGGTTCTCTTCAACTACTAATTCTAGATCTATAACACCTTTTGCGAGGGCGAGGTACCCAGTTTGGGTTAAATGTGCACCCACATTTCTCATTCTCTCCTCTAACGCACTCTTATCATAAGTTGATGGGGTATCTCTATTGTACTTTCCTAATGTTAGGAGGACATGATATTGTGGCTCCTTGTCTTCCACAATAATCTCAAAACTTTCACTAGTCTTGATCTTCTTGATAGCGAGTGTTGCATCAACTACCCTTTGTCACACTTCATTATACTTGATTCATCTTTCCTCTCTATTTATTCTTTTACCAAGGTTTCTATCATCCTTCTCCACACCTACTCCTACTCACGCATGCATTGGGGATTTATCTATCCATAAGTAATCTTTCCAATCCCAATTCCACTAGCAAGGTCTTGATATCTAGGGTATCAGGACACAAATAGGATCCTCTAGGCTCACACAAGAACTTGAACTCCACTTCATAGGGGAATAAGATGTTGAAATCATGTACTCCAAAGTATAGTTACACATCACACCTTCCCACTAGCGATCTATAGCTATAGTCCACATCTCGGTCGAATGAATGAGTTTTTATAGTAAATATGCGTCTAAGATCTTGTTCCTTTGTAGAAAATTATGTTTGATGCATAAGCTTATAACCACTAGTATAACTCTACTAGGAAAAATATAAAGAACATATCATATAACCAATCATACAAGTTATCTTCTACCCACTTACATGCATTAAAATCAGGTCCAGTGTTATATATTTGTACAAATGCGTCTTGGTCATCTTCTACCCAACTCTCAATACTCACCAAAGATATTCGGTACACCATTTACATGCAACATCCTTGAAAACAAATTAAAAATAGGTCTCGGAAACGGAACCAAAATTTAGTATTTTTTTACACTTAATATTGTGTGTTGGCACCTCATCCAGATAGATCTGAATTATCACATGAAGCACACGTAGCCACTAGGGTCCTCCTTTGTTCTACCTTCCAGGGAGTTAGCATGCATATTCATCATAAATATAGCCAAGACACTCATCCATTTAGAGTAATCATTACAAACACGATAGTTGGAAACACATATAATAAGGAGAATGATTAATATAAGTAAACAATCATAAGGTTCAATTACGCGATCCAAAGCCATCTTGAGATACATCAATTGTTATCATCCAACAATAATTATCCATTATAAAAATAAACAATTACATAGTATGAAATTTGAGCGTTGATTTAATAAAATCTAATTTTTTTTATTAAAAATCTAATTTCAGAATTGCTACAATGATATACAATAAGATACAAATGTTAAGCAATTCAAAATTGTAACAAAGCAAGAAAATGAAAGAAATAGGGAACTTATCTAATTTTCACTTATCCTAAAGTGTATCTGAGCTAGAACAAATCATGAAAAGGGTAGGTAGAATGTTGGAAACATTCGATATAAATTATGGAACTTACAGAATAATCTAGGCAAGTGCAAGGGCGCGCTGAGCACCTATGACTTTGCAAAGGGTTAGAAACTAATTTGTCTAGTATCACTAGGGTTTCTCTATCCTTCGATGATGATCGCATATATGTCACTGGAAGATTTCTGAGTTCACTGGTAAGCTGTAAAACAAATAATATCCTGCAAAACCTCAAAACTACATCAAATCCTAAAAAATGAAATATGCAAATGGGGAGTCAGACTAACCCTGGCTATCACCCAACATAGTAAAATTACGAATAAGAATTTCACTACATCTCAGACTCCATGTAGTTCTATGTGATTATTTTTGTAATAGTGATCTTAAGTTTCCCTCATGTCGATGACGCCAAGATGGCGGGATGTAGCTAGATGGAATACAAATGTGTGGGATGGAATTTAGAAACTTCCCCTTACTATACAATGTATGCATAGTAATAAGCCCAAAATGTAGTCCCTTTGATAGTATGTAGATAGATAGCCCTTGATAAAATTACACACCCTTATAATATTATGTATGTTGTGTTTATATAGGGATCTCTTACTTGAATTTTAAAACTAGTGACACGAAAATGCCGAGTAGGACCTTGGGATAAGAGTAAGAAACCAAAAAGGCCGACAAAAAATGTCAAAAATGTGAACAAAAAAAAAGAGCACATGAGCTCCTAGGTTGGATAGGAATGTCTAGGTGCTAGTGTTTAGTCCTTGGCACTAGTGTCCGTAGATAATTGATGAAAAATGTGAGAAGTCGAAAGACATGGATCCCTATGACTTGAGCAAAACTAGGCATATAAGTGACAGATGTGAGAGATAAAAAAATAATAAAAGCAATCAGAGAAAGTAGATGGACTAGGAAGTATGTGCATGATTTTATGTCTATATTCCCCCTTATGTTATTTGAATTAAATTCAAGTAGTGTAATTGATTCAAAGAAAATGTATTGTCATTCATCTATTCAAACAACATGAAGGTTTCATACAATTATCTTCATCCTAGATCTACACTAGAGGATCATACTTTAGGTTCCAATAAGTATATATGGATAAAATGTTGTTATGGTTATTAAATCACAACAAGAGAGAACCAGAGAAGAGATAGAAAGGAAAAGAAAAGAAGAATTAGTTTAAAAAATAAAGAGAGTTGAGGATACAAGAAGAGATACAAGAGTTGAAGAGAGATGTGGGACAGTTGTTGGAGATGATAGAAAGCCGAGAGAAGTAGAGGAACTAATTGGAATAGTGGTTAAGAAGAAAGCTAAGTGGCCAATAGAGCTACTTGTGAAGAAGAGAAAGAGGGAGCAGCTAAGAAAAGAGATAAGACAAGAAGAGAGGAAGCTAAAACAAGAAGAGAAGAGGATGAGAAAATAAGAAAAATAAGTTGACAAAGAGATAGTGTATGAAGAAGAGAGTGATGAAGTGAAGCAATAGAGTGATGAAGAGGAAGAGCTCATTGATGGAGATTTTTAAGAGGCTCAAAGGCCTCAAAATTTTAAATCTGATTATGTCTTTGAATGTGTGAATGCAGGTACACAAAGGGAAGAAGAAGAGGAAATAAATGATTCCTTGAATGAAGAGATAGAGAACAAGAGTGAAGAAAATATAGAGGTAGAAGTTTGTGAGAAAACTCAAGCTCACATTGGATCAATTAAAGTTGATAATACAATGGCTAGTGTGATGAAGGGATTATGGAGAGATCTCACAAGCATGTGGAGTTGGATTAGTGGAGAAGATGAGGTCAAAGTTAAGACAATTTCTAGAGAAACCTTGGCAAATGAAGAAGACAATGACAATGAAGGTATATACCAAGAAATGGAGGTGAAAATAAAGAAAAGAATGATAATCATCAAAATCAAGTGAATGATGAAGAAGAAGGAAAAATTCATGAAGATTCAGATTTAATCAAAGAAAAGTAGCAGCAACATGTTCAAGAGGAAGATGTGATGATTGAAGCGGATGATGAAAAAGAAGCTCGTGAAGCCTACTCCATTTATGAAGAAAAAATGCAATATGAAAACCAAGAAAGGAACATGAATGAAGAAAAAAGGATGAACTAGCTGAATGTTAAGACCATGTTAAAGTGAAGATGAAGAAGCAAATAAATTGGAAAAAGAAGAAGAAAACATAGCTATGAGGTCCGACCTTTTCCTACCCCTAGAGTATGATACGGGGAACATCACTCTATCTATATAAATAAAAAATGAAGACATAAATTAGGGGTTTTCTAGGTGTTTTCATGAGTCCTAAGAGTCATTAGGAGTCAATTTATGTAGTTATTCTAGTTTTGGGCCTTTTAAAATTCAAATGGAACATTTCCCTCAAATTTGCAATATTTGAATATTTAGGCCATTTTGGCTTGTCGAAGTTGTTTTAAACATTCTTGAAGCTTGGAAACTATGTAAAAGGGTGGAATGAAGTAATATGTGTGTTATTAGGTGAAAGAAAAAACAAGAATACTCACGAATGCACAATATGTTATTTCGAAAAAATCCATGAGTTAAACACAAAAATATAATCGATATATTATTCCTATATCAATTACAATGTATGGAGTGATATTAAATAGCCATCCAAATAGGAAAACCAACTTCCTATAAAGTAGGAAGTATAAACAATATAAAACCCGTATTAATATATTGTTATACATTTTTTATAACAATATATATATAACTATTTACAATGATGTAAATACTAATTCCTAACGTTCCCCCTTAGTGTTTACATGGTAGAAAAACATCCACACTCTCAACTACGAGTATGCTCAACCCTTTGGTATGTCCAACTCTATGACTCATGACCTTGATAAAAAGAAAGGCTTGCTCCTTCCATGGTTTTAAATAGGCTTACCACAAACCTTGACATGACAGGAACCTCATCAACTATCCACCTCGTGTGGTTTTCTCGGATCCTCCCACAAACTGCTCATTATCCAAAATGTGCCCCTTGCTCATTTTGGATGGCTAACTCCTTGTGTTCTTGCCTCTCTTGTGCCTCAGTCTCCATTTTTTTATTTTCAAGCACTCAAATCTTTCAGAAGTGGCACCATTGGATAGAGCTCTCTCTCAGCTTTCTAGAAAGGTAAATTTTTCCTCCTAACTCCACGTATTTTTCAAGTTATGGCTCAACGGAGTTTTGGTGGGAAATTTTTCCCTAGAAGGCCCGTAGCCAATCAGGAGTTGCCACATGTCCAAGGGTGAAAAAAACACCAAGCGACCCGAAGGAAAAAATGGTCAGGAAGGGCCCGCGCCCAATCAAAATGTGCCATGTGGCACCTGGAGTGGCGGAGCGTGGGGAAAATTTGAAAAATGTTCCAAAGACCAAACGGGTAAAAATTCAAACTTTTTGCCCGCCGATCCGATTTTGGCCTGTTTTTGCCCTAAAACTTCAAATCGCCATAACTTTCGATCCAGAGCTTAGATTTTCACGTTCTTTATATCAATGGAAAGCTGGTGAAATTATCTACAAGATTCCATGGTCAATTTTGAATTTTGGTTTAGTTTGGAGGGAGAAAATAAAAAATGCTTCTAGTATACGCCCATGGACAGAACTGATGTTTCAACAACCAATTTTAATGCAAAATGGGTCGCATTCTTCTCCAGCATGGTCAAAAATGTCAGGGCATGGGTTTGTAAGGACCTCCATGCTATTTTTAATGCATTTTGGTTAATGGGAATGGATCCACGTTTTCACATTTTCTCTCTCCTGGGCTCGACCCATGCACTGTAAAAGCCAAATTTGGCTCATTTTTCAAAGGATGAACACCTTTTTGCACAACAAGCTTCTGTTTTCACCTTCAACAAGTGATTTTGGAAGTATCAGACCTTCCAGGGATTGTAACAGGTTTTTCTACCTCTTTGGTGTTGGAATACAAGGATTTTGATGTTGAAAATCACAATGCAGGCTCTGTGAATGCTTTCAGTCCTTTGTATGTGTTGTTTGCTTCATTTCAAACTCTTGATTACAGCTTATCAACCTGTGCATGATGTTTTATGTTGCAATTTCTGATTTGTGTCAATTTTCATGAACAAGAAGTGCTCACCACTCCTTTGGTGTATCACCCTTATTAGTTTAGTTTCAATTTTTGCATTTCTTATCCCTGTCTCCTTGCAAATTAGGATAAAATTAGGATCTGAACCTCTGCCTGATTTGTGAAAATATAGATCTAATCGAGAGGAGTTTGAGGAACCAACCTCTAATCTGTATATTCCTCTCTCATATTACAAGTCCCACACTTGGAGAGAGGTTTCAATGTTGTGCAATCACACTTTGGATGACACGAACATCAACTTAGAACCTTGATTTACATCCGTGGAGCTTTGCTGATTGCATTTTTTTTTTTTTTTGATAACGTTCACTGTTATGAATTATAAAATTCAAACACACGTTCAAGTTTTAATAATTGTTCTCTGCCCAAACAACACAGTTTGGATCACACAATTCCTTTTTAAAACGAATGTTCCCTGTTCGCATATTTACAATATGGAACACACATTCAATGCCATTCAATCTTATAATAGATTCTATATGCTGCTTGTAAATGACTCGATGAACTGCCGATCTTCCATTTTCATGGCTCGGAGTTTCAACGATCCTTCATTTCATGACTCGGCAACAACCGATCCTTCATGTTCATGACTCGGCAACAACCGATCCTTCATGTTTGTTTATGCATAGTATATTATATATACCTGTTCTCATAACCTTCCCCGGTTATCGAAGTGATCCATTTAAGAAGCCTATCGAATATACATTCGATATTCATCGACATCTGCATCTTAAATTAAGTGATAAGGACAACGCAACCAGCAATTGCGATACTTTGGCCAAAGATTTTCACATGCTTTGCATGATCATATTCCTGGATGTGATACACATCTACGGAATACGTCCTTCACTTCACTTCACCTGTTATCTAGAATGGTCTTTCCTGGCTCCTACCAGTCCTCATCGTTTAAGGTCAGTTTTAAACTTTCAATTCCAGCTAGTAATATGAACGGGTATAGGAAGGCACTCCTGGTAACTAAAGATACGCGAGACATACGGTGTCGTTACCCCACGACTCCGTGTGTCTATTTGTCTTTAGTATTCCGGAGTCACTCCGTATACCAGATCATACCCTATCCCCCTGCTAAGATCTACACATTCAGCCTATGTATTCTAAATGTTTTAATTCGGGAGGGCATTGCTATATGTCAGCTGCAACATTGTGTCGTCATGAAGACCCCGTCTTCATGAGGACACCTTGCTGTAGCTGGCGTATGCCAATGTCCTGCAGAATCCACCCATCGAGAATACACATCCTGCTCAAGTGACTTAGCCACGAGTTAATAATTAAAATCAACTTTCAGCATTCGTGTTGATCCCTTGATCCTCGTTTCCGTTGCAGTTGTATATAACTAAGAGGGACTAAACCGTCCATTAGTTTGTTATGTATCTTCTCCTTCGTATCGAAGGGCTACAATTCCTTACTTGGTTTATTTCTTAATCATTGGATTAAGCGAGTCAAAATGTACCAACGGACGGACGTGATAAGTTTAACCTATTAAACTTAGCCAAGATTTTCAAGCTGCATGACTAATTTCAGAATATTAACTTATTAGGCGTCATTCAAGCGAGGTCTAAACTTGAGAAATGAATTCATTTGTTCTCCTTAACGTTATATAGTTAAGGTCCATTAGTTATGGATATATTTATCCTATATCCTTTATCGAATTTTATCAAAGCGGGATCATAAATGGAGTTGAAAGCGAAGTTCGATTACTCGAAGTTGAATTGATATTCCTTAGCTCTAAGCTAATCACGAATACCTTACGATTATGGAATCATATTCTTCTTAATCCTTTCTAATGTCGATTAAAAATTCATCTTTACCCAAGTATGAACTAATTGCACTTTTGACTTAAAAGTTGCATTTAAGTAAACAGATATCGAGTTTGATTCAGCATCCATCCAAGGACAATGAAACAATTCCAAATCAAGAAATAACATCATATTTCCAATTTAACAACAATATCAAACTGATATAATTATCGAAAATATCACACTTGTAATTGTATTCAATATTTCAAGTCATAATTTGTACATTTGCCAATCCAACTGATTGGGCATAGTTTATACAAAACATCCATACAACTCATGGACAGAAGAATATATTTTCTTCTTTTCACAATTCCTCGAAGAGGAATAAAAGCAACAATTACAATTCATTATCAAATCAAAAGCATCAGAAAACAGCCAAGTCTTCATTCTAATCAAATTCCATCTGCAAAATGAATTGCAGGTCGATTGATAGGCTGAGCATATTAAGCACTTATCCTTAAAATAGGGTGCTTCGACTAACTGTTTCAATAAAAGAACCCTGCTTTTATGAAACGACAGTTAAACATCAATCACGAAATAGGCACAGAAGAAAGATCAGCATAACAACTGAACTATCAAAACTATCATCACAATCGGCCGAGGATGCTGTCCGTTTCCACATAATCATTGCAAGTATCAATTTACAATATTTGTAAAGTTAGGAATACAAGTAACTGCTTTGCCTATAGCATCGATTATCCTTTCCACGCCTTTCATTAATAGCAAATGCAAAGGATGAAACTAAGCGAAATATAAATCCATTACTTTCCTTTCCAGTTCATGAAGCATATTAAATTCAAAGCATTCAAATACGCAGACAAGAAAGCGAACAGCAATGCATATAGTTGCTCCCATCTAAGCACTATAAAATTCATTATTCACGAATTCAGATTTCAACTAAATGAAAGAAGAAAAGATCACTTTTCCAAGTCATTCATTCATATCTCTATTTCCTTCCACATAAGCTGTCCTAACGGTGGAACCCAAACGAAAATCAATTCAAGATAATTGATTGAGTGAAACTTACAAAATCCATTCGGAATTCACTTCAGCGTGAGGATAATTTCATTTATAATCAGCTTTAAATGAAAGCAGGAAGAATTCACCATTCATATCCATACTTCATTTGAATCGAGACTCATATAAAGATCGAAGCAGATTAGTACAACATTAGGTATATCCAAGATCAAACAATATAAGGCTGCCTACCATGTATTTACCATAATAAAAGAAACCATATTTCTTTCTTTGCATACTAAGCGACAAAGCTTGATATTTCAATCATGCGATCGATTAATCACATGATTATCTAATTCTAGGAACGTAGCCCGTTCGAATAACATTTATTCATTGCTGTTACCTACAGCAAGTCCATTATTCACATGACTATGAATTTCATCAAGTTAAAGCAGCAGGCAGAAGAAGGATTTCCTTCCAACAATGATTCTACCCAATCCATTTTCCAGTTTCATAACAGTATGCACAACTTCCAGAATGCAAAATCAGATGTCATTACCTTTAGCAAAATAACCGTACAGGATGGAAAAACATGAACCTAGTACAGTCAAGGCAACTCCCATTGCATGACAAAATTTCATTGCATGTATTCCTTGCACAATTCAAACTAATTCGTAACCACCAAAACAGTCCATTCTCAAAGACCGTTCAGCATTGATCAACATAACTAATCTTCATACTTTCCTAGCAAGATCACCTTATTCATTACAATTTCAGAGGGAAAGCTATTTCTTTTCCAATTCCCATAAACACTCATATAAAAGTCTAATGCCCATTCCCTTTTAAAATACAAGATGCCATTTCCTCATAATTCAAAACAGCAGAAGGAAGAGGAAGTCTTATTTCCCTTTTAAGCAAGAAAGGAAAGAACAGTCAAAGACATATTATCATTTCTTTCTCCATGGCAATTTGTATGCTCAAACAAAAGAAACAATGTTGTATTCATCACAATCAACACAGCAGAGAGAGAGGAGGAAACTATTTCCTTCAAAGAAAGCTTCAGTAGAGAAACGACCTCAAGCCGTTCTTACAACCAATACAATCATATCGCAGTTCAGATGACAACAACAATAATACAGCAATAGAATAACCCATACTAGCTGTACAGTTTTACCTTCCATTCCACAAGAATAACCAATTAAAATTTTCATACAATACCCATAACCAGCACCTCATGGAGGTATTTCCATTCAAGAAGAGCAAGACAGTTAGACACAGCAACGGGGAACGATTTTCCTATCATTTCCAAAAGAAAAAAGCGAAAGAATTCGACAAACCCAATTCATAGCGACACAACTCATATAACATGCACAGTCTTAAGATATATATGACGTTTTCCCATTACTGTTAAACATCTAGCTCGACAGGAAGGTATTTCATTCAATAAAATACAAGGACAGTCGAACTCAGCGACCAATAACGATGATTCATATTATTTCCAAATAATAGCAAGAGTCATCGGTTCCCAATCATAGCAATATAATCACGACTGTATTTCCATTTTCCCTTTACATGCAATAGCGATTCCAAACATACTGACAAAGAAAAGCGATTACACTTTGTAAGGAAAAAAGATTAAGCGATCTGATTCCACTTCATACAACATGTATACGAGAGGAAGAAAAGGTCTATTTTATCCCCAATATCTGATCAATGACCACCGCATGATAAATCATTCCCAACTTGATTCGAGCAAAAACACACAAAACCAAGCAACGAAGCGATTCATCATATCATTTTCCAACCAAAAAGCAAGAACAAGAATCGATGAAACCCAATTGAATCGACTCAACAAGCAATCACACAATCAAACCCAAGAAGCGGGGTTGTTTTAATGAAACACTTAATCAAAGCAAAGATTTTTAAAGAGAAGGGCTTAACATGCCTGAAATTTCTTTTCCAGAGCTCAAAGAAAACCTTATTTGCCGCGTTTTTTCCTTCCACAATGACAACACAAACTTCCCAGCACTCCTTTCTTCTTCAGGCTTAGCAACCTCGAAACTCCAAGAAAAATGTCAAATGCTAAGAGCTGGTTCGACTGAACCAGACCAAAAAAAACCAAATGCAGAGCAACTTCGGCCAAAACCAAATCGAACAATGAAAAATCAAATTCCCTCATGTTGTTTCCAAGGCGAGCTGGTCGCGAGGACCGAAACAATCAATGCATTAAAGGCTCTGCCTTTTTCCTTACTTTCCACGCCACCGCCACTTGGGTTGGCAAACTCTAATTTTCAAAATTTCCATGCAAACTGAATTTGGCTCTATTTCTAAATAGATGCCTCTAATTCCTTACCTGCCCCGCCAAAACTGGCGCTGTCCACGTAGGGACAGTTCATTAAATGCCAATGAATGCCTCCTTCCCATCCTTATCCCTTTCCTCCAAGGGTCTGCGCACCCCTTAGATTAGGATTAGTTTAGGTTGCAAGTAGTATTCAACCTAGGTCCTAGTTTAACCTTAGGTTTTAGAACTTAGGTTTATTTTCCCTTTTTTTTTTTGTAATTTAAAAATCCACTTAGGATAGTAGTGTAGGATGTATGTTAGGCCTTAGGGTTAGTTTAGGTTTAATTCACACTAACCACTAACACTAACAACTTCCATCCAGCCTCCTTACTAACATTCACGTTAATGCAGAGCAGGACGTTCCGTCCTTCAGATTACGTGCCAAGGCCACCCGTGTCCAGGCATTTCTTGCCTCACGAGGTCCCAAATTTCGGCGATACGAGGTTGAGAATCGACCCCTGTCGTTGGCATTTTCGTGCTAGTTGTTCACACTGCGATCGGGTATTTGCTGCGCTCATAACAATCTCAGTCCGGTTCAAGTGTGAATCGACACAGAAATCACAAGAGGACCTCAGCATACTTGAATCAATGGAATTGATTCAGGGTATGCTGTCAATCAGCAACAAGAGCTAGCAAGTATACGACAATTTGTCGTCACATCAGCAAACACACAAGTACAATATTTGTTGTCCCATGTAATAAATCACAGTATGCAAGAATCCAAATTAGCAACACATTCTCTTAAGATCAAAACATATCTTAACATGTTTGCTTTCATTTCAACAGCTATAACAGTATGTAAAACATTCACCAAGTTAACATACAAAATCAGAGTGTTACATTCTTCCCTCCTTAAAGAATCATCGTCCCGATGATCAGATTAACAAATCAAGGAGTTCCTAGGACAAAGTTCAGTTATTGTCCTTTCGTTCATAAGTTCATACCAAAAACAGATTCTCTCTTAAAAACAGCGTTTTAAGACAACTGTACAATAGACTAATAATTGTCTAAATTTGGTAAAATTATCAGTTCTCTGAATTTCAAATTCAGTTAAACAGGTGTGGAAAAGTAGATCTCATTTCTTCGAGATTCTCCCAAGTTGCACTTTCTTATTTGGCTGGTCCCCTTTGGACCTTACATTGGTTCACTTTGCGATTTCTCAAACAGTTGGCGAGTTCCCGGCACTCGAATGGGCTTAACCACGATTATTCTGAGTCTTGGACTGCGAGGAATTCAATTTAGCACATGGGATAAATCATCACGTATTTCTTAAGCAAAGAAATATGAAAAACATCATGCATTTGAGACAAGGCGGAGGTAATGCTAGACGATAAGCTACGGGGTTGATTATTTCAATAATTTCAAAAGGTCCCACGTAGCGTGGCGTGACTTGGCGACCTTGCCAAAAGTTATGGAGCTCTTTTCGGCTTCACCCAGAAGAAAGACTTTCTCTCAAGTTTATAATGCTGTCGACCCGCTTCAAGTCTGCATAGCTCTTTTGCCTATTGGCAGCCTCCTTTAGATGTTCCCGAATCATTTTGATTTCTTTGTTCCATTTCCATAAGGATTTACGGCCCAATTACCTCTGTCTTCAACGTTGTCCCGGTGACGGGGGTTACGCATTTTCTTCCATACAATGCTTCAAAGGGTGCCATTTTTAAAGAGGCATGATAGGTGTTATTGTAAGCAAATTCTACCAGCGGAAGGTATTCCTCCCATTTATACTGCTGGTCCATGCAATACATCCTTAGCATGTCCTCTAAAACTTGATTAACTCTCTCAGTCTGTCCATCCGTTTCTGGATGATATGCAGAACTGAAGTTTAATTTAGTTCCCAAGGCTGCATTAAGCGTTTGCCAAAACCTTGATGTCATCCTCGGATCTCTGTCGATATGATTAATTCCGGTATTCCATGCAATCTGAAGATTTCATGTACAAATCTTCTTGCCAGCACTGGTGCATCGTCCTTAATTACAATGATGAAGTGTGCCACTTTGGTCAATTTGTCGACTACTGACGAGGATAATGTCATGTTTATTTCTTGACATAGGCAATCCTTGAGCGAAATCCATCGTTATCACTTGCCATTTATCTTTGCGGAATCTTTGTGGGGATCTGATAATCCCGGGGTGCATATGTTCCGCTTTAACACGCTGACATTCCAAGCAGTGTGTTACAAACTCTACCACATCCTTTTTCATTCCCTTCCAAAAATATTGCTGCTTAAGATCAGCGAGCATTTTTGTAATGCCAGGGTGTCCAGAAAAAGGTGAATTATGGAATTCAGTTAACAATTTCCCTCTTAAGTCATTTGCCACAGGTACATATACCCTGTTTTCGAACCTCAGAACTCCTTCGTTATCAAAACGGAATCCTTTATACCTGATGTCCTGCGGGTCTGCAGCAAGTGCTGATTTGACTTGCTGGAAATAAGGATCTGATTCCAAGGCATCTTTTACCTCATCCTTAAACTGAGTTCTTAACGTTATAAGAGCAGAGATATGCTTCCTTCGACTCAGAGCATCTGCTACTCTATTTTCCTTGCCCTTAATGTAGCTTATTTCAAAATCATACTGAGACAGAAATTCTAACCATCTTCGTTGCCTTGCATTCAGATTTGGCTGAGTAAAAATATACTTGAGCCCCGGATAGTGCATTTTTTTAATTCAAAGGGCTTGCAAGAAGGTAATGCCTCCATATTTGAAGCGCATGAACAATGGCGTGAGCTCAAGATCGTGTGGAGCATAGTTACTGTTCATGTAACTTAAGCTTTACTGCTTTCATAAGCGATAACATGGTTATTACATGTGAGAATACCTCAAGGCCTTCTCTGAGGCGTCAGTTACAACCATAAAATCTCCATTTGGATGAGTGCAGTCAAAATAGGTGCGATGTAGTTAAGCTGTTCCTTTAACTTTTTAAAAGCGAGATTCACATTTATCTGTCCGGACAAATTTCTTTTCTTTCTTTTTTGCAACGAAGTGATTGGGGCAGCAATTTTTGAAAAGTCCTTGCGAACTTTCGATAATATCGGCCAAGCCCATGAAGCTCCTCACGCCGTGCACGTTCTTAGCGCGAGCCACTCGATTATATTTGTGATCTTTGAAGGGTCATGACTATCCGTCTTTTCTTATAACGTGTCCCAAATAATGCACCTCTGCATCATAAAAGGAACATTTGGACGAGTTTTCCATGACTTCCTCTTTCTTAAGATTTCGGCACTATCTGAGATGTTCTTGGTGCTCTTCGACATTTTAGAGTATATAAGAATGTCGTCTAAGAATCAAGCACAAACTTGTCTAAGTATTCTTGAAAAATGTTATTCATTAGATTCATGAAGGCGGCGGGTGCATTAGTCGGCCCAAAAGGCAACACAGTGAACTCATAATGCCCATACCTTGTTTAAAAAAGTTGTTTTATGAATATCTTCCTCTTTTATTCTCGGTGATGGTACCACGATCGTAAGTCTATTTTTGAATAGTGATGCTCCTCGCATCGATCAAGCAGATCATCGATCTAGGAAGTGGGTATCGATTTTTAATGGTTGCTTTGTTGGCGTGCATGCGTAATCGATGCACTGACCTCAAGGTGCCATCCTTTTTCTTTCTGAAAATTGCCGGCGCTCCCGAGGTGAGGCGCTCGGTGCGATCAGCCCCTTAGTCGGGAGTTCTTGTGGCGGGCCTTGGCTCTACCAACTCAATGGTAGTCATTCTATAAGGTGCCTTAGATATGGGTTCCGTTCCTGGCTTGATCTCTATAGCGAAGTCAAACTCACGTTTGGGCGGAAGACACGTGCAATTCCTCCGGAAATACATCACGAAAATCCCTCAACAATGGATATCTTTCCATGAAATCATTATCTTCCTCTTCATTTTCTGTCATTTTTACGCATCTGAGTGCGCCTCTGTTTTTAGCCCTCTTTAGTTGCATAGCCGTCAGTTTCTGATTATGACTTCCCGTTTACACCTTGAATGTGCTGCTGCTTTCTGCGTCAGTCGCAAAACAGATTTGTTTTTCATGATCGACCTTTGCCTTATGTTCAGCCTTGACGATTAACTCGATAATGATATCATATGATCTAGAGGAGTGACATACAAATCAACCGGTGGAGAAACCAGGCGGATCAAGAATTGCCCCAAAAAGGCACATTTCGATCTGTATGGACAACATTATTCCCATAATGCACTGTCCATGTTTTATCCATTCTTGCAGCCTTTCTTTTTAATTTCAAGGCAAGTTTAGTAGAAATAAAACATTCTGTAGCTCCAGTATCAAAAAGTACAACTACAGGTTTACCGAATAACTTACCGTAACTTCATGGGCGTCGCTTGCACCGGACATGCATTAGCCCTTTGCTGCGGCATGTATCTATCTTTGCTTTGTCGCGATCGTCCTTCTTCAGAGGACAGTGATTCGCATAGTGGTCCTTTCCACAGTTGAAGCATCCTCCAGCTGGCCCTTTTCTAGGCTCAAATTTATTTCCAGCCTTAAAGTTATCATTCTGGCTTCCATAGGACTTCTGTCCAATGCCATTAACTTTTGGGAAATTTATTCGCATGCACGCTATTTACAGTCTGCATTCATCACGGGTTTCTTGTTGTTATCTACAACAATTTTATTTTTCACACCAAACCTTTTCCAAGGTCCCCTTTTTGGTGCAAGAGACGAAGAAGGATTGGGAATCTTCTTCCTTATCTCTTCCCTGTGAGCAGATATTGCTCTCAATTTACATTCTGTCGATTGCCTTTTCGACAACTCCATCCATGGTGGTTGGGCCGTGGACATCCACTTCGCCACCAATGATGGGATTCGGTCCCATTATGAATTTCCGTGTATTACGAACTTCTCGTCGACATCTTGCTGCTGGCACATACTTAAGGAGTTTAGTAAACCCTTCCCAGTATTCCGTTACCGAATGCCTTCCTTGCGACCAGTTCTGAAATTCAGTCATTTTCCTATCAAAATAGAGTTGAGGCAGCCATCTTTGCCTAAAATAACCCTTAAATTGATCCCAAGTTATATGCGATTCGAATGATATTCAACTCAACCTTGCGGTTGTCCCACCATGATGATGCTTCATGAGAAAGCTGATATGCTCCCCATATCGCTTTAGTCTCTTCGGAGAAGTTTCTTATTGCAAAGTATTTCTCCATTTCATTGAGCGGTTCTCGGCTCCGTCCCCAAGAGTTGTTCCATCAAACTTTGGAGGACTTATTCTCTTTATATCATTTGTAAGTTAATTTGCTAATCTTGCCCTCTTATTTTCGGGGGATTAGGAGCAATTACATTATTATCATCAACACCGGATTCCCCGTTGATGTTGTCCACGAGGAGAAGCGGTGATCATTTATTTCAGCTTCATTCCCCTCCTCTTCATTGCCCATTATTGTTGTTCAGTATGAGTCAAGCGATCCCTCGTTTCAAGTAGGGCGTGCAAGGATTTCATCCGGCTTTTGGGCGATTCTTTGCTTCTCCACCTGCTGACGGGTTATTCGCGGCATTCCCTCTTGTCGACATTTTTACATTGATAAGAAAATGTAAACTTTATTAATATCGTGGACTCATTAGGTCAAGAGCTGTAACCTTGACTCACGATGCAAGATGTAACATCCTCATTTGAGAACACGAACAAGGGAATTTTTTTTTTTTTTTTTGATAACGTTCTTTGTTATGAATTATAAAATTCAAACACACGTTCAAGTTTTAATAATTGTTCTCTGCCCAAACAACAGTTTGGATCACACAATTCCTTTTTAAAGCGAATGTTCCTGTTCGCATATTTACAATATGGAACACACATTCAATGCCATTGATCTTATAACAGATTCTATATCTTCTTTGTAAATGACTCGATGAAGCTGCCGATCTTCCATTTTCATGGCTCGGAGTTTCAAGCGATCCTTCATTTCATGACTCGGCAACAACCGATCCTTCATGTTCATGACTAAGCGGCAACAACCGATCCTTCATGTTTGTTTATGCATAGTATATTATATATACTGTTCTCATAACCTTCCCGGTTATCGAAGTGATCCATTTAAAAGCCTATCGAATATACATTGCGATATTCATCGACATCTGCATCTTAAATTAAGTGATAAGGGACAATGACCAGCAATTGCGATACTTTGGCCAAAGATTTTCACATGCTTTGCATGATCATATTCTGGATGTGATACACATCTACGGAATACGTCCTTCACTTCACTTCACTGTTATCTAGAATGGTCTTTCTGGCTCCTACCGGTCCTCATCGTTTAAGGTCGAGTTTTAAACTTTCAATTCCGGCTAGTAATATGAGCGGGTATAGGAAGGCACTCCTGGTAACTAAAGATACGCGGACATACGGTGTCGTTACCCCACGACTCCGTGTGTCTATTTGTCTTTAGTATTAGAGTCACTCGTATCCGAGATCATACCCTATCCCCCTTTAAGATCTACACATTCGGCCTATGTATTCTAAATGTTTTAATTCGGGAGGGCATTGCTATATATGTAAATTTGCATGACATTGTGTCGTCATGAAGACCCCGTCTTCATGAGGACACCTTCTTTATAACTGGCGTATGCCAATGTCCTGCAGAATCCACCCATCGAGAATACACATCCTGCTCAAGTGACTTAGCCACGAGTTAATAATTAAAATCAACTTTCAGCATTCGTGTTGATCCCTTGATCCTCGTTTCCGTTGCAGTTGTATATAACTAAGAGGGACTAAACCGTCCATTAGTTTGTTATGTATCTTCTCCTTCGTATCGAAGGGCTACTAATTCCTTACTTGGTTTATTTCTTAATCATTGGATTAAGCGATAAAATCGTACCAAGCGGACGTGATAAGTTTAACCTATTAAACTTAGCCAAGATTTTCAAGCTATGACTAATTTCAGAATATTAACTTATTAGCGTCATTCAAAGCGAGGTCTAAACTTGAGAAATGAATTCATTTGTTCTCCTTAACGTTATATAGTTAAGGTCCATTAGTTATGGATATATTTATCCTATATCCTTTATTCGAATTTTATCAAGCGGGATCATAAATGGAGTTCGAAAGCGAAGTTCGATTACTCGAAGTTGAATTGATATTCCTTAGCTCTAAGCTAATCTGAATACCTTACGATTATGGAATCATATTCTTCTTAATCCTTTCTAATGTCGATTAAAAATTCATCTTTACCCAAGTATGAACTAATTGCACTTTTGACTTAAAAGTTGCATTTAAGTAAGAACAGGATATCGGTTTCAATTCAAGCATCCATCGAGGACAATGAAACAATTCCAAATCAAGAAATAACATCATATTTCCAATTTAACAACAATATCAAAGCTGATATAATTATCGAAAATATCACACTTGTAATTGTATTCAATATTTCAAGTCATAATTTGTACATTTGCCAATCAGTGATTGGGCATAGTTTATCAAAACATCCATACAACTCATGGACGAGAAGAATATATTTTCTTCTTTTCACAATTCCTCGAAGAGGAATAAAAGCAACAATTACAATTCATTATCAAATCAAAAGCATCGAGAAAACAGCCAAGTCTTCATTCTAATCAAATTCCATCTGCAAAATGAATTGCGGGTCGATTGATAGGCCAGAGCATATTAACACTTATCCTTAAAATAGGGTGCTTGACTAAGCATTTCAATAAAAGAACCCTGCTTTTATGAAACGGCGATTAAACATCAATCACGAAATAGGCACGAGAAGAAAGATCGGCATAACATTGAACTATCAAAACTATCATCACAATCGGCCGAGGATTTGCTTTGTCCGTTCCCACATAATCATTGCAAGTATCAATTTACAATATTTGTAAAGTTAGGAATACAAGTAACTTGCTTTGCCTATAGCATCGATTATCCTTTCCACGCCTTTCATTAATAGCAAATGCGAAAAGGATGAAACTAAGCGAAATATAAATCCATTACTTTCCTTTCCATTCATGAAGCATATTAAATTCAAAGCATTCAAGTACAGACAAGAAAGCGAACAGCAATGCATATAGTTGCTCCCATCTAAGCACTATAAAATTCATTATTCACGAATTCCAGATTTCCAACTAAATGAAAGAAGAAAAGATCACTTTTCCAAGTCATTCATTCATATCTCTATTTCCTTCCACATAACTGTCCTAACGGTGGAACCCAAACGAAAATCAATTCAAGATACTTGATTGAGTGAAACTTACAAAATCCATTCGGAATTCACTTTCCAGGCGATGAGATAATTTCATTTATAATCAGCTTTAAATGAAAGCAGGGAAGAATTCACCATTCATATCCATACTTCATTTGAATCGGACTCATATAAAGATCAAAAGCAGATTAGTACAACATTAGGTATATCAAGATCAAACAATATAAGGCTGCCTACCATGTATTTACCATAATAAAAGAAACCATATTTCTTTCACTTTGCATACTAAGCAGAAAAATGATATTTCAATCATGCGATCGATTAATCACATGATTATCTAATTCTAAGGCGTACCCGTTCGAATAACATTTATTCATTGCTGTTACCTACAGCAAGTCCATTATTCACATGACTATGAATTTCATCAAGTTAAAACAATAGGCAGAAGAAGGATTTCCTTCCAACAATGATTCTACCCAATCCATTTTCCAGTTTCATAACAGTATGCAAAACTTCCAGAATGCAATAATCAGACGTCATTACCTTTAGCAAAATAACCGTACAGGATGGCAAAATATGAACCTAGTACAGTCAAGGCAACTCCCATTGCATGACAAAATTTCATTGCATGTATTCCTTGCCCAGCAATTCAAACTAATTCGTAACCACCAAAACAGTCCATTCTCAAAGACCGTTCAGCATTGATCAACATAACTAATCTTCATACTTTCCTAGCAAGATCACCTTATTCATTACAATTTCAGAGGGAAAGCTATTTCTTTTCCAATTCCCATAAACACTCATATAAAAGTCTAATGCCCATTCCCTTTTAAAATACAAGATGCCATTTCCTCATAATTCAAAACAGCAGAAGGAAGAGGAAGTCTTATTTCCCTTTTAAGCAAGAAAGGAAAGAACAGTCAAAGACATATTATCATTTCTTTCTCCATGGCAATTTGTATGCTCAAACAAAAGAAACAATGTTGTATTCATCACAATCAACACAGCAGAGAGAGAGGAGGAAACTATTTCCTTCAAAGAAAGCTTGATGAAAGCGACCTCAAGCTTTTTTCTACTACACCAATACAATCATATCGCGATTCGGAGATGACAAAACAATAATACAATAGAATAACCCATACTTTTATGCAGTTTTACCTTCCATTCCACAAGAATAACCAGTTAAAATTTTCATACAATACCCATAACCAGCACCTCATGGAGGTATTTCCATTCAAGAAGAGCAAGACAGTTAGACACAGCAACGGGGAACGATTTTCCTATCATTTCCAAAAAAGGAAAAGACAGCAAGGGTCGACAAACCCAAATCATAGCGACACAACTCATATAACATGCACAGTCTTAAGATATATATGACGTTTTCCCATTACTGTTAAACATCTAGCTCGACGGAAGGTATTTCATTCAATAAAATACAAGGACAGTCGAACTCAGCGACCAATAACGATGATTCATATTATTTCCAAATAATAGCAAGAGTCATCGGTTCCCAATCATAGCAATATAATCACGACTGTATTTCCATTTTCCCTTTACATGCAATAGCAGTTCCAAGCACAACAAAAAACGATTACACTGTAAGGAAAAGATTAAACAGTCTGTTCCACTTCATACAACATGTACAGAGGAAGAAAAGGTCTATTTTATCCCACAATACAGTCAACAACCACCGCAGTAAATCATTCCCAACTTGATTCGAGCAAAAACACACCGAAACCAAGCAACCAGAACGATTCATCATATCATTTTCCAACCAAAAAAAGCAAGAATCGATGAAACCCAATTGAATCGACTCAACGAGAAAATCACACAATCAAACCCAAAGCGGGGTTGTTTTAATGAAACACTTAATCAAAGCAAAGATTTTTAAAGAGAAGGGCTTAACATGCCTGAAATTTCTTTTCCAGAGCTCAAAGAAAACCTTATTTGCCGCGTTTTTCCTTCCACAACGACAACACAAACTTCCCAGCACTCCTTTCTTCTTCAGGCTTAGCAACAGCCTCGAAACTCCAAGAAAAATGTCAAATGCTAAGAGCTGGTTAAGTGAACAGGAAAAAAAACCAAATGCAGAGCAACTTCGGCCAAAACCAAATCGAACAATGAAAAAAATCAAATTCCCTCATGCTGTTTCCAAGGCGAGCTGGTCGCGAGGACCGAAACAATCAATGCATTAAAGGCTCTGCCTTTTTCCTTACTTTCCACGCCACCGCCACTTGGGTTGGCAAACTCTAATTTTCAAAATTTCCATGCAAACTGAATTTGGCTCTATTTTTAAATAGATGCCTCTAATTCCTTACCTGCCCCGCCAAAACTGGCGCTGTCCACGTAGGGACAGTTCATTAAATGCCAATGAATGCCTCCTTCCCATCCTTATCCCTTTCCCTCCAAGGGTCTGCGCACCCCTTAGATTAGGATTAGTTTAGGTTCATAAGTAGTATTGACCTAGGTCCTAGTTTAACCTTAGGTTTTAGAACTTAGGTTTATTTTCCCTTTTTTTTTTGTAATTTAAAAATCCACTTAGGATAGTAGTGTAGGATGTATGTTAGGCCTTAGGGTTAGTTTAGGTTTAATTCACACTAACCACTAACACTAACAACTTCCATCCAGCCTCCTTACTAACATTCACGTTAATGCAGAGCAGGACGTTCCGTCCTTCAGATTACGTGCCAAGGCCACCGTGTCCAGGCATTTCTTGCCTCACGAGGTCCCAAATTCGACAGTACAGGGTTCAAGAATCGAACCCCTATCGTTGGCATTTTCGTGCTAGCTGTTCACACCTGCAATCAGGCGCGCTCATAACAATCTCAGTCCGGTTCAAGTGTGAATCGACACAGAAATCACAAGAGGACCTCAGCATACTTGAATCAATGGAATTGATTCAGGGTATGCTGTCAATCAGCAACAAGAGCTAGCAAGTATACGACAATTTGTCGTCACATCAGCAAACACACAAGTACAATATTTGTTGTCCCATGTAATAAATCACAGTATGCAAGAATCCAAATTAGCAACACATTCTCTTAAGATCAAAACATATCTTAACATGTTTGCTTTCATTTCAGCAGCTATAACAGTATGTAAAACATTCACCAAGTTAACATACAAACCCTCAATGCACAACATCAATTCCAATTGCAGCCTTGAAGAACATTCCATACTTCTTGAGAGAATCGGACTACTCCGGGTGATCATGTTAAAGACATTGCCAACCTTTGTGTAATTCATGAAATCAATGAGATGCAAGTGGCTATCAAATTATTGGCATCTTCATTCAAGGGGAAAGCATTGTAATGGTTTAGAAGTCTTGCCTCAGGTTCTATAGCGAATTGGAACCAGCTATGTATAGCACTTCATGAGCAATTTGGAGAGAAGGGAGACAACTTGTCTCTTTTGGAGCAGCTGACAACCATCAAGAGAGCTCCCAATGAGCAGCTGACTGATTTCAACTTCAGATTTCAAAGGACTTGGGAGAGAATTCCAGTGGCAGTCAGGCCAACAATGAGAAGGTGCTTTTCTCTACTACCTCAAAGCTCTAAATTCTGATATTTCTATGTTGATTCAGTCCATGGGAGGCATAACTATCCCTATGGCTTATAGCATTTCCATTAGGGCTGAAAATTGTTTGATCCAAGCTGGCAAACTAGCCCCTAGACCTCCCATGCCATTGTTTCCAAGTTTAGAGAGCCCAAACACTAATCAAGCACCTAATTTGGCTCCTTCTCCCACTCCTAGAAATCAGAGTTCAAATGAAGCTTCTATTTCATCTCCAAGTGCCCCAAATGAGCTTCAAGAAGTCATGAAGCAATTGCAAAATTTAGGCAATGAGCTGGTTACTCTCAAGAGGCAACAAGCCCAAGGTTTTAGACCTTCTTATCAGCCCCAAGCTTAGCCTAACAGGCAGCCATACCAACCACAAAGACCACCTAATCCAGCTGCAAATATAAATCAAACAAGGCCTCCTGCCAATAGACCATTTCAGCCCTATAATCCTAATGCCATATCTGCCTCTAAGGCATTGGTGCCAACACAAAACAACGTTGCTCAGGAGTATGATTGGTGTTTTCCATGCAATGAACCTCACAACCAATCCATGTGCTTCAATGGTGCTTTGAATCAAGCATTAATGGTGACAACTACTGGTGTGGAGGGTGAGGGCAGTCAAGGAAACAACCAACAACAAGAAACATTCCAACAACAATCAGCCCCAAATGACACCACACTTGTGAACTGGCAAGCAGAGGATTTTTATGGCATGAATTAGGTAGTCTCTCAAAGTGTTGCAGCCAACACAAGGTCAAAAAGAAGGAATTTGGGTGAAGAGAAACCATTAGCTCTAACCAATCCACAACCTTCTATGGCTCCACAAATGGTTGGCAAGCAAAATCCAATTTCAAATGCACAAGGGCAGCCAAGAACAGCTCCTAGACCAAATCAAATACCAGTTTTTACTACCCACATGCAAGGAGTGAATGTGCCAACCAAGGGACAAGCAAAGAGATCCTTCATCACCATTTAGTATCATTGATCAGATGAAGAAGACAAATGTAAATATATCAATGTGGGAATCCCTATCTATCCCAAGCCAAAGAGATTTGCTACAAGCTGCCATGAAGGACTGGCCAACTTTGAATCAGCAAGTTCAGATGCAAGAGAAAGTGCTCACAAATGCTGCCTCAGCTTGAGGGCAATCATGGAGGATAGCAAGGTAAAATGTTGAAGCCCCCTCCTTTCTATGTTTCATTAATTATTGGAAATCAGTTAGTGCACAATTGCATGATAGATTCCAGGGCAAGTAGCTCAGTGATGCCTAAACAAATAGCTGATCAGCTAGGGCTCCGAGTATGAAACCATATCCAAAGGGGTAGTGCATTGGATGGGACAACATAACAATAGTTGGAGTGATTAGAAACTTGAGTCTTACCTTGCATGCATGTCTAAATGTCGTTGTCTTACAAGATCTATCGTTATAGACCTTCCACCACTCTTTGCCCTATGCTTGTCGGGGACTTTCTGACCAATATTGGAGGATATTTGTCTATTTATTGGTCACACATGCTATTCAGAACGAGGAATGGAACAAAAGCTACAATCAGGTCTAAACCTATTACAAACTTCCACATTGAGCCCTACACTCCAAGTCATATCAATGCCAATTGTTCAACATTTGATCAAGAAGATCACCCAAGCACTGATGAAGCTGACACCAAGGTTGGAAGCATCCGGATCTAACTCTTGATGAATGGGAAAACAAGGTACATGCTTTTGATCCTTATCAAGAAGTAGAAGAATCTGAGCTAGGGGTCTATTGCATACATGAAGAAGATCAGCCCATTCCTAGCATCACCAAGCCAAACCATAAGGATGACAATGAGGTATGGCAGCTGTTTTTTGATGGATCAAGGAGTAGACAAGGTGCAGGAGGTGGAGCCATGCTTGTTTCACCTCAAGGAGTAAAGTACTATTCAGCTTTTAGATTTCAGTTTGCATGCTCCAATAACACTGCTGAATATGAAGCCTTGGTGCAAGGGATGCATTGGGCAATAAAGAGAGGAATAAAGAACTTGCAAGTCTTTGGTGATAGTGAATTGATTGTAAATCAGGTCAAGGGACAGCATGCTGCCAAGAATGATCTACTCAAGTGCTACAAGAATAGGGTGTGGGACCTCATGGAAGATTTTGAGGGTTTTGGCATCAAATCCATTCCTAGGAAAGAGAACCAAGCTGCTGACAGGCTTGTAGCAGTAGGGGCAGCCTTTGACATTGTGGAAAGCATTCAACAAGACAAGGTACAGCCAAACATCCACGTGATTGTGAGGCCTTCAGTGCCGGATAACAATGTAAGTTGGCAAGTGTTTGAGAATGACCAGCAAATCATCCATTTCTTGTAAGAAGAAGATGAGTTCTCAGCTAAGAATCAAGAAAAATTGGAACAGCAGTATGGTGACCAAGTGGTATAGCTGAGAACTAACAAGATGCCCAAGGGACTTATCACTTTGGAGTCCATTTTCAATCCCAATGATCAATTTAGGAAAGAGAAAGCAAACATTCAAGTCAAGAGAGAAGATTCAGTATCCATCTTGGTGAAAGAGAACAAACCATTATAGATTGGAAAGATGACAACTGAACGAGAAAGGTATGAGTTCATGCAGCTGTGTCAAGAGTTCCCTGATGTGTTTGCTTGGAGCTATGAAGACTTGAAAGGTTTCAATCCCAACTTAGCTCAGCATACCATTGAATTGGATCCAAATACTAAGCACATTAGGCGAAACAAACACCAATCAATCCACACATGGAGCCTCTCATGAGGAAAGAATTGAACAAGCTGATTGAGTCAAGGATCATATTCCCAATCAAGCATTCTAGTTGGGTTGCCAACTTGGTTCCAGTCAGAAAGAAGAGTGGAGAGATCAGATTGTGTGTTGACTTCAGAGACTTGAATAGAGCATCTCTCAAGGACCATTACCCACTCCCTTCCATGGAGCAAATCTTGCAAGTTGTGGCTAGCTCGAGAGGTTTTCACTACTTGATGGCTACTTAGGCTACAATCAGATTATGGTGAAGGAAGAAGACCAGTTCAAGACAGCCTTCACAACCAAATGGGGGACTTATGCATACAAGAAAATGCCATTTGGGCTGTCCAACACTGGTGCTACCTTCCAAAGAGCAATGGACATGGCGTTCAAAGGTTTGATTAACAACATGGTGCTGATATACCTTGATGATATCACTGTTTTTTCCAAAAATGCAGCAGACCACCTCTCTCATTTAAGACAAGTCTTCACAAGGTGCAGGAGATTTGGAGTGTCTTTGAATCCTAAGAAGTGTATCTTTCTTGCACATGAAGGAAAGCTTCTAGGCCATATTGTCTCCAAAGAAGGATTAGCAATTGATCCAGAGAGGGTTGAAGCCATAAGAGCACTACCATTTCCAAGCCACAAGAAATCCCTTCAGAGTTTCTTAGGGAGGATAAACTTTGTTCGGAGGTTTGTCCCAGATTTTGCAGCCCTTGTCAAACCTATCACCAAAATGTTAAAGAAAATCATGGCCTTCAAGTGGACAGCAGAAGGAAAGGAGAGTTTTGAAGCAATCAAAGAAGCCATCTCTCAAGCACCAACTCTCATCAACCGGAATTCTCAAGGATTTCATCCTCTATGCCTTTGGAGGTAATGATACTATTTACGCCATTTTGGTACAGCAATGAGAACAAGGACAATGATGAGCAGCCAATTGCTTTCTTTGCTAGAGCCTAAATGAATATGAGGTGAGGTATTCTTTTATTGAGAAGCATGTACTTTCAAGTAATCGAAGCTTGAAAAATTTCAAGCATTTAGTCTCAAACAACAAGGTCCAGTTGCTGGTCTCTCATGTTGGGATTAAAGACTTCCTCCTCAACAAGGATTTGAATGAGAAAAGGGTAGGTTGGATCACTCGTGTCATGGAGTATGACATTGAGATCAAGGTCACCAAGCTGGTAAGAGGAAAAGGGTTGTGTGAACAGCTGATTTTGGGGAAGCAAAAAGAAGTATGCAATGAAGAAGAGGCTGTTTTGACAGTTCAAGACAACCATGAGCCAAGTGGCACTCAAGAAGAAAATAATGATGTCCCCACTCCTTGCTAGACCCAAGGTATAATACACTTCCTAAGAACAATCCTATGCCCTTCGAAGATGAACAAGACCCAAAGAAGACACTTCAGATTGCAGGCTGTCCCATATGCCATTGTTGATGGAGTTTTGTTCAAGAAAGATGTGAATGGAGTGCTGCTGAGATGCATTAGCACAAATCAGATTCATAGGGTGTTGGAAGAGTTCCATGGTGGACCAGCTGGTGGTCATTTTGCACCGAGAGTGACAACTCTAAAAATTATGAAGGCTGGTTATTATTGGCCCAAGATTTTTAGTGATTGCTTTGCATGGATCAAGAGGTGTAAGAATTGTGCATTCTTCACAGGAAAAGAGAGACTTGCTGCCCTTCCATTACATCCAATCTCAGTTGACCAGCCATTCATGCAATGGGGTTTAGACTTCATTGGAGACATTAATCTCAATTCAAGCCAAGGGCATAAGTGGATTTTGTCAGCCACAGACTACTTCACCAAGTGGACTGAAGCAGTAGCACTCAAGGAAGCAAATGAGTCTAGCATCTTAGACTTCTATGAGGGGATAGTAACCAGATTTGGCATACCTGCTACAATAATCTTAGATAATGCATTAGCATTCATTGGATCCAAGGTGATTGAGTGGGCTGTCAAGAACGGGATCTACCTAAGTACTTCATCAAACTATTACCCTCAAGGTAATGGCCAGGCTGAGTCTACAAACAAGAACTTGTTGAGGATTGTTAAGAGAACTCTTGATGAGAATCAGAGGTCTTGGCATACCAAACTGAAATCAGCCTTATCGGCTGATAGGATAGCTCCCAAGAGATCCACGGGTAACTCTCCATTCAGGCTTGTCTATGGAAGAGAAGCAATCTTTCCCATGTCACTTGAGTTGCCAACATTGGAACTCATGAAATAGTTGGAGCTGTTAGAGTTTGAGGCCATGGAGGTGAGATATGCAGAGTTAATGGAGCTTCAGGAGATCAGAGATCAGGCATCCCAAGCAATGGAGAAGGATCAAGCTTTGATCAAGAAGACCTTTGACAGGAAGGCCAAGAGTAGATCTTTCCAGGTTGGAGATCTAGTGTTAAAATGGGATGCAGATAGAGAAAAACTAGGAAGGCATTCAAAATTTGATGCCATTTGGAGTGGCCCATACATGGTTACGAAGTGCAAGAACAAAAATGCTTTCCAATTGGCTTCATTGGATGGCGAAGAACTGCAGATTCCAGTCAATGGAATCTATCTAAAGCATTGCTTCTAAAGGGAAACTCTCCACCTTGTAAATATTAGCTTAGGTTTCCATTCCTTCAAGTGCTTGTGCACATTGTTTTTGCTGTAGGTTAGTTTTTCTTTCCCTAAGTGCTTTGGCATAGCTTGCTGTCCCTGGAGATGTTTTGCAGTCCTTGCTTCCATCAGGTGATATTCCATCTTCCTCCTTGCAACATTCTAAGTCAGTTGGGGTTCCAAATAGAAAATTTAATGACTCCATGCCCAATGGACTGCTTCAAGCAACTGGTATTTTCATCTAGCAGGTAGATGACCCCTCTGAGTCACCAAAATTGTTATCCAAAATGTGCCCCCTGCTCATTTTGGATGGCTAACTCCTTGTGTTCTTGCCTCTCTTGTGCCTCAGTCTCCATTTTTTTATTTTCAGGCACTCAAATCTTTCTAGAAGTGGCACCATTGGATAGAGCTCTCTCTCATATTTCCAGAAAGGTAAATTTTTCCTCCTAACTCCACGTATTTTTCAAGTTATGGCTCAAGAGAGTTTTGGTGGGAAATTTTTCCTGAAGGCCATGACCAATCAAGAAGCTGCCACGTGTCCAAGGCGAAAAACACCAAACAACCCGAAGGAAAAATGATCAAGAAGGGCCCGCGCCTAATTAGAATGTGCCATGTGGCACTGGAGTGGTGGAGCACGGGAAAATTTGAAAAATGTTCCAAAGACCAAACGGGTAAAAATTCAAACTTTTTGCCCGCCGATCCGATTTTGGCCTGTTTTTGCCCTAAAACTTCAAATTGCCATAACTTTCGATCCAGAGCTTAGATTTTCACGTTCTTTATATCAATGGAAAGCTGGTGAAATTCTCTACAAGATTCCATAGTCAATTTTGAATTTTGGTTTAGTTTTGAGGGAGAAAATTAAAAATTCTTCTGGTACATGCCCATGGGGCGGGCACGTTTCAACAACCAATTTTAATGCAAAATGGGTCGCATTCTTCTCCAGCATGGTCAAAAATGTTAGGGCATGGGTTTGTAAGGACCTCCATGCTGTTTTTAATGCATTTTGGTCAATGGGGAATGGATCCCATGTTTTTCACGTTTTTCTCTCTCCAGGCTCGACCGTATGCTTTGTAAAAGCCAGATTTGGCTCATTTTTCAAAGGATGAACACCTTTTTGCACAGCAAGCTTTTGTTTTCACCTTCAACAAGTGATTTTGGAAGTATCATACCTTCCAGGGATTGTAACAGGTTTTTCTACCTCTTTGGTGTTGGAATACAAGGATTTTGATGTTGAAAATCACAATGCAGGCTCTGTGAATGCTTTCAGTCCTTTGTATGTGTTGTTTGCTTCATTTCAAACTCTTGATTACAGCTTATCAACCTGTGCATGATGTTTTATGTTGCAATTTCTGATTTGTGTCAATTTTCATGAACAAGAAGTGCTCACCACTCCTTTGGTGTATCACCCTTATCAGTTTAGTTTCAATTTTTGCATTTCTTATCCCTGTCTCCTTGCAAATTAGGATAAAATTAGGATCTGAACCTCTGCAGTTGTGTAAATATAGATCTAATTAGAGGATTTTGAGGAACCAGCCTCTAATATGGAGATTCCTCTCTCATCTTGCAAGTCCCACACTTGGAAAGATGTTTGATGTTGTCTGCAATCACACTTTGGATGCCCCGAACATCAACTTAGAACCTTGATTTGCATCCGGGAGTCTTTGCTGATTTTCAACAATGAGAACCCTTTCAAGATCCATGAACTGACTTACTCTGGTGCTACTGTTCACCACTATGCTTATACATCAGGGAATTATGTAGGAAACACAACATGCATATCACAAAACTACACAATAGAAGATATATTGAAAAAATTCACATTACTTCCTATAAGAATCGTAATGTTCTTAATTGTAGTCTCTGTCATTGATCGTTGCCACTCGATCTCGAACAACATAGAAAACTGCCAGTGCCACTGAAAGCTTTCCTTGACTAAGTTGTTTTTGGTGCAGAATGGGAATGGAACATTGGTATGTATTCCCCCCCATAATGTGAAATTCCACTCAAATAGATACTGAGAAGCAAAATGCATCGAAGAACATACTCCTGAATGGATCTTGCTAGTTAGGTCTTGTTGCACATGGTCACTAATGCTAGTGAACGTATTCTTCTAGCTGACCATCTTCCAAAGAAGTATGGCAGTCAGAGGACCAAGTCAGTCAGAGGATCACTGACAGTCATCTACGCTCCAACACAACTCTCTTTCCAACATCCATCAAATACGACACAAAGCAGAACACCTGCAAACTGAAAAAATGGAATCCACATGAAAATCATATACTCACACCATACATATGCCACCACGGCTTCTATGTGGCCCTGTCATTGGTGATCGAGTGAGAGGTCATTGAATGACCTCCATCCTCTTGTGCCTCTGTCCTCCATTAATATGCTACTTAACTTAGCAGATTTGGAATTTGAGGCTCAAAAATTACACACCTTACCCGAACGTCGGATTCCACCGAAAATGCGTTCGTAAGGAAAATTTATTTTTTATTTTTCAGACTTAATACAATGACATGACTTTAACACTTGACAAGACAATAATCCTAAAATCACCTATTTAACATTGACTACCTATATTCACCTAAACACAATATAACAATGTTGACAATACAACTTTTTGACTATGGACCCAAGAAGACTTGACATCGACTTTGATAATTGACTTGACGGACATACTTTTGACTAAGACTAGAGGACTTGACTGGAAATGCAATATGTAAACTTGACAATAAATTTGACTATGAATTTTATTATTATTATTTTTACAAAGACTTACTCACAGCTTATATTGAATCTAATATTACTATAACCACTTATAATGGATGAAACACAATTAACAAGACCGACCTATTTGCTCCATTCATGGTTGTGTATGAAGAGAATATATGTGAGAAGCTCTCAATGTGACATCTTAGCAGAGTAGACCACACATGTGTAAAGCAAAGACTCTAACGAGAATGTAATGTAATTTTCCCCGTGTCATTCCAATTCCCGATCCAAACATACTGCCATGCAATTGTTTAACATAAAGTGATGCAAACCAACCTTGAAAACATGACTTACGTGGCAGCTGGAGGGGGACACATTGATTTTCTACACACTCTGTGATGGCTGCATGAGATCTACATGCTTCTGTGTATGTGGATTGAGCGCAAACCATGTTTTTTTTTCTTTGCACAGGAATCGAACAGGATGGATACTCGAGTCAGATTGTGAGATCCGCTTCGTATGGATCGGCCTTTGAATGCCTTGGTCGGATGTATACTGATCTGTCATGCCTTGTTATTTTTACTTGCATGTGAGTGGATATGCATGCGTCTCAGATCTGCATGGCGTTGATATATGCTGACAATGCGCAGAGACCAGGATTTTTGATATCGACAATCAAGGTTGGTTCAGGGAGCTTGCAAATTTTTCTCGAACTTAGCTTGTGCAAATCAAGATTTGGGCTTGAGAGCGTTGTTGAAACCTTTGATGTCAATGTGGGATCCAAAGCATGCAATGCAGTTTCAATGCTGACAAAACTGGAGTCGATTCAACCGGACTGAGTGAGCAATGACAAATTAATGCTGACAGAGTGTGGACTCGATGAGTAATATGCGTCGAAGGAGATAGACATTTTGCTAACTTGACAGAGGATAGACTGGTGCCAAATGCTATAGACCTAGTTGCAGTATAGATGAACATGAATTTCACAAGTAGAGAATACGAGATACACGAAGACCAATGTATGGACAAAATCTTCACAGTTTTTACCAGATCATTGATTATCTCTTTTGTCCTGCGCCAAAACAATAGATGGGCTTCGTCCAACCTCACAAAATGACGCTTCTCTCTTCCAATATTTTTGTGGACCTTCTCTACAAAGCTGAGACTGCTCTCTCTCGAGGCAACGTAATACACTGTTGCCCGTATGCAAATTAACTCTCCATTATATGGATCAAATGCTGCTCCGATACCAAATGAAAAAAATCCACAGGTTAAACACAGAAATATAATCGATATATTATTCCTATATCAATTACAATGTATGGAGTGCTATTAAATAGCCATCCAAATAGGAAAACCAACTTCCTATAAAGTAGGAAGTATAAACAATATAAAACCCGTATTAATATATTGTTATACATTTGTTATAACAATATAATATATATATATATATATAACTAACCATATAATTATTTACCATGATGTAAATACTAATTCCTAACAATTTCACACTATATTATTTTTGCTAATACGGTGGCTAATATATAGCCACGAAGGTAGGAAAAACAACCTCATACAAAATAGGGAACAAATTACCCGTTTCTAACAATACGGGTGTAACAAATTATATAGTGTATATATTGTTAGTCATAAAAAATATATAAAACTAATGTTTAATAAATAATTACAACCATAATTAATAATGTGAACACTAGATTATTCCTAACATTCACCCCCTTAGTGTGAACATTATTAATTCTCACTATTCACCCCCTTAATGTGAACATGAGGAAGAACCATATTTCGAAGAAGTTGAACCACCTCCTAAACTCCTCAATTATGACTCAAACATCGGATCCCATTGATAGTGCGGACCGACTAAAAGTGAGGAATTTTTTTATTTTTACAACTTTTACAATGACTCAATTTTGACACAACATAACACTATGATGATGAAAAAAATCGCTATACGACTTTATAACTTGACACAATGATAAACATGACAATGACACCGATAAAAAATAATTAAAGATTACTTTTTAATTCCACAATGAAAAAAAAATTACTCTTTGAAGATGATGACACTATTCAACTTTGACAGTTTGACTATTATGACTCAGACTCTTGATGTGACACAAATATCGATTCTTAAAAATTTTATGTAAAATGAAAGATGGACATCTAATGATTGATGGTAAACACATTATACAACGACATTTCTAAACAATAATGCAATTAGACTGAGAGACTATGAAAAAAGACAAGTATTTGAATTTTAATACCATAGACCCAAACAATGGCAAATCTTGACTTATAGTATTTTAACTTATTATCAATGAAATGCTGACACGACCAACAACAAAAACTATTATAATGACTTTTATTCTGAAGCCTCAGAGAAAAAAAGTATAAAATCAAATACCATGGAATCAGGAGTAGGAGCCTGGGAAACTATGTGGAAGCGTCTATGAGTGAATACTGCTCTGATTGAACCAGAAATTATATTGTTATTTTTATTCAATATATGGGCTGAGCTAGATGCTGAGTAGGTAGATAATTTGTGTCTGACGCCAAGATTCTTTGCACATAATTTTATATTGGCCACATATACAGATCTGCATGACGTTGGCAATTGGAGACATTCACTGTCCAGATCTCAGTTTTCAATGAGACGTGCTTAGCATGCAAAGGCTGATCCAAAAGGATTCCAAACGTATGAACCACTTTTCAACTCCAAGCAAGTCGACTCCTCAGGAACAAATATCAGTGCCCTTCTATCTATACATGGTCCTTGCTTTGTTTTTGTGCAACAATCACACTTTGTATGAGATAATGGAATAATGATCACAGATATGGGTGAGTATGCAAGAGAAAATGATAGATCCAGAAAGTGGGAGAAAACTTTAATCTGCACAAAAGGTGACCACACATGACTATCAAGTTGTCATTAACAAGAACTAAGAAGAACACAACTACCCCTTACAAAAACACTATGCTTCTATCACGAGATCAATCGATGTATGAATACATCCACGTGGAGCAAGACTTCTGAAGATAATACGAATTAGCAATATGTCAATGGATTGGATAGACACCACGCTTTGCAGACATAAAGACAAAGACCTTGACTTTTGTCTCTTTAAAAAAATATTGTTTTGAAGATACACAATATGCTAGAGAAAGGATCGATTCCCGGGGCTACAATATCTCCTATCTCTATCAAAATCAAAGAAATAACTCTAAAAATAATATATGCTACCACATTTAGGGCGAAGGACTAAATGATTTCCCCTACAAAAAAAATTTTAGGCTTCCATTGAACGATAACCTGCTCTGGTACCAATTGAAAGCATAAACAAGAATACTCACAAATGCACAATATATTATTTCACACTATATTATTTTTGCTAATACAATGGCTAATATATAGCCATGGAGGTAGGAAAAATAACCTCCTACAAAATAGGGAACAAATTACCTGTTTATAACAATACGGTGTAACAAATTATATAGCGTATATATTGTTGGTTATAACAAATATATATGACTAATGTTTAATAAATAATTACAACCATAATTAATAATGTGAACACTAGATTATTCCTAACATTAGGGTCACAAGTTATAAAGGGATCCAATTCATGCTAATGAGTTCTTGAAGTGATTGATAGGATACAACATTTAGTGGTGCAAAAGAAGCCAAAAGGCAAGAACTTGATAGTGTATGTGTTCTTAGAACTAGTAGAGAGAGAAGAAGGAAAGTTGATAAAAGGTGGACCAAGAAGAATTATGTGAAATTAGATAAGCTTGAATATTGAATTAGATTCAATTGAAGTTGTAATAATGGTATGATGGTGATGAGACCTTTCCAGTGAATATTTTCAATTCAAGCAAGTTTTAGAGTATCTAGGCTAGAATATGATCCTCTAGTGTAGATCCAAAGTGTGAAGATAATTATATGAAACATTCTTTTGTTTGAATATATGCATGATAATAAATTTACTTTGCATGAGTAAAATAAGTAAGTAAAATACGTGAGAAGTTCGGAGAATCCATGTCACAGAAGTACACATAGAATATGAGAACATATAGTAGGGTGAATCATGGATCAATGTTTCAATCCATGTGGCATAAATAAAGATGGAAAACCATTGTAAGGAGCACTTGGAGAAATTAATAATTTTATTTCCATTGATTTGGAGATTTTGAATTGTCATCGATGGAGATTTGATAGGGAAGGGAGTGATTAGTTCCCGATCCAATTTTGTATGTTTGAAAAACTAAAGGATTTTGGCATCCTGCCACTAGAGAAAGAGTGTTAACAAGAGAGGTCTATTTTTACCCTCCAACTATGACTACATCCTCAAAAGGTCCAACCACTGCAAACAGATAAAGACCAAATTGTGTTCCATGTTGATCCATGTTGAATAACCCATATAGGATCAAGATAGGAAATGTAATGACGTATCATTTCCCCTACTCCACGGGTGTCACGATATGTATAGTTCTAGATGGATTCCATGTTAGGTAATATATAGAAGCGATGTAAAAATTATTCCCATATTACGTCATTTGGGAAAAAAATGAAGTGATGTTTGTACCAATTGATTGACTTAATTTGAATATTGAATACTTGTTTTGAGATTGAATGCATATGATAAATTACTCATGGAGAGATTTTTTAATCTTTTTCCCTAGATTAGGTCATTAGGGGGAATAGATAAAAAAAAGTATAAGATTTCACATGTTGTATGAGTAAATTTTCCATAACGGTGTATTAGGAGTGTGTAGTGATCGCATAGTATCTCGAGAGTGATCGTAGGGTGATCCCAATTGTATGCCCCTCCTTTCGGTGAAAGGGAGAGTGGTAGAAATAACAAACATTGATATGAAAGTAGATGTGAAATGATGTAATAGTGATAAAAATGAAGTATATTAGATATCACAAAATTATGTGTATATCAAGTTGAAATATTCAGATTGGAATATAGTATTGTGGAATGTGTACAATACAATGCTAGGAGGAATTTTTAACCAAATGACACATATGGGGAAGAAAACGGAGTAGCGAAGCTCAATATATGATCAAAATTGTGTGTTGTGTATTAGTTGGAAGAATGAGTGCAAATGGTAACTATATTAAATTGGAAATTGAGAAAAGTGATATATATAGTAATGGTAAAAAGTGAATGGTGAATTCATTTGATCCTGATTGATGAATAATTTGATGATCTGTGAGGATGTGCATATTGAGAATTTGAGAAAATCTAGCTTGTTTAACAAGATAACTTCTACAATAATGAATTAAACTAAAACACTATCATTTTATCTCTAACTACTCTATGATTACTTAAAACATAAATTGAACCTAGTTAAACCTATGAGCAATCAAATTAGATTTGTTGTTTCTTCAATGGAGGTGAAGAGGTCTCTCTAAAATGGCTACAAGGCCAAGTTAGATACCCTCCTACTAACCTACTATGAAGTTATGGATGCAAGATGGAGGAGCTTCAACAATGGAGGATAGCCAAGATCAAATGCCTATTAGCTTGGCTAATGCAAATGAGGTCTAATGCCAATATCTCCAAATGTGAGAGAGATTTTGTTATGTAAACAAGGTGTGTTTTAGAGGGAGGGTGACCCTTCTATTTATAGTTTTTCACTTGGGAGAGTTTGGAATTTGGGTGCATGTGGGACTAAAGCTCAAAAAGCACTTTTAGATTAGATTAGGATAAACATGCTTTAGGCTTAGTTAAGCTTGGTTTAGGCTAGTTAACTAGGGTTTAGGCTAGTTAAACTTGATTAGCAAGTGATTAGAGACTCATTGAGAGTTGGGAGGGGGTCTGGATAACCAATTTGTGACTGATAGATAGCCTACGAAGCCAATAGAAGTGGTCTAGAGAGAACTAGGGAGGTTGAATGGTCGAAAGGAGGAATGTTTAGCTAATAAGAGAGATATTAGCCAAATAAGTTGATTATAGGAGGAATATGACCGAGAAGGTGTCGTGAATGGGCATCGAGAATGGAGTGAAGAAGGGTTGATTAATGAAGTGTCGTCAATTGGTTGAATTGGATGAAATGCTAAGTGTAAGCATATTTTAGGTGTCTACATTTTCCCCTCTTTGAGGTGGTGCATAAGTACGTCACTTCAAAGAAAGTAGACAAGCATAAACAAGTAGAAAATTTTGAAGGGATAGAAGAAAAATGAGTAGAATGGAGGATGCCCCCTCGATTTTGATGGGGTGATAGAAGAACTTGATTGACGATCGAAAAGATGATAAAGAAAGAGAACAAAAGAAAGAATAGTGTGAAGAAGAAAGGGGATATAGAAGAAAAAAGGAGTATGAGGAAGAGGGAATGAGCTAACATCCATCCAATGCCTTTTAAACAACTTTATTTTTCATCATATTGCTAAGATCTTCATCATCGGTCCTTATTAAAAAGAATGAAAAAAAGTGTAGTATGACATGAAAAGCCATATACGAACAAATGTCCATTGCTAAAAACACCAACTCCATGCAACATACAATGCAATACGAGAAAAATGCAATGCAAATGAGAAAGTAAAATATGCCTAACTCCATGCAACATAAAAAATGCAATGCAATATGAGAAAGTAAACAAGCTAACCTAATAGAGAAACATAATGTAATGTTTTTGTTATCGAGCTTCAATTCCAACCTATGTGAATTAATGACAAGGGTTAATGATGGTGCCCCAAGCAAGGATACATGTAAGGAGAATAATGGAGGACACTTCGGTCCTATGAAAAAGCAATGTGCACTATGAAAATAGTACCAAGAAACTTTTGTGCCCAGAGTATAGATGAAGTAAGAAACCTAGCTTTTGTTGATGGAGGTAGATCAAGATGATCCGTGAGTCACGCACATGAATAGGTGAGAACCAAAGAGTGATGTTTTGTAGGATGATTTTATATTTTTAGAATGTTTTAAAACATATTTGAATTTTTTTATTTTTTCTAACATATTTGAATGTTTTTTTTGATTTTTCTAACATATTTGAATGTTTTTTTTTTGAAAGTTTTCTGAAACTATGTATAGGAAGATGAGGAAGCGTGGATGCCCCTAGTGATAGATGGGATGTACAAGGGCATAAGGCCACGTGTGTGAGAAAGGTGAAGATGCAAAAATGCCCCAATGATTAGGTGGGAGTATTCAAAGGAAAACTCTTCACAGGTAGAAGTGGGACCCAAGGCCATTATGGATAGGTTCAACATGATGATGAACATAAACCAATGAAGTGTTGGGAAGAAGCAAGGATGCCCCCAACGTAAGTTGGCCTAAAAGCACATGATAGAAAGGAAGGAGAAGATTGTTTTTTTGTGAAAGGGGACAAAGGTGTCTCGAAAACATGGAAAAAAAGTAATCTTATACACATGGATGTTCTGAAATGAAGTAGAAGAATGATGTGAATGATATGAATGTAGCTTAGAAGCCTCGTGATGAAGAAGTGATTAGCCAAAGGCACAAATCGTGAGATGAGATATATGGACTAGAGTAAGAGTCTGAACAAGGTCAAAAAAAAAGACACTTGGTAACATACTAATCCTGCTTACTCATAGAGATCCAGTGTGTGCATGTGGAATTTAATTACCTCTTGAAGGGAAGATTTAATAGACAACAAGTGAAGACACCCTAGCCAATGTGTAGGAATGATTTATTTTGAAAGGTGATAGGTGATTTGTGAATGGAGGGTGGAAGGATAGCCATACATTGCTCCGCTACCTAGCCAGCATCCATAGCCCGATGGAGATGTATTTGATTCTAATCACAACATTTCTCTACTACCAGTCAGGCATCCATAGCCCGATAGAGATTATTGGAAATACCCCAAGAGAGAGTTATATATCAATTTTTTTTTTCTTTTAGCTTTTAGCTTTTGATTTTGATTGATTTTGATTTTGATTCTTTTTCTTTTGAAAACTTATTTCAGCTCTCTTGTTTGACAAGGGTTAAGAACCACATGATGGCTTGATGGAAGGAGGTGGAAGTGATTGATGATGATGACATTGGCTAGTGTCAACAAATATGTCCAAAATTTCTTCACAACAAGTTTATTAGATGTTGAATGTGATAGGATCTCTAAGAGGTCAGTCATTCTTTAATTTACCAAGGTGATAAAAGACCAAGGTCAAATGGATACCATAGAGATAAATGTCACAAAATGTGTGTGAAAAGGCTAACCAAAATATCACCAAAGGGATGAAAATGGTAGGAAGACTTGTAGAAGAATAGAAAGAAGGGAAGAAAACATCCATGTGTACGCAATACCTGATTGCAATGTTTGATCTTTGTACCTTTGATTTTTTTTCTTGTGTTTTCTCAATTTTTTTATATTTTTGAATTTTTTTTATTTTTAGATTTTTGATAGTTTTTGGAAAGGTGGGACCAAAAAGTCACTCTACGTGGTAAGATCCAACAATGATGTTTGTGACTTCCTTGATAAGGGAGACTAGGCGTGTTTGTTTATCAAGAGTAATGTTTCCCGATCTCGATGATCGTGGTGAGCTCATACTCAACAAATGAATGTGATTTATCTTGAAACATGGATTTTTATGTGGGAGCTTGAGTTCCCTATCCAGAGGTTTTATGCACTTTGTGCCATACTTGATGGTTACGTTGATGTGCGTTCTTGAATCGTGCTTGATTTTTAACCTTAAGATCATTTGATTTGTTGGGAGCTTTAGAGCTCTTTGGAAGTTTTGACTGAGCTTGATTAAGAAACTGTTTGGGTTTCTTATAAGCTAATGTGTGACTTTCTAATCCGAGAAGTGGAGAAGAAAAGAAAACGTTTTATGATTGATGATATGAATGAGAGAAATGATGGTGGGCTTCCCAACCATTGATAGAAGAAATATGTGATGGATGAAAAGGATATGGTCCAAGAATTGAAGAGGATGGGCTACGAGGAGGTGAGCCACTAATAGAAGATGATGAAGGGCTACCAGAATATGGCCCTAAGATGGAAGAAATTGGGCTATGAGGACATGGCCCAAGAATAGAAGAAGATGATGAGAAGGGTTAGGGCTAGGTGTGGCCCAAGTATAGATGAGGAGGGACTACCGGGAGGGTCCCATAGATAGAAGAGGATGAAGGGCTACTAGGATGTGGCCCAAGAATAGAAGGTAATGGGCTACCAAGAGGTGACCCACAAGTAGAAAATGGAGGACTACTAGGATGTGGCCCCAGGATAGAAGAAGATGATGGGCTACTCAATGGTGACCCAAGGAGAGATTTTGATTGAGGAATGGTGATAGATAATGAATGATTTGGTAATGAGAAGATAGGCCATGGCTCAATGCTAGACCCCGACATCTCATCATGCTTAGAAGAAGGTGAAGATGGAATAAGAAGAAGAATCAAGTTCCATGACTTTAGGATCTTCCTCATCTATATTATGATAAAAGGATAAACTTATTTTTTCCCCAATACGTGAGTGTATCAAGTTCTAGAAAGAATCCTTGTTTACAATCCTCTAAAGGGATATCATCATGTAGTCTGATTGTTTCTTCATTCTGAGAGAAATCAATCAGTAGAGGTTGTTTTCTTTTGCCATAGAAGGTTGAATAGAAGAAACAGGTCCGATAAGGAGGAAGATTGATTGATAGAAGAAGATGACTCAAGAGAGGAAGTAGGATTGGTGGCAAAAGCATCTCATGAATGGATGATTTGGATTTGGACCTATGTCATTTTTCTAGAAGATGATGTAATGTAGGAGAGAAAATAGGATCACATAGCCATTCATTAAGTTGTGACGTAGGAGTCAAATTAGATGATTGACTAGAGGGAATCGAGTCATGGAACTCTTCGATGGAGGAAGAGGTCGTTGAGATGACTGATGAAGGAGGTCCTGTGAAGAAAGGGAGGACCGTGACTCAAGAACCAAATTAGATGTTCGATCGATGGAACTTGGAGTCACATGAGTCTTCAAAGGAGGAAGATGTCATTGAGGTGATTTGGAATAAAGGTCCTGTGAAGGAAGGGAGGACCGTGATTCAAGATTTGATCTAGGGGTATCGAACAATAGTTGGGATCCGAATCTTTAGAAGAAGAGTGGGAGTCTAAATGGTAGTTTGGATCTGAATCAGAAGAAGAAGAGTGGGGGAACTTGAATAATAATTTGGATTAGAAGCATCCAAACCATACCACCACGACTATGAGCTGAAGGTGGGGAACAGGTACCCGAATGGGCTCTCTAGCATGAAGAACCAAATGAGGTTTAGTTGTAATGGGAATATTTTGATTTGAATGCTAAACCTAGGTTCCGTATTGTTGTAAGTGTGAGAAACCGCATGATAGTCAGTCATTGTTGGCATCATTTTAAGCACAAATGTCTAGATCTAGATAGTGTGATGGAACTCCTTCAAAGGGAAGGAAGTGACATGTCGATTCAGGAAGCATAATGACATCCAACTAGACATTTTGTAAGTATGGAGATGTGCGTGATTTTTGAAGAAGGTCTAAGGAAAATAGACATTGTGATGATGTAATCTCGATGAGATCAAAAGGATTGTCCTAGAAAACAATTTTTCTAGATGAATAATCACAAGGAACAATCATGCAAGTGTGAAACACAAAGCCAATCAACAAGGAAATACACCTATGCAAATGTGTGCAAAGTGATAGTTCGATGCAAAGATGATCAACACAATGTCAATATTTACATCAAGCTCGAAATGAACAAGGCGTAAATATTAACAAAGGGTAGATGTGACTCCCAATCAAAGGATACCATGACACGCGTTCAACAACCAACAAGGCCAAAATGTTAAAGGATGAGGTTTACAAATGTAAGCCACGTAACCACACCAATTGGACACGTTAATCAAGCTTCACGAAGAAGTGAGATATTAGTGCCAAAGTGGTATCAAAATGACACAAACAAAGTAAGTGACACTCTTCAAGATTTTGGACAATGTTTGAAGTAAAACCAAGTCAAGGTATACTAAGGATGTGTTAAAATGTGTGCAAGTGTAATGCCACAATGGATACTTAGATCACGTTTATGAAAAACATGACATAAGTATCTTAATTGTGTTGAGACAATGCAAACAAGGTAACACGTCAAAGGGAGATCAAATGATGAATCAATCCTAACTATGATGATGATCTTGAAATCAAGATCAAGTGGCCATCAAAGATATGAGGATGCATCCACACACTTTAGATGTTTAACAACTCAGCCACAAACATGGATGAGTGTAAATGGACAAAAAAGTGGTGAACACTATCTATGACAACACTCCCGAAAGATGCCTTCTCTTGCCCCAAATGGGAAACAAGAATGCAAAGGTGTAGATCAAAAGATGGAAATAAACTAAGTGTTACTTGGGCAGAGTTTCACCTCATCCGAAGGTGAGAAAGAAACCAAGATAAGTAAACATGTTGTCTAATTTCGTGATGAGATACACTTAGATCTAACTTAAATGGATTCTTTTACCATGTTTGAAAAACAAGGTTTGAATCCAAACAAGTTATCACTTCGTGATGGCCAAGATGTGATAATGGACTAGTAAAGTGGGCTCCAAGACAGAATGGCCTCCTTAATAAGATCTCTCAACTAGGTGTTACAAAGTTGTCTTAAGCGAGCGTGATTTACCCAAAAAAGTCGCAATGACTAATTTGGGAGTATCTCAGCTTTACTTTACCCCCTTCAAGCACAATGGGAAATAAATGCATCCATGTGTACTCTTACCTAGGGTCATGATATGGACAACTTGTAACTCTAACTCACAAGGAAAAAACTAAGTCAAGTGGGTAAGCGAGTGCTTCTGTTTCATCCATGAGGTTACTCAGTGGTGGATTACTTTAGGGTTCTGGAACCACCCCCATTATTTATAGCTTAAGGTGTTATGCCAAAGGGGTTATGTTCCAGTTGAGCGGATAGGGACGTACCCTTTTCCGAAACCTACAATACAATGTTTTGAATATGGTGTGTGTTTTTTTATCTTTTTAACTTAAATGTGGTTTTAAGTAGCACACCATTTGGCAACCTGTATGAAAACACGTGTATTAGAAGGTTTTTTTTTTTTGTTTTGACGTCTTTCTTTGACAAGTGATTTTGGTCCTACATACCAAGGTTAGTAATTTTCCAAAATGTCATACAAAGGAGATAAGATGTTGTTTTTGATTTCCCCAGATCATCATCCTAAGACATGCAAGGAAAGAGCATACGCAACAAGGTATCTCACTCAAATTTTTAATAAATGGAAAATTCCTAAGTACAATGTGAAAAGGAGTTCCTTTTAACCAACTTTGAAAGCTAATTAAACCATTTTGCAAGTATGAAGAAAGTGGTGAAACATTTTTGATTCCCAAGATCACCTAGAAAGGTGCGAGAGAAGAGCATACACATTTCAAACTTTCACAAATGAAGATGCAAATATTTTTAAACAAGTTAGTATAAAATAACTTAATGAAGAGGAAACTTGTAAACCACTGTTAGAACCCTGCAAAAGTTAGAAAACCAAGAAAATTGTAAAATTCTAGAAATCTATTTTTAGCAGTTTTTTAACTAGTTTTAGTATTTTACATTTTTAGAGGTCTCTCGGAGCACTTTGGGAGTTTTTTGTGATAAATAAGTATACCAAAGGTATATTATTTTGGAAGATTTCCCTCACAAATTACACTTCGTTTCTCTTTCCGATGCCTATTCAAACTCTGAAAATGGGTTAACGAGTCAAAAGATATGATCAAAACAAGGAGCACTAAAAATAAAATGAATGAATCTAGACTACACAGAGACACCTGTGCATCCAGAATGACACACACGCCCACCAATGGATACACACCCTAACCAATGCAGATGCATGCAAGGTAAAAATGCAAAAAGGGGGATAACACCTACATGGGATTTTCTGATAGGTATGCTAGGGTTTGACGACGATGTGACCTGCACTCAACGGATACACGATATACCTGCAAAAAAAATTAGTAAAATCCATAGTATACCAAAAACAAAAACTTCCAGAGAGAGACAAGAGATGAGACTTGATCGCAACATGGACACTTAGGTTCAATGGAGAGATGCCAAGCATAAAATAAAAAAAAGTTTCAATTTTTTACACATAGTAAGGTTATTTACACAGACGTGTCCAGAGAGGAGAGACATGCGACCTGACCACGAGAGATTCACGTGTGTGTCCCAAGAGAAAAATTTTAATGATGAGTACAACCAGACAAGTGTGCCTTTTCGATGGGGATTTGGGGTTTCAATGTGATGATGCACCCCTTCTTAACACCTATGTGTACCCTATGAAAAACCTACAAAAACGGATTTCAAATTTTTTTCAAAAGCAAACAAGTTAGTTGTTAGTCAAAGTGTCCTATTTCTATATCAAACCCACAAAATACTATAAATGAAGGTCATTTATCTAGTGTTAGAAATAGAAATGAGGAAATAACAAGTGATTTGATCCAAAAAACTTGAAAATGAACTTTGAAGAACTCAAAAGACCTCCATTAATGGAGGATGGACATAAGTGTCCCACCGGGCATGCCAAATGTATGCATGAGAAGATTAGTTATGTTAATAAACAAGAAACTAGCTAAGTAGTTCCATGATCTAACTAAACCTATCATAAACATCAAGATGAGTGCTAAACAAGATAACTTCTACAATAATGAATTAAACTAAAACACTATCATTTTATCTCTAACTACTCTATGATTACTTAAAACATAAATTGAACCTAGTTAAACCTATGAGCAATCAAATTAGATTTGTTGTTTGCTTCAATGGAGGTGAAGAGGTCTCTCTAAAATGGCTACAAGGCCAAGTTAGATACCCTCCTACTAACCTACTATGAAGTTATGGATGCAAGATGGAGGAGCTTCAACAATGGAGGATAGCCAAGATCAAATGCCTATTAGCTTGGCTAATGCAAATGAGGTCTAATGCCAATATCTCCAAATGTGAGAGAGATTTTGCTATGTAAACAAGGTGTGGTTTGAGAGGGAGGGGTGACCCTTCTATTTATAGTTTTTCAAATGGGAGAGTTTGGAATTTGGGTGCATGTGGGACTAAAGCTCAAAAATCACTTTTAGATTAGATTAGGATAAACATGCTTTAGGCTTAGTTAAGCTTGGTTTAGGCTAGTTAACTAGGGTTTAGGCTAGTTAAACTTGATTAGCAAGTGATTAGAGACTCATTGAGAGTTGGGAGGGGTCTGGATAACCAATTGTGATTGATAGATAGCCTACGAAGCCAATAGAAGTGGTCTAGAGAGAACTAGGAGGTTTGAATGGGTTGAAAGGAGGGAGGAATACGACCGAGAAGGTGTCATAAATGGGCATCAGAGAATGGAGTGAAGAAGGGTTGATTAACAAAGTGTCATCTTTAAGGGAGTTTCATGGAGGTTGACACTTGAGTACGTTGTTGAATTTGGGTTTATCAAAAGCGAGTGGGATATATTGGACCATGTCAACCTATGGCACATAGCAAGATTAGGAGGTACCCTATAATATGTTGATAATCATTGCATTATGTGAGAGGTCGTGTGCGAGACACTTGCACTTTTGGCTACAAATTGGGAGAGATGACTTTGACCATGGAGGATGTATATCGCATATTGTGACTACCAGTTGTGGGTGAAAGGTTATAGGTGATGGTTGTAGAGGATGCTCAGAGGAAGATGAGAGAAGCTAGGTGATATTTTATAGTGACACGGGTACAAAAAGAGACCCACATTAGCCTAGATGCCATATTGAGATCATGTGTTCCACGATTATGGAAGTTCATTGCAGTAGTTATTACTTCATCAGTGGCAGTAGAGGGTGGTGGTGTGGGAATCTTGTATAATATGCATGATATATGTCGGCATATAGAGGAGGATGTAACTAGATATGCATGGGTGTGATGTATATTGGCACATTTTTATAGGGACCTATATAGGTTTACATAGGAGGACCATGGTGGGGACTTGGAGCCACCACATTATTACATGTATGGGCCTATGAGCACATTGTGATATTGAGGCCACTCAATGGACCACATGCCAATTGGGAGAGGCCGAGAGATACTTATAGCGAGGTGAACATGCACACGTAGTAGGAGACTAGATATTAATACCTATAGATCTATTTTGGATCGTATGTGGCTAGGGGCCATAATATGGAAGTGATATCAAGCATATAGAGGGTGGTCAGAGGATGGAGTAGAGATACAATTTATATGGTGTACTATGTGGTTAAATGATTGGTTTCCTAGAGTAACCGAGCTATTTTAGGCAAATCATGTGTCACGAAATTTTGGTATGGCTCAGGATGTGCCCCCAAAGCCATATGTATGGTTCTGATATACTAAAGCACTTGATGAGGTGGGATCGAGGCTGGAACCTACGGGAGTACAACTAATGCCCCCTGGTGTAGAATCACATATGAGATGGATGTATCCATAGAGATAATATAGGTTGACGAAGGAGGATGTACTGAGGCATATAGTGCATGGTGGAAATCACAATGATGGGTGCTATTGTTTTCATTTTTCATGGATGTAGTGGGAGCACCTTTGGGTTGAGTTACTGAGAGGAAGGTACCGCCCTCAATAGAGATGGTGTAACAATAAAAATAGAGGAATGTGAGTATTAATTATTATTAGTTGATTGATTGTGGTCATCATGTGTAATAACTAATGCATTTATATGTGGTTACGGGTGATGCGTATTGGTCATTGATCATTGATTCATCAATCTACACATTGACACGGAATGTACCTCTAGATGTGTTTGTGGGAGGTGGGATGTTGGAGCGAGTAGACACTATTTTGGGTGAGCATGCCCATTTTTGAGCCAATAATGATAGCGGTAGTGACATGTATTGTTTTATTGAGTGAGCATGATGAGGCATGGGTGGGAGACTTTAGGAGGGGGCTAGAATAGGATGTGTTCATGAGGTATGTAGAGTTGTAAGGCCAATTTTGAGTAGTCGAGTCGAGATGGCATTACTACAGAGGTAGGTTGAGAGATATAGGGGCCATAACCAACAACATAGATTAAGTGGTGAACCTCTAGTTCTAAAGATCCTACACTTGTATATAGTGATAATGATGATGATGTATGACATATATGGATGTAGTGATGTATGGGAGCTTTTCCCCTAGTGATTTTAATTTTGTAACTATGGTTTTTTGACAATATATATATATATATATATATATATATATATGGATGATTGGTATTATTGTGTTGTGTTGATGTGATGTGATGGATGCTTATTGATATGTAGTTTTATGTGCATTGTGTAAATGATTATATTGACAAATGGATGATGATGATGATTAGGATATAGATAGATAGGTAATGTCTAAAAATTGAATTGTATGTATGAATAAAGATGTGATAAATGGTAATAGATGTATGTATGGAATGAATAATGTGATTGAAATGATCATAAAAATGTATGTAATCATGTGTAAGCATGATGAAGAAGGATGGAAGAAGAGTGATGCCCCTAACGTAAATGTAAGAAGATGAGGGTCATTTATATAATACCTCTTAACAATCAACAATGAAACATAAAATAAGAGTGACTCATTATGAAATTGTTTGATAGTGTACGCTAGATAGATAGATCAATGAAGTGTGTAGCACAAAGATGGAGTGGGGTTATTATTGTAATCAGATCCTCAATAGTCATGTAAGAACCATAAGAACACGAGTGCATCATTGGGTAGTGAGGTGAGAAAATTTACCTACCAAAGATTAAGAGGGCGGAGAGGAGTGGTGAAAGCATGTGAAGTGGTAACAACATGAGTGTATGAGCCAAACTAAATTTTGGATGAGATGGTGTCAATGATGGGAGATCTTTGTGGTGGGAAGCACAAATGTTGATGGCTTAGGAAACCAATATGAAGTAGAAGCACGGTGTGGTGGATGAGATGATGCAGCAATGGATGAATGAGGTTGAGGTCATGCATGAATAATGAATTTAGGTGGTGGATGAATGATGACCTTAAAAGTGGGAGGAGGATATAAGTGAACCGAAGTAGCAACATGCTTGTGAGAAATTGGAAAAATAGGCTGCTCACGAAAACAAGATCCAAAGGTAGCAACACCCTTGTCTTCTAATTGTTGTAATTTTTCTGAAGGGCATATGATCCATCTGTCATGATGGCCATTGATGCGGTGATAATTACAATAAGGATGATCATGGTGGTGATGTAGAGGATGATGTTTATTATAAGGAAAATGAATTAAGAACTTATCAAGCAAATCACATAGCACATCATGAGGCTTAATAACATGCAAGAAATGCAATGGATCCTGAGTAGGAGATGGAGAAGACTTAGGTAGAGAGTAACACGGTGGCAGAGATGGAGGATTCTTATATGGTGGAGGGGATGGAACATGCTTGCAAGGTGGAGGAGATGGAGACCTTGAAGAACACTTAATAGATGGAAGAGGTGAAGAAGTAGAAGATGATGCAATGGTAGAATAAGTAGAAGGACGGTCTATAACATGTGTAGCAATTAAATATTGTTCTAGATCAATAAACTTATAGCATAAGAGTTTAAATGATTCACATGTATCATATTACAATCATTATTTTAAAGCGGGAATTAAGCCACGTCGAATATGAATTGTTTCTCTAGATCAATAGGCTGAAATACTAATTGATGCATGCAAGAATTAAAGCATAAAATGTAATCAAGAATAGGCTCTTTCTTTCCCTAATGCAAGCTAGGTAAGTGATCATGTGTGACTCTAGGACCATTTTTAGCATAAAATGTCTAAGAAAAGCATCTTCCATTTCATAATATGTACTAATAGATCCAAAAGGAAAATGAGTGTACCATTGAAGAGCTTCATCAACTAGACTATGACAAAAGGCTTTTAGCAATAATCGATCATTCGAATAAGAAGCCATAACTAGATGGTAATGCTTAAGATGTAGATATATGGATTTCTAATGTTGTTGAAACATGAAAATGTATGCATGATGAAATCCTTAGGAAATGTTGAGTTGTGAATTTTCTTTGGAATAGGATTGCCATGAAGAGATTTATTATCAATAGAATAATAATATGATTTTCTTTCAAGAGTGAGATATTCGACCTGAGATTGCAACTAACAACATACATGAGTGATAAAATATATTTTGGAGGAATCATAGAAGATGTAAGAGGCACATTGAGAGGTTGAAGCTTTCCATTATGAGTGATCATAGGAATGTGAGAAGAAGAAGCAAAAGATGAAGATGTTATGGGAACACTAGATGTAGATGTAGAAGAAATGAGAGGAGGTATACTAGGAGAAATAGAAGAAGCAACATGAACATCATCAAGAGAAGAAGAAGAGGAAAGAGGCGGAGAAGAACATGGAATATTAGCATAAATACTAGTAGTAGAATCAAAAAAAACCATAAGAGGTGAGCTAGTAGGAATGGAATAATCATCATGAATGTCATCAAAAACAACCTCAGAAGTAGATGAAAGTGGAGTGGAAAATTCACATTCAGCAATCTTAAGAGAAGTAGAATCTTCACTAACATGTGCATGCTCAGAAATATAATCAGTATCAGAAAAATTTTCACATGCAAGTATTTCATCAAGCAAGTCATCAACATAGAGTGAAGTAGGAGAAGAACTATCATGAGATGTATCTTTACAATCATTAGAAACATTTTCAGAAATAGAATAAGTATGAGATACAAATTTACATTCATCCTAACTAGTATGAGAAATAACATCATGCGCATGTATATTTTCATCATGATTTTTATCTATAGTATCACAATCAAGACCAAGCATATAATCGACAATAGCATCATCATAAGTATCAACAAAAATAGAAGAAGTTGAAGTATTCCTAGTTCTATGCGGTGTATGCAGAATAATAAGCCCAACATTCAATCCCGTGATAGTATGTAGATATGTAACCCTTGATAAAATTTCTTGCCCTTATAATAGTATGTATGGTGTGTTCATGTAGAGATATATTTCTTGAATTTAGACACTAGTGACATTACATGTTGACTAGGAACTCGGGATAAGATTAAGAAAACTGAAAATTATGACCACAAATGTCAAAAATATGAAGAAAAAAAAAGAGGACATGAGCACATGGGTGCTAGTTTCTAGTCCTGGGCATTAGTGTCCTGAGACAACTAACGAAAAATGTGAGAATATTTATAGACATGGATCTCTATGACTTGACCAGAATTAGGGGTAGAAGTGACAAATGTGAGAGATAAATAATACATAAGAAATCCGAGCAAGTGAATGGACTAGAAAGTGTGTCACCAGTGAATAATTTTCTTACTCAATATCCATACATAAAACAACATACTTGGCAGTATCATATAATAGTAGTATGTATTTGATTTTGTGTCTAGAAACACATAATCATCCATTTCAACAATGTGATATACCTTGCACACACCCATATAGACTCAAACCATATACAAAATAGTATCTATACACTCATTACAACCTTAGACTCTCGACTTTTCTTCTAACCTCTAACCTTCATCAATATTCATAGGGTGGGGACTTTCCCTTCACCACTTACATGCTTTCTTTCCTAAAAATAGCCATGCGTACAAAACTTGCAGGCTTTTACAAAGGCAACTAATAATAGACTATCCTAAATATACATCATTCTTTAATCCTATTATTAGGCTTCCTCATGTGTATTCCCTATCCTTGTTCTACATTTTCTTTTCCACTTATAGTCCTTGCTTGAATGACAAGTCATCTTGTTTTTCTCTATTCTTAGAAATTTTCTTGATTGGTACACAAACCTTGCTTTTCTATTTTTAGCCCTAATCTCAGAAAATGGCTAAGTCCCTACTTTTTCACATGTGTACACAATCTAGTGCACCAACCTACTTCCCAACTACGTGTGTTCCCCCTTGTACATTCTTGTGTTACTTGTGCGTGTATTCCCTGTGTGAAGATTTTGTGCTCTGTTGATCCTTAGCATTTCTCCCGACCAACAAAAAATGATCACAACAAGATTATTTGGCCAATTCTAACTCAGGTGACCTTTTCACGAGTGGAACACTAGGAATGGCCCCTCACTCCTCTTACACTTACCCTATTCAAGGATCCACTAGGAGTTCCTTTCCATATGTTACCTCCAAAAATGTAATTTTTCATAATACAACGCTTGTGAACACATTCTCTAGTACTACTCCTCCCTACATACATATATATTCAAAATCTCCATAACCAGATGTATATGTGTTCCCTAGTTCATTCACACAATTCTAAGGAACTCCATATGCCCTAACTAATGCCTACACCACAACCTATCAAACTCCTCCTCCTCTCCCTTTTCATCAAGGAACCTCAAGAGTATAATATTATGCAATGGGAACTTATGTCGAATACTTTAAATAACCCCTTGACTTCACTATATGGGGTGTCATGCTTCCATGACCATTGTTAGATATTCCTAAATTTAAAGGAGAGGGAGACCCCAACACACATATCAGATCCTATACCACTTTAATAAGAGAACTACTCCCATGGGGACGCAAAATAGTATCAAGATATTCCCAAAGACCCTTGAAGGGATTTCCTTATATTGGTATTATTGAATACCTGAGGCCTCCATACACTCTTTTAAATATTTTTTCTTAGTTCATTAAATATTTCGGTATTAATAAAAATTTATGCACGGGAATCAAAGAATTCCTACACATTAAACATGAACAAAATTAATCTTCTTCCCACTTCATACGAGATATGGCATCGGGTCCTTTATTCCTCTATAAGTTCACCTAACATGGACCAAATGTAACTTTGTGATCTTTTCCTTCAATTGCATAATTAAGAAACCAATGAAGTGTAGAATTTTCCTTTTTGTATTTATGAGGAAGTGTTATCGGTGGGCTTAACATTGATTAAAAACTATTGATAATGGATGTAAAACTTACGGTCTGATGGGAAGTTGGTAACTTCCAACCAAAACAACATGAATTACCAAAGCAACATGAATAATAACCAAGGCCCAAAGTCTTGAACTAAAATTGTGGTGTCACCACATATGGTGTTACCAACCAACCAAAGAAGCCTAACGTTATAAACACCATTAACACAAACAATAATAATAGAACATGGGGAATCAAAGAAATAACAACTCTATCCCCTCTATCAATGCAATTGATTTCAATCATCCTCTTCCTCATAAAAACCAATCCGTAGGTCAGATCGAATTCTAAAACCACGGCTAAGGGGCACCAAATTAACCCTATAACAATCAAACCAAGAATAATAATAGAGGATTCAACCAACAACAAAACCCAAACCAAAGGCCAAGGGATTACAATCCCAATTTATACTGTGGTTTTCACCATGTCATTGGTCATGATTCACGCTAATAAATTCATTTATAGGAGAGAGTAAAAGACCATTATTCATATACATGTTCTTAGGAAACCCTGAGGGCCCCTCATAACCTAGTTATATAGGGTCTGTTGTGCCTCAAAATGCAAATTTGGGAATCTATCATGATCCATCCCTAAATGTCCCAAAGATGAAAAAAAAATCCTAAAAATATGAATAAGGGTATTCTCGTATAGACCCATGACCATGAAGGCTTAACTTCTGATAATTATCAAGTCACCCCCAATCTAGACCAAATTGATTAACTAAAATTAGAACTGTGGGAAAGGAAATAAAAACCATAGTTAATCTAATTAGGAGGAATAAAATGATGTATAAATGTAGTAAATAACATAAAGTATATGTAAATAAATATGCTAAGTAAAATAAAACCCTGGATGTGCAAGAGAGCAAGGAGAAATGGAATCGTTGATTGTTGTAAATGGTCACACATTGTCGCAGGTCTAAGAATAAAATCAAGAAGTGCGGACAAACCGAGGGACCCCGTGAAGGGCATATCTGAAGTGATTGGGGCACCTGGGAGTGTATAGGGACACCCAAGGCACCTTGGTTTGCTATCTAGGTGTTCAATACACTATAAATTCTCAAAACTTGCAACTGGTATGGTCGCAAGATGATTCCGAACGTTCCCTTTTTTCACGTTGGATCTGCAGGATGAGCTAAAAATGCAAAGAGAAGTATCAAACCCTATAAAAATAAAATATGCATATGAATGGGTTGGATTGACCTTAGCCTCCAAACTTGTGGTCTTATAACTGAGAATTACACTACATTATGGACCCAGATGTATTTCTAGTATGTGTTTGCATGTCGTTCCCTAGGTGATCTCATGTCAATCACACTTTGTAAAGTAGAGAGAAATAGTAACTATAGAAAATGTAAATAGCATGTGTGCATGGAATAGAATAGAATCCCCTCCTATGAAGTGTGTGTGATGCAAATCTCCTAGCCTTAATTCATGGCACTTTATATATGCAAGTGATGCAATGGATGCAACTCTAGATGGATTGATATTAGTGGTTAATGTTATGACCTAGGACCCTCATTATGGTCTTATAACTTTATATTTATAGGGCTCTCAAGTTTAATTTTGTAATTAATCATGACAAGGCCGATTGAGAAAAATATAAAGATGACCAACAGCTATAAATGACCCAAAAAGGAGCGAAAGGGGATTTGCACATAGATCGAGGCACCCAGTGGGACCGGGGTGCCCTGATTTAGGGCTAGAATGTCGGGGCAATTGTGAAATGGATAGATAAGTGCTGAAAAATACACGGGAACTATGAAATAAAATGTAAAATAAATATGGCCAAAAGGTGGGATTAATTAGTACTTTGTACACTTGAGAACCTTCTAAATAGTAGTATAAGACCGGGCCAAATTATGTGTAAAGTGCATAATTTTGTGTCTACACAAATAAACAAAAAAATGATTGTGGGATTGTTTAAATTAGAAAGCGAGTAAAAAATCAATGTGATGACTTAGACAAGAGAATATACTTCACAACCTCTCCCTTTTTATCCCATTTTGCAAGATGATACCCCTATAGTCCCTAAGATTGTAGGAGCATATGACTTGATTACATATCTCAACAAGATCTTTTCTCACATTTCATTTCAATATCTACCGAAAATTTCTCTAGCCCATTGTTCCACCTTATTAGATGCATTAGGATTGGCCATTTGATCCATGTCATACCTCCCCTTAGGCTCAAATCAACCAAATTGATTTTGAAATACATCCTCCAGGGAAAAATTATAGGAATATCAGTTTTATGTTTGACATAAATAAAATGCATTTTTACACCGAGATAGCCTCAAAGAGGATATCCCACATTATACTTACAAGTGTGGGTCTATAGTAATTATGTCAAAAATATCCATGGTCGATGATGAGGCTATAGTGAACATAGTTCCATTTTCTTTTTGCAAAATTTGGGATATGGGGAGACCAATTGATCTTCGACTAGGAACACATTGTGAGGCTATGATAGTATTAAGGCCACTTTAATTAGAACCATATTCCTCCCAATTTCCCTCGGACCAAAGACTATTTTAACCAAATTATATATCATAGATAGGGAAACAAACTATAACATGATTCTAGGAAGATTGTGGATTCATAGGATGAAAACCATTCCTTCCACTTTATTCTATGAGATTATATTCCTCCATTTGGTAAAGTTCTTCGTCACTCAAGGGGATCCTAAACCATTTGACATACACTTGGAAAAACTCAAAAAGAAACCTAGAATCCATTCCATAATTTAACTCCCTACAAACCTATTAAATTAATTTCCTCCTTCAAAGGAATTGGTTGCGACCATAAAGTGGGTTCCAAAATCTAAATATGATAAACCAAAAATAATTGAAGTTTCTTAGAAGACTAACAAAAATATTTTTGTGGTAGAAACAGTGTCCAATGAAACAAAAAAGTAAATCATAAAGATCTTATAAAATGACTCACCCATCATTCCCCACTTTAACCCATAAGGAATTGTAAATACTCTTGGTCTAGCATCTCTCCCTATTGATGACCTCGTAGATATATGCATGGTAGAAGTATTAGAGGTGTAAGAGGAAACACTCAAAAATAATGTAGGCTCCATTTTACCTACGGCTATTAGAAAGCTGCATTACAATGGGGAAAAATGCATGTTTGGAATGGATGTTAACTCGCATAAGGTAATTTCATGCCCTTTTCTTTCAAATTATATTTTGAATGCATTAAAAATGGATCGAATATGAACCCTTGATTTTAGGCATCATTTTTGTCAAGAGAATGGGAGTCAAAAATATTATAGTCCTAGGAGATTCAATTGGTAGCCAATCAAGTTCCTAAAGAGTATGAAACCGAGTGTAGAACATCTATAACTTTAAAAATATGTTGTATGTGAGATAAGTAAATATTTTGAATTTATCTCCATCGAAGCAATCCCTAGGGAGAGGAATTAAAAAGATGACTCGTGGCATCTTCCTCTTCTCTCTTATGCCCGAATGATAATTTAACAGAGATGAATTTTGTGGTGTTCATGAGAACTAAACCCCCGATTTAAATAATTCCAAACACAAAAATATTACCCTATGTAGAAAACAAGGATGAACCTATCACTATGGAATTCACTAAAAATGATGAGACGATATTTGGTTTCTTACATGTGTATAATGATCTCCCTCATGCACACCAAAAGAATGGATTTTCTCTTATCCCACATCCCCTATCCTATTTTGGGGATAATAATATATCCATACCCTCCTCTCAAGACCTTGAAGAATATGAGGTGGAAGAATAACCTCTCAAACTCCCCTACTCCTCTGAAATTTGAAGAAGGAAATGCCTCTTTGATAGAAGACACGATCGATATAAACATTGGAACTAAAGCAAACCCTAATATTTTAAATCTTGATTCTTCACTATCTATTTGGGAAGTAGAGAACCATACTAGGGTCCTTAAAGAGCATTCTTAAGATTTTACATTTAGTTATAAAAACATAATAGGATTTGATCCTAGTGTAGTGGTTAAAAACACAGTAAATAAACCCTATGTTAAACCCACCACATAGAAATTTATACTAATGAAACCTAAGGTTTATTTAATGGTCAAAGTGGAAGTGATTAAAATCTTATATGTGAAAGGAATGATAACCAGATCGTACCAAGCCAAGAACACAGATGTTAATCAAACACCACGATTGATAAGATGAAAGTAATTCACCAGAATAGCTTTACATAAAACCTCTGCAAACAAATGAGTATCAATATCATATATTAATATGGAACTCAATGCAATACATTGAGAATGGGCCTTGCTTAAATAGGTAAGGAATAAAAATCGAAGAACCAGTCAAGGTCCTAGATCAAGCCATAAATAAAGAAAATAATAGTCATCAAAGAACTAGTCAAGACCATAGATTTAGGAGATAACTAGACATCAAGGATCTAGTCAATACCATAGATCAAGGAAAGAACTAGTCAATACCATAGATCAAGGAAAGAACTATACCTAACAAATAGGTATTATCTCCTAGTATCTAAATAAGATAAAATAAATATCCACACACATAAGTGGGTGAGGATAAATACAATAAAGGTAAATAAAGTACCTAGGTGAACATGAGCTAAGGTAAATACCTACTCTAACACCCCCCCTCAAGTGAAGCTAGGGGCCAAAATAGAAGTGGCATGTCCACAGTATGAGTCCCAAAAACTAGGCCTAATGAGGTACTCATGTACAATAACTGGGGAAAAAGGGACATCGCAAGGTACCCAAAACCAGTAATAACAAAGTAAAGAGAGTAAAGATCCACTCCAAGGCATCCCAAGAAGCTTGGCTCAAAAAACTCGTACAATGTTGAAGAATTTTGGTGTGCACTGTGGTCTAAATCCACTGCTTGATCACAAAACTCAAAAACAACTGACACTGGGCTCCACCAGAATAGCTCCATACAAGGAGACTCATCATCGAGTAATGTCAAAAGTGCAAAATAAAAACACCAAACATAATTCGATCAATTGCTTCAAATAGGTGTGCCACGATCCAAGAACAATAACCAAAGCAACAAGGAAAGGACACAAACTCCAGAGTGTCACGATCCAAGAAAAGCCAAGGTAACAAGGTAAGGACATGAAACCCAAAGAAGCAAGATCAACACCACACCCTCCCATATTGCTAAATGGGTGGAGTGACACTACAAATCTGTATGAGTTGCCCAAAATCAACTACTCGAACACTGACAAAATAACACTGGACTTCACCAGAATAGATCCCCACAAGAGATACTGTCAACATGCCAAAAGTGTCAAAAATATAGATACAAAATCTCTTAACAAACAAGAGAGATACACTACACTTGCTAAAGAAAAATGCTCAAAACAAGAAGCATCACAATGCATAAGGTATAGAAAGTGGAGCAAGAGGCCGAATGGTGGAGGAGCCATGCCTGTAGAGTCCTCTCAATGAATTCCTATGTCGCCACCATGAGTGATCAGATATCCACCCCAAATCAACATGAATGGATGAAGAAGATGTTTGCATATGACTTGGTGCAAAATGCACAATGGGTGCATGCAAAATAACATCAAAATGTGTGTCAGGTTGATCATGTCTGACAACTAAAATCTTAGGTTTCTCAATCCTGAGTGAAGGTACAGAACTCATGTGTTGCTCATGATCCTCAGAAAGAGTCGAGTGAACAAAAAAGGAGCTCTATCAATGTGTGATCCCAATGAAGTATCTACTCGAAAACTAATGTCATGATGAGAATTCCACTTAACATGTGGAATAGAGGAAACAATACCCTGTGAATGTCTACTAATGATTTGCTCTAGTAAGACCCATTGAACGGAGTATGTGAGAACCGAATGCGTGGTATGCTTCTTAAAAAATCCATCTTCTTGGCTGAAAGCGAAGTAGGATACACAACATGTGGTACTGTAATAGGCACTGATGTGGAAGAGCATGCAGTAATAAGCCTCACGAGGTTTAGAAGCATCAAAAGTAAGTTCAAGCTCAAAGTGGTAGATCAATGTAAGTAGGTACAATAGTAACATTTCTGCAAGTGGACTAGGAGCATGGATATGGTTGTCCACAATATGATGGTGATGTTGTAGGCTAGCAAGTTTGTTCTGCAGGAAGTGTATTATTGTATCCTTATCGTGAATGAGTGATTGTAGAAGAGAATTTCACTTCTTGAGCAATCTATTTTCTTCCACAAATTTTACAATATCCTCTTGAAGTCCACATACTTCAAAGAAAAGCATATCATTCTCAGAATCCATGATAGATACAAAATGCAACTCCCAAAAATTTAGGACGTCAGGCTCAGCCAAAATTGCATCCAAAATTGATTACAACACTCCTCCATATTTGGCACTTTATAATTATAATGCAAGTCTCAAAATAAATATTTCCAATGGAAAGAGCACGAGAAAACAAGCACTTTTGCAAAAAGTGGCACTCAAAACTGAGTTACAGATCAAAAGTTACAAGTTTTTTAATATTTTGCTCTCCTATTTATTGTAGTTGCCACTAAAACAAAATAAATTGTTGTTTCCTTTACCACACAAATAAAATTAAAGGGGGCTAAAGCTAAGCACCTATTAATAGTAATCACAATATTTAAGCCCTCATATGACCATACCATATGACCAAGGGCTAAGGATTTTAATGGGTGTTTGCACAACTTACTATTCTGGGGTGTGTCACGTGTTTTCGAGAAAGTCACATCCAACTACCTCTTATGGTAAAAATTACTATTTCTGGACTGTGTAGATAGTGACCTTTATTTTCTGAAAATAGCAACCTGCAGATTTTCCTGAAATAGTAAAAACGTGCACAACATCCGTGGACCCTGCCAAAAAAAGGAAGATCCGAAAACCTTCATGTGTGTATACCGAGAGAGATATAAGCTGCAGCTAAAAACTTCCCTATGTAGATCTTGAGAAATCCAACAGACCTAGAAACTAATCCCATGATTTTTTTCTTTACGGCATGAATCCCGAGGCAGATCGGTGTGCTTCCCTACAACAATACAAAAAACCCAGAAAAATGACTGCCTCCAAAAATTGTCGAGCTTATAGTCAATCTTAGGGTTTTCCCACCTTCAGATCCAATGGAAGCCTCCATTTTTCATAAAAACACATGCAGCAATAAAATATGGCCAAATCCCAAATATATGAATATATAATGAATTTATTTACAAAATAAAACTTACACATAGATGTCGGCTGACAATCTTACGCTTTCACGATACCATGAAAGGAGCGATAACCAAATCGTACTCAAGACAAGAACACAAATTTTAATCAAATACCATGATCAATAAGATGAAAGTAATTCACCAGAATAGCTTTACATAAAACCTTTGCAAACAAATGAGCAGCAATATCATATATTAATATGGAACTCAATGCAATACATTAAGAATGGGCCTTGCTTAAATAGGCAAGGAATAATAATCGAAGAACTATTCAAGGTCATAGATCAAGCCATAAATCAAGTAAATAACTAGTCATCAAATAACTAGTCAAGACCATAGATTTAGGAGAGAACTAGACATCAAGGATCTAGTCAATACCATAGATCAAGGAAAGAACTATACCTAACAACTAGATAATATATCCTAATATCTAAATAAGATAAAATAAATATCCACACACATAAGTGGGTGAGGATAAATACAATAAAGGTAAATAAAGTACCTAGGTGAACATGAGCTAAGGTAAATACCTACTCTAACAATATGTAGGGTTTATAAATCCAAAGTGTACTACTCTATGTTGTTATCAATATTATCCAAGTCCTTAAGAAAAAGGAAATATCAAAATATGTATTGACTTTTAGGATATTAATAAGGCTTTCCTGAAATATGATTTCCCATTACCATCCATAGATGTCATTGTTGAGGTAATTGTTGGGTATGAATTTTTATTTCTCATGGATGATTTTCAGTGGTACAATTAGATAATAATATCTCGAAGAGGATCAAACCATGACAACCTTTACCTCACCTTGAGTGGCCTCTTATTACACAGTCATCCCCTTTGGGTTAATGAATTCGAGTGCTACTTATCAAAGGGAAATGACATACATATTCCATGATCTCATCCACAATATCATTGAAACTTACGTAGGTGATATTATAGTAAAGGATATAAAGAGAGGGGATCACCCTGAGGTCCTCCATATCATTATCTCATGCTTAATTGAATATGGTGTTACCTTGAATCCTGTGAAATGTGTTTTCAGAGTCACAAGAGGAAATATATTAGGTTACATCATTTCTTCACGAGGAATTGATGTGGAACCTATTAAATTTTTGTATTCCTTTAGATGACTCCACCTATGGATGATTCCAACATCTGATCTTTCCTTGGAAAGGTTCGAGAAATCTAAAGATTTTTTCCTAACCTCACCTACACCATACATCCCATCAATGGTCTATTAAATAAGACCTATTGCAACAATTGGATGGAAAAGTATCATAATTCCTTTGAACTGGTAAAGTGTTCCTCCTTTCTCCACCTTTTCTCATGCTTCCTAAGTCTAATCATACTTTGATTATTTATTCTAGGGCCACATACAAGTCAATTGCATGTGTGTTGACACAAGAATAATATGATGGTCATGAATGTGTTATTTATGTCATTAGTTATGTACTTATCAATTTTGAAACCTAGTATACTCAATACATGAGATAATATTTATCCATTGTCTTTACAACCAAATAATTGAGGCATTACATGCTCAACCAAGAGCTAAGGGTCATTATCAAATATGAACAGTTATGGAATTTTGTGACTCATGAAACCTTATGTAAGAAAGCTGGTAGGTTTATAACGCTCATGAATGAATTCAAACTTACTTATGTTAACCATAATTTAGTCAAGGGGTAAATCATTTTCGACTAGGTAGATAACAATACCTTGGACTCGATGAACTACTTAACATTGACTTACCCGATGAGTGTATATGCCATATTTAGAAACCCACAATTTCATCATGTTCATGCTATTATGACATAGTGAAATATGTTATGGACCGAACTTACAAGGGGATAACTCACAACAAAGGTTAATACTCCACGTTATAACCACTAAGTATGTCATCATAGAAGAATTCCTATATTAAAATGCCTTCAATTTCCTATTAATTAGATGTGTTGATAAGGAAGAAGTGGAAAAGATCATTTTTGAAACCCACAATGGATTATGTGTCGACTCTCCAATGGGAATTTAAGTGCTCGAAAGATTCATCATATGGGCTATTTTGGTCAACTCTCAAGCATGATGACATGGAATATGTACGGAGATGTCAAAATTTTCTATAATTTTCACACGTCGTACATATCCCGGTTTAAGCTCTATAACCTATAGTTACACTTTGGCCATTCTCCATGTGGGGCTTAGATCTAATAGGAAAATTCTCTCTCAATTGGCCACATTCTCTCTCACTTGGCCACAAATTCATCATTACGATGACCAAATATTTTTAAAAATGGGTTGAGGCTATGCCTCTAACCACAGGATATGAATCCTTCATAGTAAAATTTATTTTAAACCAAATCATTTGTAGATATGGTGTTATGCAAGTCATTAGCTCTGAGAAAGGTTCTTTATTTAAAAATGGAGAGGTACATGAACTATGTGAAAGGTTCAAAATCTATCATCACACTTCCTCTTTATATTATCCTGAAGCCAAGGGTCAAGATGAGGCTACAAATAATACGTTAAAGTCCGTCCTCCTCAAAACATTCAAATAGAACAAAAGGGACTGGTATGTAAAGCTATTCCCAACCTTATGGTCATACATGACTTCCATCCATACACCAACATGGGAAACACCCTTCTCCCTAGTTTTTGTTTAGAATCAATCCTACCTTTAGAGGCGTAACTCTATAGTCTTTGTGTATATTTATAAGGCATATTAGATGAAGATGAGTATAGAAATGTTTGGTTAAACGACTTGAAACTTGGATGATAAGAGGCTTAGAGATGAACAACATCATCACATTTATGTAGACATAATGTGTCAAAAATATAACAAGAAATTTTACGAATGTATGATTCATGTGGATGACCTTGTGCTAAGAATCGATAATCACATTAATAAAAATATTAGTGAAGGTTACAAATTTAGAATAAAGTGGTTTGGCCCCTACCAAGTAACCGAATATTTCAATAATGAAACCTATAATTTTTTTCATTTTAGAGGGTGAGGAGTTCAATGAATCCATCAACTCACTTCACCTAAAACATTTCTATATATAAATATTACATCTCCACATTGTCCTTGTTTTATTTCCACTCATTGTGTCATTGACATTATCGTTATGTTTAGATCTGTATTGTGAATATACTTATTTTTCAAATGATTTTAAACTTTCATACATTGGCAGATGTTTCAATCACGATATCTCTATAATTTCTTCACATTATTTAAACCTATACCATTCACATTACCAACCTCAATCATTAGACACAATTTAACATTAATCATATGAGGTCTTGCATAATTCATCCCTTTTACTATCTCCCAATTTGGATGTTTTCACCTATGGTCTTGTATAGAAAATTACTGATGGAAAATCCTCCTAACAAAAATAAGTTCTCTCCATAACAAAAAATTCTAAATTCTTCACCCGGAACCTATGTTCACCCATCTCAGTCTTCAGTGATAAGCCCTTACATCTTACTAGTTATGTGGGGCTGAGATCGGGGAACAAATGTTCCCTTGCAACAAGTGCAATGCAAGAACAAGGAAAAATAAAACAAAGAAAATATATTTTTATTATTACAAATAACTACACATTTCATCCTTCTCAATCTTCGGTGATGAGCCCATTCTTTTTACTAGTAGCATGAGGTTGAGAAAGTAGAAATGTGCCCTTACTTACCTACATTTTTCCTTTGGTGACTAGCCCATGTTTCTTACCAATAACCTAGGGTAAAATGTAGGAGTCCGTAGACACCAAAAAATCTACACTCCATCATCCTTGTCCAAATCATTAATTAAACATACCAATATTTAATAAAATGCACCCTCCTCTTAATTAATCACATGACATCCCACAAAAACACCCTTTATCTCTATTCAATTAATCAATTAATTTGATATCTTATACTTCCCCCTTTACCTTTATCTAATTAATTAAATACATGCCCTAGGCCACATACTACATCCCCATTTTTATTAATAACATGTACACCATTTAATCAAATTAACATATCCACCTATGAAAATCGTTATTTTCCTTTATCTTAAATAACACCTAATTATCTAATCTAACCTAATCATTTTCCTAACTATCCAAATATTCCCTAAAAACCATTTTTAACCTATTCTCTAACTCCCTTATCTCGAAAAACCTATCATTATCATCTATAAACCTATTAAAATTATCCATAAACCTAGAAAAGGCTAAGTCATAACATAATCTAGCAAAATTTAGTTTATTCCTTCATCATCACTACCAACCCGACACATTTCAAACCACTTAACAAATTGTCCCTCAAAATACAAAATAAAAACCTTAACTTATTAAGTTGTTCCAACCATTCACTAAACATATATAAACAAACTAAAATCATCGGCGATTCGAGCAATTGTCGTGAATAATTAAGATAAGTTTTCATTCTCTTTTCGGGATCATCCACTTACATTTTCAAGTCTGAGTTTTCTATTAGAATTCATTAGTGTTGTTCTACATTAACGTGAACAAGTTATCATCCAGCATTGTTATTCACAATCATCAAACATCTTGCAAGTCTTTTTGAGTCTTTACAAATCAAGTATATCATCGTCCAAATTGCAAGCTTCATCAATTTCTTCGCATCACCTTCCGTCGAGGTTAGATATCATTCTATGGTTTCATTTTCGTATTCAAGTATTCGTATTCTGCTCGCTTTTATCTCACATTATTATCTAAGTCCCTGAAATACCATAATTTAAAATTAATTAGTTAAATATTGCATTTTATCAGTATTTCATTATCCTTTGTAATCGCCAAAGAATTCCTGTTACATTTATCTTTCTTCATTATATACATATAATATGCTCATCGATTATTTAGAATATGTTTTCTTCTAACATTCTATCTAGTATGGATTTTTTTATATGGCAATAGGTGGTCCAAGTCGTGAGATTACCAAGATCCACTCCACCGCCCATTGTCCATCATACGTTGTATTGGGAACAATACAAAATTCTTCATGATATTGATTTGTGTGCTATTCACTATGCCCATTGGATCGGGTTGCAAAATATTTTTGAGTCCACTCAGTGGATTCATGACATTGTAGAAGAATTTTGGGAAGCATACTTTGAGGTCTTGCGCATCCGAGCTAATCTAGCTTGGTTTGAATATCAATACAAAGCTAAGTTAGAGGATTTGAGCTCTGAGTCCAAACATGAGAATGAAACTAAATCTGAGCACCAATACGATACTGAAGAGGAGTCTTTAGACTTCTTTAAATAAGAATACATTGAAGACGAGAATTTAGATTTCTCTGAAGAAGAAGATATGGAGTTCACTAAAGAAGATAATTCTCCTTCCTCGAGAATTTGGATTCTAATTTAGATTTCAATTTTGAACCATAGTTCATATCTATCATTTCTTATCATTTATCAACTCTATATTTGTAATAACGTAACATTTGTCAAAAAAATTATTATTACCATCTATCGTATATCATTTATTGTTTTTGTACCCACTTGATTGTAAAAGAGGATTGACATCCTTGCAAGGAGTCTTTTGACTTCAGAGACTCGGCCTTTGCTAGGAAATCTGCCTCATATTTTACTAATCATATTTGGTTTAGTGTCTATGATTTGCAGGTGTTCTCACGGGAAGAGATCCTAAATATTTTTGTATATGGAGCACTACCATCAAGTATCATTCATCCACATCCTGGGTATCTCTAAACCTCATCATTCTAAGGTTAGGTAAGTCTTATTTTATTTCTTATTCATTTTAAGTTGAAGAGGTAGGATTTATTCTCAATATCTTGGCACGTGGGACACTATCCCTCATTTCATTATTAATTTTATTGAAAATAGCATATGTTTTTCATTTTTGGTTCTCTACACATTAATCGCTAGTGATTTGGTCAAATCTCCAATGATTCCCGTAACCCCAACAATTCATCCGAATATTTTTCATTGCTTTATAGATTGCCTCGCTAATCTTTATTTTTTTGTTTTTTGTTTCTTGTTAACTAACTGGTTTTGTAGGTTACTCTCACTATAGCTTCTTTTGCTTGTTGGATTGTTTTGTTAAAAAAATAATTTAAAAAATAAATTGGAATTGTTTATCACGGTGAGTCCTAAATCCATTTTTTTTAGTTCAAGATTACATTTGCTTGATTTTCTTCATTAAAAACAATATTTCTATTTGGGTTATAAAAATGAACAATTATATACTTTTTTCTTCACGTAGTTTTAATTAGGAAGATAATTAATTATATTTACTTTTTTCCCCATACATAACCAAATCACTAAAAATAATTTTTAAAATATGCATTCAAACATTCCCACCTAAGTGGATACCTACTTGGATTTGATCACAAAGAGGAGAATCGACTCGATGTTCTAGCCGAGTATAATCACATGTCTGTCAATATATTGGCAAAGCACCCATCACCCTTATGGTTGTGGGATCATGAAGTGATGGGGTATGCCCCAATACCACACCCATATTGGCAGCAATACAAATTTTTGCCTCATGTACCTTCGGGTATAATGAGGACTCGCCCATCAACATACCTAAAACCAACCATAGCTTGCCATTTCCTAGGACCCTTGTTAACCATTTTACACATTTCACTTTTTCATAATTAAATCAAGAAAATCTATTAAAAAAATTGTTAGGCCCCTAAAATATTGACTAAGTACAAAAAGACACATGAGCATGCAAGGCCTAAGTTAAGGGGTGGGCGCATAAGGAGAAGGCGTGCAAGCCAGGGTATCTAGGAGCATTTTAGAAGGACCCGTGATACACGTCGATAGAACAAGGTCTTAGGACTTAGCCATATTTGGCATATTAGGCAGACACGAGAAAAGCATGACCCGCCTATGCATGATGAATGGATAAGGTGTCATCCTGGCAACAAGTTGGCCTAGGAAGGAATATACCCTATGTTGGAAGCTTCTAGAAGACCATCATGGCAAGGAGTGGAGAGCTCAGGCCTAGAGGAGCATGCTCCCATGGAGGACCACATTGGGACACTTGGCAATGGATCTGAAGCCTCAAAAAGGTGGGTTGGCAGTTCAAGAGGCCTATAAATACAAGCGCCCACAGAAGAAAAGATAGTAGATCAATAGAGAGTGGAGATCTATAGAAACGTTGTGAGGAGTTGTATTGGGTTGGGTAGATAAAATATAGGAGAAGGATGCATCAAGGGGCTTGGGATTATAAATTTTCTTTTTGAGAGCTAAGGGATGTAAATCCAGTTATGATGTATGACTTCGGTCTGCCATACTGTGATGTTCTGTAATGAGATCTAATGGATGTAATGAGGTTACCAACTTATTTGAATATGATCATTAATGATTCTAGTCCATACATATATCTTTATAGTTCTGTTTCATGTATGTTTATGGAATGAGTATGAATCCTTATGCATTTTCCTTTCTATTTTGGTTTAGTCCTATAGTCTATTAAGTATCTTTCTATCTGGAATGACTACATTGGTCTAGAAGTCATTTTGAGCTCTATGATGATTGCATGTCTTGTTTCCGCTCACTCTCCTTAAATTTCCTATCATATATGATGTTTCCCACTAAACTCACATAAAGGAGAGAATCGACACCCACACATGCCTCGAGTGAGTGCCCAGCACCCACTGGGTGATAGCTCGGCGCTCATGGGATTCCCTTGTTATTTAGTGGGTGTAAAAATGACTACATCTTGGTTCCATTGCCGGGACCTCTTTTTGAAGTTGTAGTGGGAAATGGCATACATCATGATCTGTGCAATGAGTGATGATAGAGTGTTTAACCTTAGAAGGTGTTAAAACATGGTTTAAGAGCATGAAGGATGAATTTACTCAGAGATTCAGCATTGGACCTGAGTTTGATGCACATAGATGGGTAGAAGAGAACCTCTACCATGAGTTGTATGAAATTTTTTTCTGTTGCTTCCTAGTAGAGTTGTATGAATGGCTCTCTAGCATATGCATCTAGATCAAGTTGGTATTATAGATCATGCGTGTGGAACCAAGAAGAGTACCAGAGGCTACAAGATGTAAATCTGACATGGACTCGTGTTGTGGATCATTGGTGGAAAGGAGTATTGGCTAGCTACACCTTGGAGTATGCTATTTCTACATATTCTTGTCCGAAAGTCGTTGAGTTTGAGTTTTTGAGGGATCCCAAAGGATCATTTCTACATTTTATTCCCCTGTCAATGAAGCTATTGATCATTACCATGAGTTTAGAGGCATTTTCGATGGCCGATTAAACCATTCTAAGAGTTGGGTGAGGAAGCTAGGGTGGAGGAAGATGGCAAACATTGAGACTGAGAAAGAAAGGGATGAGAGATGACTCAAGAATAGTGAAGCATGTGAAAGGGAGATTTCTAGACAATGCGAGGTTACAAGTGTGATGTATTTATGGAGGCAGACGTTGCGGGAAGGAGTTGAGGTTCACACAGAGGATGTGGAACCTGAGCATTTTGTGCTACCCCATCTTGGAAATAATGTAAGAGAGACCCCTTCGGCTTCTAATGAGAGTTCGTCACTTGGAGAAAGAAGAATCGTCAATGTGCATCTGAACCCACCTAGTGACCGGACCTAGGCGCTTGGTTTTCAGATCAAGGAAGGAGTATTGTTAACCTAGTTGGTATTGGTGGAAGTGACTGATCCGTGCCTAGGAGATATAATTTTTCATTTCCTACTTCTATGGTTGCGCATACTATTCTAGTATTCGGAGGAATTTTTAGACAAGGAGAAAATACACAAGGCTTGGGTAACATGTCGGGGAGTGGCACGGGACACACATATGACAAAGTGGAAAAATCTCATAGACAATTAGTACGCAATTCACTTTGGGACGTTGGGTACCCTAGTTGCGCAGGAGGATCTGGTTATAGGAGGTGGAACTGGTGGGACTGGGGGCACATGACCTGGTGGATCTAGTGGATCCGGTGGAGGAGGAAACATTAAAGGAAGTCAAGGAACTGGATTAGGAGGATAAGGGCCCTAGCCACCTCCTCAAGTCTTCTTTGAGATGTCTTTACATTTTCCAAATTACAAAGGTATTGAAGATGTTGCGGAGCATGTTCACAAGTGTGAGCTACTATGGCGTGCAAAGGGGATCACAACCCCAGAGTGGAAGGCCAGTCATTTTTCAATGATGTTACAAGGGCACACACATAGTTGGTATAGGAAGTATGATCCCCATTAGATGGTAGTAGATTACAGCACATTGAAAAATGCCTTCCTAGTATAATTCCACATCCTTGAATTTAAATAGAAGAGAATTAGCACCCTTAAGGAGATCCAATAGGGAATGGTAGAGAGTGTGCGGGGGTATGATGCACAGGTTCAATACCCTCCTGTCAAAGTTATCCTATGAAATTCACCCTTCATAGCATGCTCAATGGTTTGTTGGAGGGTTGATAACACTTTTTAGAAGGGAATTATCTCATAATACTTTCACAGACCCACGCGAGGTGTTGGAAGCTACGTTGCGCACTGAGATTGTTGGGAGCATTAACACTGGTGTTAGCCCATTTCTAGAAGCTCAAATCATTTCTATGGCTAAGTTGGATGGAGAATTTTTCTCGTGAACTCATCCCATGAGAATCACAGTGGTATATGGTGTACAGATTGTGAAGTAGAGGGGAATGTCAAGGTTAGTTGCCCTAGGAAATCAAAGACGCTATAGCAATGGATTGTGAAATTTTCACGGGGACCATGATACAAGTAGGTTCCCTCTACTACAACATGCAATCCATAAAAATGTATCTTGTTATTGTAAGATCTGTACATCCACATCACATGACACCAAAGATTGTAGGCTGATTGACCGATTCATAACACTATTGATCTTGGTGTGCACTAAACTAGCCTTGTAAGTGGTTCTAAGTGTGATGATCGCCATTATGAGGAGTGCACATGCATGACGAAGGCATGCATGGAAGGATATTTCATTGAGGATTCTTTGGTCATGGTAACCATGGAGGAAGAAGTGAGTTCCCATGAGGAACTTTTTGTAATTATGGATCTACATACCACTACAAGCGTGAGTGTCTAGACTTATTACAAAGTGCTCATGGTGTGGGAAGAAACATAAGTATGAGGAGTACCCTAATTTTTTTAGCACATGAGTCAAGTAGCACCGAAAATACAAGGGCATTGTAATGGTAAGCATTAAGAAGGTGACACACAATGGATGCCACAGTGACATGTGATGCAAGCTTAGAACCCGTTATGGTAACAACAAAAGCAGAGGTCGCACACGTAAAGGAAATGCCAAGGTAAAGAAGAATATGGTTTCAAAGGAAGAAGTAGTACATGGGAATTACCCAAACCCAATGCATCAAAAGGAGGTATATCAAGAAACCATGGATGCCATTCAGAGTTTACAAGGAGAAATCTAGTGTCTAAAGGAGTGGTCTAGGAGGGAGGAGTAAAGAAGGAAGGTTGAGGCGTCAAAGGATGACCTGGATGAGGTCAAGGAGGTATGTAAAATGTTAAGGAAAGAGAATATTATTCCTTGCTAGGATCATGGTTAAGAGATAAGGTACCCGTCTGAGAAGAGCATGAGATGTAGGGTCTTACATGTAAACCTCCCCCCTCACAACCTTGACTATGATAAGGAGATCACGTTAAATGCATTCGTGGATGGATGGCTCCTTAGTAATATCCTCATTGACACAAGTGTGGAGCTCAATGTTCTCACCCAGATGGGAAGACCTACATTACAACCATATTTAAATGTACTGTATATGGTGAACAAAACAAAGGAAATTCCCATCAGTGTCTTAAAGGATGCAACTATCACCATTCATGGGGCTAAGTTTATTGGGGACTTCTAAGTCTTAGCACTCACGAGGAAGACAATTTCTTAGCATTACTTGGGTGCCCATGATGCTATAAGAATAATGTGGATATTTGGTTCAACAAGAGATACATAAGCTTTGAAAATGAGGAGGAACATGTCATCATACCCCGACTAATGGAAAATCAAACGCCTATACTGAACCCTTGGAAGAAGAGGTCCTAAAGAGAATATATGTTTGCTCAATCAGGGATCTAGAGATAATTCATCCCATAGATGGAGTTATCCGGTTTGAGGATGCTTAGTCCTTAAGTGACACCACCAATATAGTGTACGATAATTTGGTGCATGGGACCTATGAGTTAATTGGATGACATTTGAGAGTATCGGTGAAAAAGGTGATAAAGGCACGTACATTCCGACACCTAAGAGGAAAGAATTTGCCTAAGTATTCAGGAGGAGCCTTCCCTGAGATATTTTTGTAGGAGATGGAAGCTCAATGGAAGAAGGAGAATGAATAAAGAGGGATGTTAAGTTATGTCCTACTAAAGACACAGTGGCATGGTGGTGGGATACACATCAAGAGAACCTCTTGGAATGGCGTGAGGTGAGAATTGCCTTCTCCATAAGGTTTTGCAGGAACAACACGCCCATGGCTATAAAGGACTACCATGGAAGAGAGACCACTTCCATATCCAAGCATGTGAGATAGCCTAGATGGGAAACACAGAAGCATTACCACCTTCATTATGGGTTCACAAGTTGTACTCCACCCTGCAAGGTTGTGCACATGCATGGTATATCCACTTAGAGATGCATCGCCAAACTGGTAATTGGAAAGAATTGGTAGCTGATCTCATTCAAACATTTAAGTATCGGAGTACAAAACCCTTGGTGGATAAGGCATTATAGGTTATCAAGCGCCTTACCATTAGGGATAGTGCTATGGTAGAAGACAGAATACAAGATTTTCTAGGTGAACCTGGCCTAGAGGCATGCTTTGAGGAAGAAGAAATAGAAGAGATATAGTTTGAGCATGCATGTATAGAGAAAGAAAAGGGGAAGATGGTGTATGTTATTAATGGAGAAGAGGTAGAGAACTTGGATGTTAACCACTCTGTAGGGACACACGAAGTCATAGATAGTGTTGATGAATGGTCGTGGTGCCTACCATGAACCTTTAAAGACAAATAAGGTTAACATCGGCTCAGAAGAAGAGCCTAAAGAGGCTATCATCGGAGACTATTGGTCGGAGAGGGAAGTATCCAAGATCATTGATCTTTTACGTGAGTTTGAGGATTTATTTCCCACGGGTATCATGAAATCAAAGGCATTCACCATTCCTTGGGGGAAATGAGAATTAAGTTGAAGGAGGGTGCGTGCTCCTGGTCTAGAAGAGACCATACCAAATGAATCCTAACCTGTGCATGAAGGTCAAGGAAGAAATAGATAAGATGATAGCATCGGGCATCATTGAAGTTATTGAAGAGTCAAAGTGGATAAGTCCAATGGTAATTAACATCAAGAAGGATGGAAGGATAAGGATTTGTGTTGATTACAGGGACCTGAATGTAGTGTGTATCATTGATCCTTTCCCAACCCCATTTACTGAAGAAATATTAGAGGGAGTGGCAGGACGCGAGGTCTACTCTTTCATAGATGGATTCTCAAGGCTATCACCAGGTAAGGATCATGAAGGAGGACCAGAGGAAGACAACTTTCACCACTAAGTGGGGAATTTTTACCTATACAGTCATGCCTTTTGGGTTGAAAAATGCACCTGCAGTGTTCTCACGCATTGTGGTCCAAGCTTTCCAGGACTTCATCCATAAATTTCTTCAAGTCTACCTAGATGATTGGACAGTATATGGGTTAGTGAAGGACCATTGTGACAACTTAAGGCTGATGTTTGAAAGATGTTGGCAATTGAGGATATCCCTCAACATTAATAAATGTGTCTTTGCTACCCCATTTGGAACATTATTGGGGCACATCATATGTAAGGAGGGCCTACTAGTAGATCCCGTAAAAGTTGCAGTAATTGTGGGATTGAGGGAGCCTACTAGTCAAAGTGCAGTGCATGGATTTCTTGGGCATATGGGGTACTACAAGAAGTTCATCAAGGGATATGCCAAGATTGCCGCGCCTTTAGAAGAGTTACTTAGACATAAAAGTTCCTTTCATTGGGGAGAGGCACAACAGAAGGCATTCAACACTTTGAAGGATAGGCTTGTCACCGTGCCCATCCTACGTTTCCCTTCTTGGGATAAGCCTTTCCATGTTCATGTGGATGCCTTAGGAACCGCCATTGGAGCAATACTTGCACAACCTAGTGAAGGGATTGTTGATCATCCTTTGTGATTTGCAAGCAGGAAGTTGACACCAATGGAGAAAAATTATACTACAAATGAGCATGAGGCATTGTCAATGATCTATGCACTTCACAAGTTCAGACAATATCTGCTAGCAACTCCATTTATATTTTACACTAACCATATGGCATTGAAATACTTGGTGAATAAGCCCATTCAATAAGGGTGCATATGTCGGTGGGTATTATTGTTCCAAGAATTTGAGTTCACGGTAGTTGTCAAACCAAGTAAAAGTAATTCCGGACCTGATCATTTTTCTAGGATTGATTCAGGAGAGAATACGTAGAAAATTGAAGAGACTATGCCGGATGCATAGCTGTTTAGGTTACATCGCACAACCTCGATTTGGAAGATATCGCAAAGTATTTCTTAAGACAGATGTAGCACTAGAAGGGATCAAGTCATTGGATAAAAAGTGGTTACCTATACGCTCCATGCCCTACATGCTAATTAGTGGAGATTTTTAAAAATTAGGACGTGATAAGATTATGTGCCGGTGTGTGCTAGAACATAAGCGCCTAGCCATAATAAAATAGGCGCACATGGAGTAGTGTAAGTGGACACTATGTAGGCAACGCCACTACACGCAAGATATTAATGGCCAAATTATGGTGGGAGACCATATATGAAGACTGCAAGGAATATTACAAGGCGTGTGACCATTATCAGCGCATTGGAAAACCAAGGCGAAGAGATGAAATGCCTTTGTGCCCTATTCCCAATGCCAAGCCATTCAAAAAGTGGTCTATAGACTTCATATTCCCTATTGCATTAGCCATGCATAGGACTGGATCACGGTATATAATGACTTGCACATATTACTTGGTAAGGTGGGAAAAAGCAATACCTACTAAGGATTGTACAGTAGCCACTACAGTAAGGTTCGTATGGGAAAACATTATTACAAGGTATGGATTCCCTTTGAGTTTGACTAGTGACAGGGGTACACATTTCTTGAATGAGACAGTAAGGATTCTGTTAGCATAATTCATGGTGGCTCATCACAAGACTACCCCTTACCATCCACAAGCAAATGGAACTACTGAGGTGTTTAACAAAATACTTAGTCACATGTTGACTAAGATCTGTGATGTTAGTAGACAAGATTGGGATGACAAAGTATCAGCCGTTCTTTGGGCATATAGGACAACCTATAAGAGGTTAAATAAGGCCACACCATTTCAATTAGTGTTTGGCGTGGAAGTTGTCCTACCAGTTGAATTTATGTTTCCTTCACTACATATAGCATGCGCAGGAGGATTAGATGATGAACAAGTGCTGGAAGAAAGAATTGACAAGTTAATGCAATTAGATGAAAGATGATTACTTTCCAGTGGAGCCAGAAGACTGAAAAAAGCAAAACAAAAGGCATGGCATGATCGTCACATTAAGAACAAAAAGTTTGAAGTTGGGAAGATGGTTTTGCTTTATGATTCCAAGTTTCTACGCCATCTTGGGAAGTTAAAATTCCATTGGTTGGGCCCCTACATCATCTCGTACATCCTTGATTCAGGCACGTGCTAGTTGCAAGCACTAGATGGGACGAGATTGCTAGGACACTTCAATGGGAGTAGGTTGAAGCCCTACTATAAATAAGTCTTCTTGGTGTTTGTAATAAGGTAGTATTGCCAGTTAGTTTAGGATTTCCTTTAGTGATTTTTCTTTTCTTGTGTTTCCCTTTCTCGTTGTTGTTTTGTGTTGTGCCTTGGGCACCGGTAACCTCATTACTTTTTTAAAGGTTGTGAATGCATAGAGGACCGTGCATCATTTTAGTGTGGGGTGGAGTAAGGTGGAAGAAATTGTAAAGTGTGAAGCGCCATGAAGGATTGCATTGGAAAGCCCATTTGGCTGGCCCTGTGAAAGGAATTGCATGGAAGGAAAGGTGAAAAAGGATGGTTAGTGTCAGGGTAAGGCTACATTGTGGATCCAAGTACAATAGAGGAATAAGTGCAAAAGCAACATGAGGTAGGTGAGAGAAAAAACCATGACGAAAGTACCTTTGGCACTAGTGACGCACGTGCAAGAGTCTCTGTCAAGATGGATTGGTTGTATGCTGAAGGTTGGGGGATTGTCCACACAAGGTGGGGCACATGAGTTGGGAAGTCTTGGAGTTTGGCTTAGTGGAAAAATCTGCAATAAATGTTGAATTACGGTCATAGGTGAAGTAGCATTTAATGCTAAAAAGTAGGAAAAACTATAAATAGAAGGTCGAGCACTTCATTATGGACATTACAAATACGAAGAAGGAAGAGCTTTTGTGAACTAGGGTTTCCAAAATTGATCCGTGTGAAGAAAAATTGGAAAAATTTAACCGTAAGTGACTAGTTTGGATCTGTAAACCAGGAGGGAAATAGTTCACGGGTGTAGAGAGAGTTGTGGAGAAGCATCGTCTTGTGAAAGGGATATTCCAATGAGGGTTTGGCAGCTAGGGCATGGGTTGAAAAGGATTTTCTTCACAAGTTTGAGATCTAAGCTTGGAAAGGGTAGAGAAGCAGAGAAAGAAAAGTTGAAGTGTAAATATAACCTACACAATGGCACCCAAGAAACCAGTTGTAACACCTAAGAAGGGAAAAGGAAAGGGCAAGGGAAAACAACAAGAAACTACCACAAGTACCAATGAAGAATGGTATGTAGAAATGCAGTACCTAGATGGGGTTTTTCTTGGAAAGGAGTGGGAGTCCCATTTAAGAAAAATGACAGTAAGTAATTATAACCATCGCACAAACACGACTAAAAAATAAATGGCATTGGAGTTAGTGTGCTCGACAAACAAGAGGACACCAGAAGGGTTACCCATTTATAACGATGAAGTAAAAGTGAAGTTGGAAAAGGTGGGATTGTTGCAAATCTATGAGTTTCCCTACTTTAGGAAGCCTAATTGCCTCTATCAATGGCTGATGTCGTGTGTACACGAAGACCAATTTCACTTCGTAGGTTGCAAGATGCGCATAACTCAACTGATTTCAAAATTCACAAGTCTCATATGTGAAGGAGAAATTATAGAGGATGACATATGTGACAAAGAAGCCATCAAAGAAACTGTTGCTGCATATGCATATAAGAAGGGGTCAAGGTACCTTGATATTGCGAGATATGCAAGACCCGGTGATGAGAATGGCTGCACGCCTAGTAACCAAAATTAATGACCAAGAGAGGTGGACACAAGTGAACAATTCATGGCTCAATATTTGCAAAAGGATATCAGAAGGCGCCATCTACAACTATTCCATGTACATCGTGGATGAGAACATTAGCGAAAGTGCAGGAAGGTGATAAGATACTTTTCGGCAATGTCCTCTTAACTATTGTGTTTTCAGAGATTGGAGTGCCAGATGCGGTCAGATAAGTTCATTTGGGAGTACCCAGAGGAAGACCCCTCACCCACAAAGAGATTCAAAAAATACACTTGTGATAGCATGACGGCCATTCACAAGGTGCATCTAGAGAAGTGGTATACACACTTGAGGAATGTGTTCGGGGTAGAGTGGAGGATCCTAGAACAACTGCCAGTGCTCATAGATGGAGAAGTTGAATTCACAGTATACCAACACTTTTGCATTGGTAGATTTAAGTTGGCTAATGAAAGCATGATTCCATGGTGTAAAATTCCATTTTCATTAACCATTCAGTACTTCTAGGTGGGATTAAACAGATTCAAGGAATGTAAGAAGTTGAATTTTGACCTTGGAAATATGGATCGGGACCATAGGGAGATGTGTAGGACGTTGGTCTACCCCAAAAGCATGCATACATGGAAAAGTACATATTGCATGAAGTTCAGATGGTGAGGCCTCGACTCTTCCCATTACAGGGAGGTCCATAACGTGTGTATACCTTCGCATAAGGCCCAAGTTTGAGAAGGGCGCTTATCTTGAAAATGAGATATATATACCTGAAGACCCAATAGGTAGGAATAAGACCGCACCCAAGAAAAAGGATATGGAAGAGATAAATAAAAAGGCACCAAGTGTCCAAGGTACACAAATGGTGGGCACCCCAGGAACAAGCACTAGAACAAGTACTTACATGCATGGAAGAGGTCCCCAGTCAGAGAGGAGATGCAGAACAAGAAAATCCTATCACAGAGGAGAAATCACTAGAGGAGGAAGAAGAAAGAATTGAATCCCTTATACTGGAATCCCCAGTTAGGAAGAAACAGAAGGTGATAAAGGAGGATGATTCGGAGGACACAGAGATCTTGGAGAACTACAAGGGTGAGAGGGATGATGATGAAGAAGATGAACCTGAAGGAGACCAAGAACCACTTATTTTCAGCGTGCACGATTCGAGAGAAGAAGGCGAAGAGGAGAAGAATTACTATCACTTTGTGTGAAGGAAGGGAAGCTAGGAGGAGGAGGGCACCCAAGATATGGGAGGAAGTGAAGAGGTTAGCACGAAGGATCAAAGGAATCCAAGCCTCACGTAGGAGTAGATAAATGAGGTGGCAGAAAGAGAATAAATGAAAATCATTAAAGCCTTGGTAGAACAAGAGTTGGAGCGCAATGCTGAAATAGTAATGAATGAAGATAAGGAAGAAAGCATAGGAAAAGATCATGGCAGCATGGGAGGCCCGGTCTAACAAGAATTGTTCCTAAGGGAATGCGCACATGAGGAAAATACATGGAGATCCAGAGACCAAGAATGAGCTATATTGATGATCCAAACAAGGTGTTGTGCACATGCTTCCAAATCACAGTACCAACATATCAACTCTTGGCAATGAATTCGTTTGATGAAGAAGGTGCATACCCTGGACGAGGAAAATTCTTTCTTGGGAAATTGAGTCCCACATCGACGAGCCAGAATTTGAGGTAAGCCAAGGGAAATAATGAAGATTCCTGAGTCAAAAGGAGATAACCCCTTAGTGAGCGCCTAGCAACTTTCGGATGAACAAGTCTGTAATGCGTTGAATAAGGTCTCGGTTGAACTGGAAGCTAGGTTATTCGGGAGGAATGACAGGGTAAAATTTCTAGAGGCGAGCTAGAGAAGAGGGAAGAAGAGCTAGAAGAAAGGACCAAGAACTTGAAGTAGGAGGAACTAATTAGCATGCAGCTAAAGCGTGAACTAAGGGAAGAAAAGGCAAGGGTACGCGAGGTATACAAGAAGGTAGAATCCATCACATATGCCATTGTTTTGAAGCATCCAAACCTAGCACTACCCATGAAAAAGTATGGATCTTCCCTTGAGTGCCTTGAAGACTTAACATGCATCCTCACCATGGAGAGGCAACCTCTGGCCTTAGAATTCGTGAAAGAAGTAGCAACACACCTGGAAAAGGAGGAAAAATTGAAGGTTGTAGCAATCATTTCGAGTACAACAAGGTTCTTGTTGATGTGAAAATTACTACCCATATTGTTGAGGCCGCGTATGACAATTGCATAGACAGAGATAGAGTGGTGAGTATCTTGGTCACCACTCATGAGGTAGAGCTCAAGGAATTCCAAGAGAAGAACAAAGGAAACAGAGCGGAGCAGGAGAGGATCCTAGCCGAGGTTGAGAAGAAGTCATAAGCCATTGAAAACTTATGAGGTTCAATTAAAAACTGGCTGAAGGAGTTGTACCCAGACATTACAACAAGGATGGATGCACTTGAGGACATCAGCAAGGAATTGGAAGGAATGGCTGAAAAAATAAACACCCAAGGAGATGGACTAGATTTTGAGGAGGTAAGCACCCTAGTTGGTGACCTCTACTAGAGAGTTCAAAATGAATTGATGCTGGAACAAGTTGGAGACGACTTGTAAAGATATTTTCCTATATTTTTGCAGTAATGCCAACACCTCCCCATTCTTTCATATTTCCCAAATTCTTCATTCCCTTATTCTTTTCCCAAGATGATAAGTCTATTGTAATTATTTATTTTCTTTTCTTTGAAGAAGTTTTCCCGAGGGTAGAGAACAGGTAAAGTGTGGGGTGATGTTGGGCCCCTAAAAATATTGACTAAGTACAAAAAGGTGCATGAGCGCATAAGGCCTAAGTTGAGGGGTAGCGCATGAGGAGAAGACGTGCAAGGCAGGGTTCTAGGAGGGTTTTAGAAGGACCCGTGATACGCACCGGCAGAACAAGGTCTCGGGACTTAGCCGTATTTGGTGTATTGGGCATGACACAAGAAAATCATGACCCACCTGCGCATGATGTATGGATAAGGTGCCATCCTGGCAACAGGTTGGCCTAGGAAGGAATATACCATGTGTTGGAATCTTCTAGAAGACCATCATGGCAAGAAGTGGAGAGCTTAGGCCTGGAGGAGCATGCTCCCATGAAGGACCACATTGGGACAATTTGTGATGGATTTGAAGCCTCAGAAAGGTGGGTTGGCAGTTCAAGAGGCCTATAAATACAAGCTCCCACACAAGAAAAGGGTAGTAGATCAATAGAGAGTGGAGCTCTGCAGAAACACTGCGACAAGTTGTATTGGGTTGGGTAGATAAAATATAGGAGAAGGATGCATCAAGAGGCTTGGGATTGTAAATTTTCTTTTTGAGAGCTAAGGGATGTAAATCCAATTATGATGTATGACTTGAGTCTGCCATATTGTGATGTTCCGTAATGGATTTAATTGATGTAGCGAGGTTACCAACTTATTTAAATATGATCATTAATGATTCTGGTCCATACATATATCTTTATAGTTCTATTTCATGTATGTTTATGGAATAAGTATGAATCCTTATGTATTTTCCTTTCTTTTTGGTTCATTTCTATAGTCAATTAAGTATCTTTCTATCTAGAATGACTGCATTGGTCTAGAACCCATTCTGAGCTCTATGATGATTGCATGTCACATTTCTGCTCACTCTCCTTAAAGTTCCTATCATAGATGATGTTTCCCACTAAACTCACATAAAGGAGAGACTTGGCGCCCATGCGTGCCTCAAGTGAGCACCCAACACCCACTGGGTGATAGGTCGGTGCACATGGGATTCCCTTGTTCTTTGGTGGGTGTAAAAATAACTACAAAATTCATTTTTCTTATTTTTGTTTATTTCTTGTAATTCACCCATTTAGTTATTTTCTATTTTAGGTGATTGTGTGATTGTTTATTATGGTTCAAACAAGACAACAATCCCATAATAAAACCTCTGACAATATTTCCACATCATTACCTACATCTTTGCAACAACATATCCCATTATCTATTCCACTATCTACATCGTTTCCTACACCCTTATCCACTACCATATCTACACCATTATCTACTACATTCTCTACGTCATTACAACAACAAAACCCATTTCATCAACCAATCACATCTACCCATCTGTCTCGCACATCAATAATCCGGAATAAAATAGAAGAAAAAAACAATGAATAAATGTGACAACGTCTCTTACATTCTTCACATCAATTTTGTATTCAAATCTTCCATACATTTGAACAAGAAGAAACTGAACAACCATATTCTCCCATCTCATAATCAGAATCTTTTGAACTTTCTTTCTTTAAAAGAGGAGACCTGTTTTCGAGGAAATGTTGGATTCAAACCCTATTCCTCTCAATGTTTATATTTCACCTAGTATTTTTCAAATCCAACCATTTGGACCCAAACCATCTTCAAATATTCCTTGTCTTTTATCTAGTTCTTCACATCCTATTGATTCAAACCAACAATCTAAACCCAAACCATCTTCAAATATCCCTAATCCTTTATCTAGTTCTTCACATCCTATTGATTCAAACCAACAATTTGTATCGAACCACCACCATATGTCCCTAATCCTTCATCTGGGGTTTCACATCTTATTGATCCAAACTACCAACCTTTCATTCAACAAATACATTCATATCCACCTTTAAGTCAACCTGAAATATAAGGATTTTTGTTTTCCATTCCTATTCTTAGTCTTTATATGATCTCTTCTTAAGATACAACTGCTCAACAACATACATCATCACTTGAGCCTTCCCTTTGGTTCAACACCTCCACAAAATAATACTAGTTCTTCATTATCTACCCCTCTATCATCCTCAGTTACCCAAACACCTCCAATGAGTTCTGTTGTCACTTCTACTACATCGTATCTCAACCAATTAGCAGTATTTAGAATATCACTATGTCCATTCCGGTATGTATTCCTTTAATTAATACTAGTGATATCACCACCACTCATCCTATTTCATAACACATACCACAACCATCACAACCACTAATCTCCATACCATAATTTATTCCCATGCAGAAATTCCCACAACAAGCACCATCTTCTAATACGTCTGCTATGTATTATCAGTAACCACCTCCTTATTCACAACCATTTACCACTACATCTATCCCACATCCTTATCAGTATATTCAACCATCACAACCTTTAGTGTCCCAACCTGCCTATAATATCCCATAACAAAGTATTCCTTCACAACAAAACATCCCACAACAGAGTAATCCTTCTCAATACTAAATTATTCAACAAAACATCCCATAGAAAAATATCCCACAATAGAGTATTCCTTCTCAACAGTACATTCCTCAACAAAACATTCCACTTACTTATAATATTCCTCAACAAAACATTCCCTACTAGTAGAACATCCCTCAACAATACCAGATATATTCACAACCTAGTCATTTTTCATTCCAACCTAGCTCATCCTCATAAAGAACCATCACAACTTGATCCCCTTCAATCCCTCATGAACCATATATCCATTCTGGAAGCCACCTCATCTGCAGCCAAAAATGTGCTCTCCTACTATCAAATCTACAATGAACCTATTCACCCCTCATTCCCGTACAAAGAATATACCTCACTGGGAACTTCCAAAATTTATCAAATTTTATAGCAAGGAATATCCTCAACAACATATATGTGCCTTCCATCATGATTTCTATCTAATAGCTCATGACCAAGACCTCATGTTGAGAACTTTCCCCATGTCCCTAGTTGGTCCTGCTTTGGATTGGTACAATAGCATTCCACAATATTCCCTTTTCTCCTTTGCTCAACTCACACAATTATTCTTAGAGAATTTTTCCATAAACATAGCCCACAAAGTCACTATTAATGACCTTTATGCTATCAAATAATTTGAGGATGAGTCCATTGCTGATTTTGTTGCCTGCTGGAGGGGTACAATCAATCAACTATCCTTTTCATTACCACAAGCTGAATTGATTAAGGTTTTTTTCTCGATCATGTGCCAAACATATTTCATCAACATTACAAATTCAATCATTCCAGACCTTTGACAAATCTTTTACCATGGCCCATAAATTGGAACTGCGAGCTCTAGAAGATGGTCGAGTTAAACTTTGTCCTAAGAAGCCACAAACTAAATTCCCATAAAATTCATCATCTAATCCTAATAAATCCAAATCATCTGCTAATTCCATAGTAGTCAAATCTACTCCTAAGGAAAAACCTACTCCTAAACGTTCCCACAAATAGCGTAGTTATACACCCATAGGAGATACTTATAGTAAAATCTTTGACAAACTGCTCACTTATGCAAACATGATATCTCTCCCACATATCCAACCTATCAACATATTTGTTTCTAAACCCTCTTGTTATCAAGATAATGACTATTGTAAATACCATAGGGTTAAGGGACATGACATCGAAATATGTCACACGTTCCAAAATTTCCTTCAAGATTTGATTGACAAAGATGAAATTCACTTAGATAACCCAAATGTACCCCCAAATCAAAATCTTGGCTTATTTAAACAACATTTTCCCAATCACGGCCCATCTACTTGAACAACCACAAATAAATTTTGTCTATCCTCATCATATTATCAACACCATTACCAAAACATTAGCTATTTCTGAGCCGATATCAACACTTATTGACCTAATACCCACATCTACATAATCAACATCAACATCCATTAAACCTAAATTTTCATCTATCAAATCCTCGTCTACTACCAACGTTACTAAAACTATTCTCCCATCCTCATTTCAAGTTACTATTGAATCCATCTCCCACCAATCACATCCTCTAGTATAACTACACCTATGACTACACCTTCATTTGTAAATATAACTATGATACCTCTCGAAACATTTATGACACAAACACCTCCACCTAAGGTAATTACAAATTGCCTTCATCCTCCATCTACAAAACCAAATTTCCCTATGTCATCCAATCCCAACACTACAAAATCCAAAACTCATTTAGATCTCATCAATCAAATCATTCAAACCCCCTTCCTTCATAAATAGTTGCCTCTACATCCATACCCAGCTCATCCAAAACCATGAAAGGACCTCAAAAACAAGGTGTTTTCCATGTTTTCTAAATTCTTTCTTATACCTTCTCTGAATCATATTGATTCTTATACCTACTCACCAACCTTCTACACTAGGTCCTCGTCCTTCATCTACCACACCATCTAAAATATCTCAACAAAAATAACCCAGCAAACCGCAATCAAATATTTACTTTCGATGGAGGATAAGATACCCAAAACTTCATTATCATTTTTATCCTTACCTAAGGGGCATTATAAAACTATTTTAGATGACCTCCTCCAACAATCACTTATAACATTACCACCTCTTAAGCCATCAGACCCACGAGGATGGAAACCTACATGGTATGACTTCAATATTTTTGCGACTACCATCGACATGAAGATATTCCATAGAAGACTATAAGGCCTTTTACCACGATTACTTTAAAACTTGGTAATCCACCCTTTCATCCTTCTAAATCACTTACCACAGCATCATCTACATCTAAATATAAATATCCTATCTCCAATATCTCTTCTCATCGATTAATGTCATACACATTACCACTCACTCACAGAATTACCACACGGATCAATCGATTGTAAGAAAGATAAACATTTCGTAACTATACCTCCACCTCATGAGTTATCCACTCCTTTTGATAAGCCTAAGGTATCTATTTCCATAGCTCCCAAAATGGTGATCAAACAAAATCACCCAAAGCAAAAGTTTCAATACTTACAAGACCACCACCCTCATCATCCACCTCTATACGAAGGTTGTTATTAAAAAGTTACACCAAGCCCCCATCAAAATGTCACTTTATGAGCTCATGTAGAAATCACCTTCTCATAATCAATCTATGATCGAAGGCCTTCGATTAATAAAAATACCAACAAATGACCTTTCATGTTTTACAAATTTTGTAGGGGCCCTTAAAGAATCCATAGCCATATCATTTGATTCATCCGAGATTCCCTCACTTAAGCTAGAGGAACATGATTTACCACTCTTTATCACTACTCAAATCAATGATTTCCTCATCAAAATGGTCATGATTGATGGGGCGCAGCTATTAACATTATATCATCCATTTCCTTCAATCAACTCAAACTATCCCCTTCTATCATTGGTCAAACTCCAATGTTACTATGATCCTTCAATGACACCATCACACCCACATTAGGCATAGTTATTATACCACTTAAAATTGGCACTAAAACATCACATGAAATCTTTTACATTATAGAAGGATAGTTCCAATATAACATGTTGTTAGGATGACCATGGATACACACTATGCATTGAATTCCTTTAACCCTTCATCATTGCCTCAAATATGAGCATGAAGGTCAAACATTTACAGATTCCACAAATCCAAATCCTCTCGTCGATTGTTACATGAAATATCATCCAAATGACGTCTTCATACTTAAATCCATATGAGAATCATCTCGACGAAGCATCTACTAGCACATCCATTCCATCCTCCAAATTACCATATGATTCTTCCCTTAGTAACACATCTGTACAACGTATTAGGCTAGGGGAATACCACCTTCTCATGGTCGGGTTCCATCCCTTCACCTAAAACTTATGGTCTCCTTGAAAAACAACCCATGTATGAGCCTAATGTAGGGGATGTTATCCTTTGTAGCCCCATTTACCTAAAAAAACCTTGTTTTTGGGGACGCATTCATCCTTCATCTCATTCTATTAATCCACACCATGTTAATCCTTTCACATTAGATTTCAAATATTTAGATAATCTTGGTTTCTCTTACATCTACCTTCATTTTTGTGCATAGAAAGGTTTTGTCCTTGGCCATTATGAACAGGGAACACACAACTTAATAGTCCAATTCTCCCTCAAAAATATGGCTCCAATCCATCTAAACCCACTACATCTGAACTAGAACTATCATTACCCACAACCCTTATAGATCCTATGGACATAGATGCAACCCTTGGAGATCCTATGGACATAGACATATTCCACGAAGATCTTATGGATGTGGATGACGTTGTATCCACCTATCCTAGATTTTTTTTAGTCAATACCATATCTTTAGGACTGCTTACATATCAATATGATCATGACATCAAAACCTTGCCTCTTATTTGTCTAGAAATAGTTGAAGAAGATTTACCCACCATAGATATCCTTCAATGTAATGATGACCAATACATTCTTTCTCATATGGGAGCTAAGTATCACTTCCTTCAAAAATCCCTACCATCTGATACACCAAATATCCTCAACAAATCCACCATCAACGTAAACTTAGGAACCTCTTAGGATCCTCACATAGTTAAAGTTGGTCAATCATTAAATCCGCAAGAACTAAATGACTTTACCTTGTTCTTATCAAAATATTATCAATATTTCACTGGTCATATAGTGATATGTTTGGAATTGATCCCAATATTTTCATACACAATATTGTCACATATTCAGACACTAAGCATGTTAAACAAAAAATCTATAAAATGCATCCACCCATAGCTCTCCTTATTAAAGAATAATTACAACGTCTTTTATCCAATAATTTCATTATACCTATTGATTATCCAAAATGGATATCTAACATTTTCCACGTAACCAAAGCCTCAGGAAAGTTATGCATTTGCACATACTTCATGGATCTTAATCTTGCTTTTCCTAAAGATGATTTCCCTCTCCCAAACATAGATCAGCTCATTGACCTAACAGTCGGCCATGAAATTCTCTCCCTTATGGATGGATTTTTTGGTTATAATCAAATTATTATCACCACCAAAAATCAACATAAAACATCTTTCATTACCCCTTGGGAAACCTATTTTTATCACGTTATGCCATTCAGGCCTAAAAAATACAAGAGATACTTATCAACGTGTCATCACTTATATTTTCATGACCTCATTCAATAGACAGGTCAAATATTACGTTGACAACCTCTTAGGAAAGTCCAAAAATGAAAATACCATCTTACCTTGTCCTCGAATCAATCTTTACTCGTCTCATTCAAGTATTGTCTTCATCTTAATCTGTAAAATATGTTTTCGGTGTCCTCTTTGGAAAAATTTTAGTATTCATGATATCTATTCGAGGTATTGAATTTGACCTAACAAAGGTTAAATATATTATTGAAATTCCTCTTCCATCCAATCTTACACAATTACGTAGCCTTGAAAGTAAACTACAATCCATCTAAGATTTTTATCACAACTTTCTGATCATTATCGGTTGTTTCATCATCTTTATGTAAGGACATAAAATTTCACTGGGATTCTGATTGCTAGAAAGACTTTGATGAAATTAAACAATATCTTCTATCACCAATCGTGATTACCCCACATCATGAGGGGATTCATTTTATCTATACATATTTTCTTCATAATATTCTCTAGGATCCATGCTCTCTCACCGTGATAATGGGGGTCATTAACAGGCCGTATATTATATCATCTGCACACTCCATGAATATAAAAATCGTTACACGAAGTTAAAAATTTATATTGTGCTTTATGCTTCGCTACTTCTAAGCTACATCATTATCTTCTCAATTAAACAACTTATGTCATTACTAGCTTCAATCCACTCAAAACCATACACTCTAAACCATATCATAGCAATCATGTCACTCGATGGCTTATGCTTATGACCAAATTTGACCTTGAGTTCATATCACAAAAATCTATTAAGGGCCAAGCTATTGCAAATCAATTTATTGATGCTCCTCTTTTAGACAATCAACTTCCTCATGAATATTTTCTAGATGAATCCATTAGCAATGTTGACAAATATGAATTTATCCCTGTAAAAATGACTCTCTTATTTGATGGATCTAAATGCCAGCAAGGGGGAGGGGTTAGTGTTGTTATTATACCTTCTTGGGGCATTCCTATTCCATTATCATTTAAACTTAACTTTGAATGCACCAATAATATGGCAGAATATGAAGCTTTAATTATGGGCATTACGATCACTATTCTCGTAGGCGTTCACATCTTAGAAATCTATGGAGATTCACAACTCGTCATCGGTCAAGTTAAAGGGAATATCGATGTAAAAATGAAATTTTGTAAAAATACAAAGCCAACATTGACTTTTTCCTTGGTATTTTTTATCACTACACTATCAAAACCATCCCACGATCCTCTAACAAATTTGCAGATATAATGGCCTCTTTATGAGCTCTCATCCCATTAGAAATGGAAGAATCAAAATACAACACTAAATTATCCATTTTCATTCAAAGATTAGATTATCCCTCACATCAAAATGAACTCCCTCCTTTCAATGCCATTGACAATTATCCAACTAACTTGTGGTATACTCAAATTTATGACTACCTTTGAATCTAAGATCACATCCGACTTATCACGTAATGATAAAATATTTTTTCTTCAACGCATTACCCAATTTGTTATTATAGGCGGTATCCTTTACAAACTTTTTTTTGATAGTATCATGTTAAGATGGCTTAAATCACATGAGTCAACCAAAGCAATTAAAGAAGTCCATGATGGAGTTTGTGGAGGATATTTTAGTGGAAATTTCATCACCAAGTGTGTCATATGGTTAGGGTACTACTAGCCTACTATCACCAAGGATTTTTTTGAATATGTTAAGAAATGTGTTAAATGTCAACTTCATTCAAATCTCCTCCATGTCCTCGTTAGGCATTACAACCTACTTAAGACTTATGGCCTTTCTCTCAATGGGGTTAGACCTCATTGGTGCTTATCGATCATAAATCATCCTAACAACATCAATCCATTATCACAGCTACTGAGTATTTTACTAAATGGGTTGAATCCATTCCTTTAACCTCAACTAAATCAATACCTATTATCAACTTCATATATCAATACTATGTTTTCCCTTTTTCCCTCTAGGCCTATCGAACTATAATATGTACACCTACGGGAGCTATGCCCTACACACCCATCTACTACTCTAAATTATTCCTACTAATGGAATTTCAAATCCCATCACTTTAGATATATCTCAAAGACTTTATCCTTGATGAATAATATCGCCAAGAACACTTAGCACAACTTGAATTGTCGGATGAAAAACATCTAATGGCTCTCAAACATCATCAAGTTTATCAAGAACGTGTTAAAATATCCTATAAAAACATATCAAAGAATATAACTTTAAAATAGGTGATCTTTGGCTTGAAGAAAATCAAAATTTCCCTCAATTAGAATGGAGTAAACATGGAAATTTTTCCCCTAATTGGATTGGTCCATACGGCATCACTCAAAAGTATGGGTCAAGAGCATATCATTTTGCTTCTCTTGATGGTGAACCTGAAAAGGAACCTTTGAATGCATTGTACTTGTAGCCTTTCTATTGTTAAATGATTGATCGTCATGACAATAGTTATATCTAAAATCTTATCACTCCATCAAATCATCCATCTTTTCATAGTAATGATTTGGAAGCATGTGATTATTCATCATTATCCTATATGTACCTTAAAGATGAACAAGACGGCTTGTTTATCACATATTTTACTTTGGACAAGTTCATCTTCTATGGGAACCCCTTAATCATTACATTCACCTACTATGTAAAAGGCATGGCATGGGACATGTGTGTGTAAGTCATATAATCATCTTCTCCCCTCCTCATAACATTCTATTAGAGTTTTTCCCTCACTTTAAAAATATATTTACAAAAATCATTTGGATGCATTTCTCAAAAGAAAAAATATAATCTACTGATCCCTTAAAGGAAATCTATTTAAAATATAAAATCATTATCAAAAAAAGGAAAATTAGACTGGTCCCTCGAAGGATATCTACCATTTAAAATCATAGACCAGTCCCTCAAAGCATGGTTGTCTTGTAAAATTCAAAAATAAAAAATGTATACCATACCCTTGAAGGATGGATACCTATGTAAAAGGGCTTCCCACATGTATTATCCTTAAAAACAAATACATCAATATCGAAAGCATCCAGGAGAGCTTCTTTCTTTGATTAGCTTTCCCATAATAGCAAACTTTCTACATTTGTCAATTTGCTTCAAAATCAAATATGTAAAGCTAGGGAATTTTCTCTATGAACCCATGAAAAGGAGAACCCCTTTTCCCAACATTGAATTACATATACAAAACCCTTTTCATGTTTTAGAAAGGTACATTCAACTAATCCCACATCTTATTAAGACTTTGTGTAACTATCCATTGATAATCTCATTTAAATTTTGTTAAGGTTACAAGTGCAAGTGCTTTCAAGATTTCAAAACCCATCGCGTATGTATCAAATCCATAATGGAGCAATCATTTCATTTTCTACCATGTTTTACTTAATCACATTTTTATGCAAACTCATTTCAAGATTACATTTTAAATCATGCCTTACATAAATATTTAAAAACATTTTACCAATACATTATGTTTTATATCATCACATACATCCATCACAAATCATTAACACATTCTAAAACACACATCACCATACACATCAAAAACATTAACACAAGAATCAAGGAAAAACAACATAGGTCATAAAACCTCATCATATATATATATATATATATATATATCAAATATATATATATCAAATATATATATATATATCAAATATATCATAACCATAAAAATATATCATATCAATGTCATACAAAAATGGGATTCTATGAGCCATATATCATAATATATCATATTAATTTCATATAAAAATAGGCTTCCATGAGCCGTATATCAAAACTATCATATCATGAATCAGTAAAATGGAACTCTCAAGGAACTCGCTAGGAGGGGCAAGTACTTCCCTCTCCTCCCTGATCACCAACAGCACCAAGAACATATCCAACATCTCCACCAGCTCCTCCCTCACTATCTCCTCCTCTCTCTGGTCTCCAAGGTGGGTGACCCACACTCACTGCACTAGTACTCGGGCATGCCACATTAGTGGCCAAATAATCAACATACAATCTACAACATCTGGATAATCATGAGTCACCATATCAATATAATATTGTAACTACCCGTAGTGTCTAATAATGGGCCATATAAACCATCCCTGTTACCACGGGTACTCTCTTTAATATACTAAGCATGTGGTCTGATCCACTAGCCTCTAGCCTCTCCATCACGTTCTTTGTGATCTCCGAGCCATCACTTTGCCATATCACACCGAAACAAAGACCTAGTAATCCCCAAGGCCTTCCTCATCCCATCTCTTTCTTTGCTAGTATAATTCTCTATCGTAATATCATGAGCCAACTATACTATGAGCCCATCATGCTCAATCACTAAATAATCTCACTCAGCTATTAGGGCATCCTAGACACCTAAGATATTATCTCTCTACATGTTGCATCTCTCTCTCCCTCCACTATGGCCTTCTCATCCATCACCATTGCAATAGCTACAGCCAAATCACTATCATCCTCCTCATCACTATCATCATCACCGAAACCTGAATGGCCTCCTGAGCCTGTGCTCCTCCCCCACCCAAGCATAGATCCACCTCACCCGTTGCACAACCCAAGTCTTTTCAAAATTCCTCGAGTGCTCGATTCCACCATGTTGTAAAATCTAGAGTGACCCCGCATCATCAAGTGGCACAATCTCACCATCCTCATTAGGGCATGTATCCCCCTTCTCATCAACAATTATCATGGGTCTCATCACAATGGCCCTCAAAGTCTCGGTGTTTCCATCCTTTTGCATATACTATATGGGCTCCTTGGGTATACCCTGAACCAATCCAAATTATCTCCTCATCCGATCAAAAATGGATCAACTTTGTTGTCACCCACTTTTTGAACCTAAAGCCACATAGCCTATTGTAAACCTATCAACTCATGGGGATACTTAGGCCAAGTAGGAAAATCCAGGTAAGGCCTCCATACTACATCACCCACTGCAATCCAGATAATAACTCTTGATAATATCTTGTCCTCCTCCTCTTCAACCCATGACCCACATCATGTCTCCACTTCATGAAGCTAGGATCCTCATCATTAATTCCCCATGACAACCCCACTAGCTAAGCAATGACAATGAGCTCAAAGGCCCAAACCTCTAGAACAAAGGTCACATCAATCCCATAGCTCTTGTGGGCATTCCAGCCCACAACTCCTAAAAGTTAATACAAGTAAGGTAGGACCCCACTCAAAAAAATACGGTGCTCCATCATCTCGACCACAACACCAGTCATCATCCATGGGAAACGACCACCTCTAGAATCTAGAAAATCATAGCAAATGATAGCCATCAACATCATAGTCATATGGTACAACCCTCTCTCTCAGTTGAATATAATCTCCCATCAGCAAAATCTCCTAACTCGTATCGTAAATCCTCTCCATACAATCTAGTCATCACATCGGCCCTCTCGCCTCATTAATAATATATATGCCCTCTCCCAGATAGGTAGTCTTAGGATATGGTGTACATCCTCTAGAGTAATTGTAATCTCCCAGTAGGTAACCAAAAATTACATGTGGAAGGATTCCACCACTCTAACAATGCCAACATCAAACTACAACATTTGTGAATCCACCTATAAGTCCTCATAGCACCAAAACCCACTACCTCAATATGCTCCCAGTCATCATCTATCATGTCATCCCTCACCTCATCCAAGATCAGTGGTATATGATCACAAATAGTTAACTTAGCATCTACCTATAGACACAAAACACATATCCAAGCATTAGCATCGTCATCAAAAAAATATATCAAAAATATCATCCACAACATATCAAAAACATCTTTACATTAAAACATCAACATCAACATTATCACCTAAAAATACCAACAACATCTAAAACATCAAAACATATCATTAACATCAACATCAACATCATCACAAAATATAATTAAAATACCCACAATAACTAAACATAAAACATCAATAGTCAAATTGGAACCACAAACACCATAAAACATTAACATCATTCCATAAGATCTCACATTTTTCAAAATTACAAACTATATATATAGCGAAATCGAATTCACATTAATCACTAGTGATTCCTATGCATCAAACCTAGGGCATTCGAATGCCTCAAATATGGTAAAAAAACCTTTAAAACTACAAAAATTATCAAAAACAACAAAAAAGCGGGTTAAAAGACCTACCTCAGCCATCGTGGGCTTGTGATGCCTAATCAAAGATGCCATTTTGTCAAAATATTACCTCTTTCTACCCAAAACACATTTTTCCTAAGTTGCTCTACCAATTCGTATTCACCATGGTAACAATGTGGTAAAATAACCTTGCAATTGGCTATTTATAGCCTATATTTTTACCTTGGGATAATCACCAACGATTTCCCTAATCATTGGTAATTTCATCAATCGCTAGCGATTGGCCGAATCACTAGCGATTCATCCTAGTTTAGCCATTATCCTCTTCTTTTTCCCCAAATCATGTCAATCATTACTCTTTTTCACAAAAATATTCCTTTCAAAGGACCCTAGTCCTTGAAACATTAATAAAAAAACAATATCAACATCGGGATTCATCATATGTCTATGGAACGTGTGCCCTTTATCCCCCATCACTTAACCTTCCCATCTATTTATCCTTCTTTCACGGATCACATGACTATAGGTATCAAAACCTTTGGTTCCCCAATTATTTTTTATTTTGCTAGCATAATTTATTTCAATACCCCTTAGACTAGGCAACTTTTATGAACTGGTTTTTCCCGCATTATAAACATATACAAACATTGGTGTTTCTTGCATTACGTCACAGTCGAATCACCCATATAAACTAGATTTTCATCATTTTTGTCTAACGGTTTACCATTAAAACCACTAGACAAAAGGGGAAAATGTAGACACCGAAAATATACACTCCATCATCCTTGTCCAAATCATTAATTAAACATACCAATATTTAATACAATGCACCCTCCTCTTAATTAATCACATGACATCCCATAAAAACACCTTTTATCTTTATTCAATTAATCATTTAATTTTATATCTTATACTTCCCCCTTTATCTTCATCTAATTAATTAAATACATGTCCGAGGTCACATACTACATTCCCATTTTTACTAATAACATGTACACCATTTAATCAAATTAACATATCCACCTATGAAAATCATTATTTTCCTTTATCTTAAATAATACCTAATTATCTAACCTAACCTAATCATTTTCCTAACTATCCAAATATTCCCTAAAACCATTTTTAACCTATTAACTCCCTTATCTCAAAAAACCTATCATTATCATCTATAAACCTATTAAAATTATCCATAAACCTAGAAAAGGCTAAGTCATAACATAATCTAGCCAAATTTAGTTTATTCCTTCATCATCACTGCCAACCCAACACATTTCAAACCACTTAACAACTTTCCCCTCAAAATTCAAAAAAAAAACCTTAACTTAGCAAGTTGTTCCAACCATTTACTAAACAAATTTAAATAGACCGAAATCATCGCTGGTGATTCGAGTAATCGTCGAGCAAATACTTAAGAGAATTTTTCATTCTCTTTTTAGGATCATCCACTTACATTTTTGAGTCTGATTTTTCTATTGGAATTCATTAGTGTTATTCTGCATCAATGTGAACATGTTATCATCTAGCATTGTTATTCACAATCGTCAAGCATCTTGCGAGCCATTTTGGAGTCTATGTACAGATTAGTATTTCATCATCTAGCTGTAAGCTTCATCAATTTCTTGCATCACCTTCCGTCAAGGTTAGATATCATTCTATAGTTTCATTTCCATATTCAGGTATTCTTATTTGTTCATTTGTTTATCTCACATTATTATCTAAGTCCCTAAAAGACCATGATTTCAAATTAATTAGTTAAATATTGCATTTTATCAATCTGTCATTATCCTTTGAATGGCCAGCGATTATAGGGATTGCAGGTGATTCTTGTTACATTTATCTTCCTTCGAGTATATATATATAATCGATCATCGAGTTATTTAAAAATGTTTGCTTCTAACATTTTGTCCAGTATGGCTTGTATTAGATGGCAATAGGTGGTCCAAGTCACGAGATTACAATCCACTCCCTACCCATTATCCGTCATCCATTATATTGGGAATAGTACGAAATTATTCATGACCTTGAGTTGTGTGTTATTCATTCTTCCCCTTTGGATCATTTGTAGAATATTTTTGAGTCCACTCGGCAGATTCATGATCTTTGTAGAAGGAAACGTACTTTGAGGTCCTATGCATCCGAGTTGATCTAGCTTGGTTTGAATATCAGTATGAAGCTGAGTTAGAGGATTTGAGCTCTGATTCGAATATGAGAATGAAACTGACTCTGAGGATTTAGATTCTGAATCTAAGAACCAACACGATACTGAAGAGGAGTATTCAAACTTCTTTAAAGAATAATACACTGAAGACAAGAATTTAGATTTCTCTGAAGAAGAAGATCTAGAGTTCACTGAAGAAGAGAATTCTCCTTCCTCTGAGAATTCAAATTCTGATTTAGATTCCGATTTTGAACCATAGTTCATATATATCATTTCTTATCATTTATCAGCTCTATATTTGTAATAACGTAACATTTTTCAAAAAATTATTTTACCATCTATCGTATATCATTTTTTTGTACCCACTTAATTCTAAAGTCAGATTGACATCCTTGTAAGGGAGTCTTTTGACTTCCAAGGATTGGCCTTTGCCATGAAATCGCCTCATATTTGGTTTAGTGTCTATGATCTACAGGTGTTCTCGCAGGAAGAGAGCCTAAATCATTTTGTATATGGAGCACTACCATCAAGTATCATTCATTCACGTCCATGGGTATCTCTAAACCTTGTGATTCTGAGGTTAGGTAAGTCTTATTTTATTGCTTATTCAATTTGAGTTGAAGACGTAGGATTTATTCTCAAGATGGTCATTTAAAAAAAACATATAAAATAAAAATAAGCCTTGAAGCAATGTGGAATTAAAGTGCTTGAATATATAAAATCCTAAATGGATAATTTAGATGCCTATGTTAGGAGAGACAATTATCACCTAGCCAGATTTTACAAACCAACGGGCCACCCACGGGTCTAAGTCTATTCAAGGCTTATAAAGTGTAAAATATCATGAATTTGGTTAAATAATATTGATTAGAAATGAGCCATAAGTTCCCAAGTAGGTCATTGTTAAAAATCATGTCTCACTTTTCATCATTATCATCTCTACATTATTCATTCATATATCTCAAGTCCCTCTTAAATCTTGGTGTTGAGCCCTCACATCTTATTAGTTACATAGAGTCAAGAGTGGAGTGATACATCTCATCATTACATCATCAATGACATATTTTTCCAATGGAATGGAACATTTACATGTTATTTGAATAATAAGTTTCCCGGTATAGTTTACAACATGTGTGTTTCCATATCTCATTATGTTTACCATACTACACTATCATCCATAACATTCATTTAAAAACTACAAAAACATCAAACATTCTAACTATCTAAAGTGCACAAATGAAGTAGAGCATAAAGAAACAAATGTACAAAGGATTTATCAAGCTAAATATATATATATATATATATATATATATACACCAATGTTTAGTATAATGCCATCATATTAAAGAACAAGTGTGGTCGAAACATTCAAGTCATGAGGCAAAAATTAAAAAAACACAAAAAAACACAAAAATGAGATCAATCAATAAATACACTAGGCTTATCCATCTCTCTAAGACCCTTGTGAGGTGATAGGTCAAGGGCTCTTGTTATGGATCTTGTGATGAGGTTTGTTAGGTCTAGTGTGAGAACCTCCATACATCAAATGGTGGGAGTTCCCATGATAATTTCCATGTGAGGCCATGGTGCTAGTAGCCCCATTGCAAGTAGATCATCCTCCTCTCAGATCTCTTGCAGTCCTCAAATTTCTATGTCAACACTTAGATCTCGATCGAATTTGAGAAATCTCTCCTACCACATGCTAGGATGGTGTAAAATCATTAGTATGATAGATATCCTATGCTCGAGTCCTAGATCTACTTGATAAGTCATCTTGAGTTAGACTAGAAGTGATAGAAAATAGCTCTCGGGATGATAAGAGCTTATTAGGAGGACCAACCTAAACCTATTTTTTATAAAACATGTGCACACACTAATGAATTAGAAAAACAAAATAGAACAAAACTTATTAACATATAAGTAATTAAATCTAAATTAGGAAGTAGGTGAAAGAAAGAATCAAAGTTAATCCCTAGACCCATTCAAGATCTGCGGCCTCCTCCTCTACCTCCTTTACCTTGGTTACCTCCTTCTCTCTACTACCCTTCCAATCAAGGTATGATCTCCCTCGATCCATAGTTTTCCTCTACCTCATCCTCACTCCTTGTGGGTTCCTCACCAATTTTTAAGACCTCGGGTGGCATTTCTCCTTCTCTAGTAGCCTATTTGGGTGTGAATCTAGGTGTCCCAATCGGTACCCTAGGGACTAATACGATCCACCTCAATCTCCGCATGCAGCTAGCCCATGCATCTCTAGATACCCTAAAAATAGTCTCAATTGTTGGAAGGGAATCAATATATGGTCTACCAAATTGCTTTGAGGAACCTATTACTACATGAATATCCCTGCACCCACCATGATCAATCTTTTGTGTGTTGGTTATACACATAGCCAACGTAATCCCCTCCTCTCCCCACGGTCCTAAAATATCTTGATATATCCCTAAAACCATATCTTCTATGCTTAAAGTACACATTACTGTGGAGTGGATCTTATTGGTTCCATATCCACCCACTTTACTACCCTTATTCTACTTGGGTCTGCAATCTCTACACCCCTATGATGGGGATCACCCTCTCATACACCTACGAAATCAAAAGTGTAGGATGGATAAGTGACCTAACCCCGCATCTCGACCACTTGGTATAAGGCATGGTAGGTATTCGATAATATTTCCTAGCCCTATGTAAACACTTTTCCATGTTGCTCTATTTTCTACATGATAGGTGTTCGACAATTTAAAAACCTATGTCCTTCTTTATCCCTAGTAAGATGTGAGGCCAATATACCAATAATGGTCTTATGCAGAGTATGAATAGGGGGTGTTTCCACCGATACCAACCTCACACCTTGTTTGGTAATGCTATCAAATTCCCTCACATCCACCAAATATGTTTCCCATCAAAGGGCCTCATCGATAAACTAGTACTTTATAGCACTAGCCTTCTCCTTACAAGTGGAACTCCCAAAGATTATCGATATACATCCTCTAGTGTGATCATCCACTCTCTGTGGACACTAGAGAATTAGAGAATTTCCTAATCATCATCCTAATAGGTTAATAAATTGTATATAATTTTACTATTTGGGACAATTGGTATAGTCTACGCTAACTTCCATATCCATGCTCTCTCTAGAAGGCATATAATGTTCTTCATCAATAAAGGGAGCACTCATGTTATCCAATCCTACTCTCAAGATCTAATCCATCAAAAATAATCCCCCTAAATGAATAAGGAATCAAAAATAATAACGTTAGGCACATACCAACAAGTCATAAATTCACAAGAAACTCAAAAATGAGAAAAAATGCAAAAACATACATACTTTGCTATTTTATCTTTGGCACATGTGATGATTCACAACCACCCCTTTTAGTATGGTGGCAGTTGTGTAACCACCCCTTTACATAGAGATATATTTTCATAATCAACATGATGGTTTTTCAATCGTCGTGGCAATAGCGTAATCACCGCTAAATACACAACCACTACTCTATCTTTAGCGGTAGTTGCACAATCATTTTGGCGGTCATATCACATATTGCCAAGCCATTCCCTTCTACCTATAAATTCCTAAAAACTAAAAAAATAATCAAATGTCTTAAAATAAATTACATATTCTAAAAAACATACCCCAATGGTCATTTTGACTATGCAATCATTGAAAATCTCCCCCTAGAGCTCATTTTGAGAGAAAAGCATCATCTAAGGTAAAAACACAAAAATTCTTGTAACTTACCTATTACGGAGCCTCAGCTACTACTTTTGGATCCACTACCATCTTATCATAATCTCCATCATTTTGACTATACTTGTGTGTCAAATGGTCACCAGAAATCCATAGCCCTAAAATTAGTAAGGATGTATGTGACAAATGATTTCTAAAGAAAACAAATTTTATATATATATATAGTGTTTTAGCTTTCTAATGGAATTTTGGGTGTGAATTTGTAGCTCTGACATTGGTGAAGAAGGTAAAATTCTAACCCCCACGAAATGGTAAGTAATTTTACCTTTTATTTCAAATAATATTGCTAATTTAATTTATCACTACACATGATTCTGTATTTCTTTTGCATGTGGTGGGAAGTATCAACTGGATTTATATTGATGCACATGTCGGATAAGATAATTATCTAACCCTCCCATTTTGGGAAGCATCATTCTCAAAAACCATGTTTTAGCCCATTCATGGCTAAAACACTCTTCCGAGAGAGCAATATGTATGCACCCAAAAATTACATTGTATAACATGGAAAGCATGATACATCTCCCGGTGATGACAAAAATCCTTCCAAGATAAAAAAAGATCCCTCCTTGTCTCCTTACCTTCATATTTTGGCTCAATTTATCCCTTCGCTTTAAGTTGCTTTACCTTTTCTCACAAACTCATTTGCTATTTTTTCCATCTTGCACTTCAATAGTGGCTTTGTAACTTCCACGGTCATTGCGCATAACCACCCCTATTGCTAGAGCGATGGTTTTGCAACCACCCTTTTAAAGAACATGAACAATTTTTTCACTATTTGACAAGCAATTAAAACACATGTTTTTAAACAAGTGTTTTGATTTCGACATAATTTATCTCACATTTTTGGGTCAAATTGGCTAATTTTAGCATTGTTAGATTGGTCTTGAGTTCTTCTTCCCTTCTTTCTAAATATAGTATGTTTATTTCTTCTCCTTTAGATGAGTCACCTTTTCTTGATCAACATGTGTTGTTGAAATCTTCTCCTCTAGTAGCTTATAAAATGGAACTTTTACTTATATCATGAGTTGAGTAATTTGTAATTTTGTGAAGTTTTACGTTGTTGGATTTTAGAGAGGTTCTACACAAATAGACAATTCTCTACTCTATTTCCCTACTAATTGCATTCCGAGTTATCTTCCCTACACAAATCCAACCATATATTTTCTTGATTTTCTGTTGATATTCACTACCTTGCTCACCTGGATCAATTGGAGCTCATATTTTGGAAGGATATTGAAGTTGAGGAGACATTGGATGCATCACATTGTCAAGACAAGCTATCACAATACTATAGTGACCAAGTTGGAGTTGTATTCAATTATTTGAATCTTTAAATACATGATTTGTTTGTTAGAAGTGAAAGAAATAGTTTGTTTAATTTATTAAAAGAGGAAGATCTCATCACTTCCCATACATTGTAGTATTTCTTTTCAAAATATTTCCCGTATAAGATTTCTTCCTTGATAAATTATTCTCGCTTATCCTTGTGGATCTGCATGGGAAATTGGTTTGATGAAGAAGTTGAAAAACCCACATTTTATTTGTGTTTTTATTTCTTTCAATTTTTTTAAAATAATTTCTATCGGGGAAGGTTATACGACAAAGTGAAAAATCATTTTGAGAAGCTTTCCCCTTTCTCAAAAACATGAGATAGAATTTGTATTCGAGGAAATTTTTCTTCATTGGAATGATAAATTTTGAGTTCTTCCACGTAAGAGTATTAGTTCCAAAGAAACCTGCAATATAGGAATAAGCATGCTCGATTATTCCCTATTTATTTTTATTTTATTAGAAGCAATCATATATTTATTTTAATTATGTGTCTATAGAAGTAATTTATATTTCTATTAAATATTCCAAAAAAATTAGTGTGAGTCAATCTACCTTGACTCGTTTTTATAGTTTACACACTTTCATATTACCCCTTCTTACTGCTGTATTTATGTCAATGCACTTTCTAATGATCCGCAAGCAGGGTATTTCAGGTCCTTTATAGAAAGGACATCTACATTTTGAATTAGTATTCAAAACCTATTCTCTTTAGTAACAGTAACGATATATCATTGCCGCGAATATTTATTCTTCCATATAATTGGGAAGATGGAAATAATAAACCATGTTTATCGGATTTCTACTTTCTCTTAAGTATTCTTTATCTAATACAATACTTTATCTAATACAATACAAAGAATTTAAGTAGATACTCATCTCAGATGGAGAAAAGAGATTATGGGAGTGTGTGACTTGAACTATTGCTTAGGCCGTGCAGATTAATTTTTCGATCTGCCATGAATCACAAATATGTCTCTGTCCCAATTTTCTTCCCAAAAAAAGGAAGTTTAGAACCTGGGTAAAAGGGATTGGTAACTTTGTTGCGTTCCAAGAGAGTTATTTCTATGATCGAATCCAAATTAGGCTCCGTGAAATCCAGATAATGGTAATAACAGTAATAAGTTTTACTTATTGCTTATCCTTTTCTTTTCATAGTCTGAAAATGCATGCATTTCCCTTGCATTTAAATAGGGTAAACTATCGGAGTAAAAGAAGGGGTCTAAGGAAGGAGAAAGGCCGAATCAGTAACAAGCCAATACCTTGTATTGCAAAAAAAATTATGTAGGTCGGGATAAACACGGATTACAAGGAATAAGATGGTCCAAAAGGCATATTAACCATGATTTAATTTGTGAGCACTTAATTAATCCAAAATAAACACAAAAACATTAGGAATTTATCTATTTTAATTATTTCTTTTCCAAAAAGCTTGTTAAAATCATTTTAAAAGTTAGAATAAATAGATACATTTTTTATATTTAATTAATGGTAAAAGTGATCTAGTTAATTAAAAGGGGAAATTAATTTTTCTTTGAATTAAACTAGATTTGTTTTACACTGTTTATTTAAATTTAGAGTTTTAAATAGTTTAAGAAATCAAAACAAAGCGAGAACATAGTCATTAGAGACTCACACTACGGGTCATAGTCCCTAACCACTCTTTGGCCAGTTTTTGACTTCCATTAGACTCTTCCATGAGTTGGCACCTCGCATGATCATTCCCGGTCTAGCAAAACCTCGTAGGAGGATATTTCAAATCATCATTCACCCACCAAGCATTAATAGATACCAAGGAGACATAAATTTAAGATTATGAGTGTTATTTTTTTATGTACTCCTCTACCTCCACAAATTATTTGCCAACTCGACACATTGAAGCGAACAACTAACTATAGTTGAACAATTATGGGATGATAAAGAAAACCATGTAAACGAATCTAGACATCAAAATCCTTAGTGTTGACGATGATCCTTAGCAGATGAACTCTCAAAGTCATAGGAAACCTTAGGTTAGTGGGACGTGCGCCCTAAGGTGACCTCTAAATTTTAAAGAAGTTAACTCTTCTCTTCGATGTGAGATAAGTTTGGGGAAACTAAATAAAACTAGGAAACTAACTAAGGTGATACTGTTTGAGATAGATTTGAATAAATGGAGTGATTTCTATTGAGTTTCCTATAATAGTTTGAAGAGCATATAGCATGATCCACCTATTTAGCAACACCTTAGTTTAATCATATCCAAGGAGAAAAATACTTGACAGATGCAAATAAAAGATAAGTTAAAACCCAAGGGCTTATATCACGATGGATTACATAAATTATCCAGAATTACTTGCGAAATAAAACAACTCAGAATACAAAATCCAAAGTGCACAGAACTAGAACTTTAATTTATATGGAAAATAATAAATAAGGTCCAAATGGTACAGATTACAAATTCCATTTAAATAATTCTAGCTAAGGCTTGGCTAATACAAAACTGAACCTTGAAACCTATTATAATCCCTTGTTCCTTACTTATCTCTCCAAAAACTACTTCTTTTAGAATCGGATGTCGCATTTATATCCTTTTGTGGCTCCTCTTCCGATGTTTTTGAACTAGGGTTTCTGTCGGTGGTGTTTAATGATCCTTCACTTCTTGGTCAAGTATCCCCAATCACCTGTTGAGATATTTTCAATTCACTTTTAATTCACCCAACCTGTCACCGCTAGATTTGGTGATAATACTTTCCAAACACATGGAGAACGGATGCTTTCTTGAGATTCTTTTATGAAAATGGATTCCCAACCTACGCCTGAAAGACATGTGGCATTTGCGTGCTATTTTAGGGAGGATTTTCCTTTCTTTTCTAGGAGCACTCGGGTGACCTTTAGACTCTTCCCGCATTTGATTCCATATTTAACCAACTTTGAGTTGGGAGATTAGAAAAATAAGGGCCATGATGATGAAAAAAGTGATCAAAGGGGCTCAAAAAAGAATTTATAGTTATGGCGACTCATCTAGGGACTCCATTCTAGTCATGGAAGAAACCATCAATCCCTCTGCTTCAAAAATCACAATGTGACCCAATAAATGCCACTCAAAGCCACTGTAAGGCAGCTTGATATCTAAACCATTCCTCTTATGTGGGTATGTCCTCCTTTATAAGGTCCTGGAAGGCATGATCTAGCTTGATTATCTCCTTATGCGAGGAATTTTTGAGATTCCACACTACTACATGCAAGCGGAACTCCAATTGGACGATAGGGTTTAAAATGGCCTCCACCTCAGCCATGCTAGAATCCTCCTTTAAATACTGAAAGATAGTCTTATCTTGACATTTGGCCACCAGGAGTTATTGAATTTGGTCCTTTGTGAGGACTGTAGAGTCATCGGGAAAGGGAGAAGGGAAGCCTAGCTGAACTAATTCATCAATGTTCTACTTCCTATCTTTGATTCCCTGGTGGAGTTGTGTTAAGAGATTCTGGCATTTGATGGAAGCCTTGTTACAACTTAGGATCTCATTGATTTTAGCAGCAATCAGCCACCTATCTGTAATCCCTCCTCTTAGGGAAGAGTCTGAAGCATTATAAAGCTTTTGAATTAAGAAGTTTGATTCAGGGACCTTGGCGGATACTATGTTGGTGATGGTGGAGGTTGTTGTTACAAACTTTGAAGCATAATTATTGTGCATTATATATGAATTTAAGCATGGGGACCCAATCCATTACCTTAGTGGAAATTCTATCACATCAAGAAGCATATAGTTCTTGCACCAATGTTACGATCTCACCTTTCTGTGATTGTAATCCCAACTTGCCGATCAAAACCTTGACCATGTCCTCTGATGATTTCAACGTTGTCAGGAGGTTGTCTCTTTCAAATTCAATGGCACATAGCTTAGAATGAGTGACAACTACCACCACTTTATTTAAATTGAGTTCATGTTGGAGGATCCCTTTCTCCTGCGCGAGATAAATTGGCCGATGACACGGAGATAGTGATCTTGGCTGCAAGGGTTCTAACCTCTGTCTCGAGAAGGCTGCAAGAGGGCCTCTAGCAAAGGAAATTCCCTTAACTCCCTTCACAACTACTCTATTTCTTTGTTCTTTCCCTTGAGCTCAGCTTGATGGCTGGACATAGTGGCCTCTGCCTTATGAAGGTTCTATTGTACCCTTTTCAATTGATTTTAAGTTTTAAATAATCCATCATGACTACTACTACGGTCTCATTCATTAATTTGACTTTGTCTTGGAGTCATAATTCGAGAGGTCTCTTGTGATAGTGCTAATAGAGTAGTCATCGGGTTGCATTTTTCGTAGGTTTGAACACCGAGGAATGAGTCATGTAATAGTTAGGGAGCTCTGTTGATGGTCATATAATGACCGCATTTGTTTTGTTGCACTCACAGTCATCTCCTTCTTCATTTTCTTCGCTCTTCTATTGTCTCGGGTGACTTTAGTGGCCTTAGTTTGACTTAGGAATGTGGAGGAAGATGGTACAATCCCACTGCAAATGGGAACCCAAGTGGCAGGCCATAGGGAATGGTTGCTTGCGGTTGAGCCACTGAAGTCACAATTGCTGAGGAAGGACCTGCTACCACACGAGGGGAAAACGTGGGGATAGCGAAAGAAGGCCAAAAGGGGATGGGAATTTATGTAAAGGAAGGGATTGAGATGGGGAGACGATAAGGAAACACCACGGAAAGGGTAGGATAGTGGTGGAGGAGGGGGTGAAACAAGGCCTCTTACGAGGGGAAGAGGCGGAGAAGAAATAGGAACCACCACAAACTTCAATTTCTTACGTGGGGGTTCAAGCATCGGATCTCCACAATGATCTCGCTCGAAGGAATAGTCACAAATTGTGGCACTAGAGTTTGAGCTGGAAGATTTTTTGGGGAGGGAAAGTGGGGGTGGAGGAGGTAATTGCACATTTGTCGAGAAATGGAGGATTCCACGGTCACTTTTGGACCAGTTCCAAAATGATAATGGTTATATCCTTGCTTTTGATATCGACGCATGCTCCGTGTCCCAGAGATCCTCCCAATGTTCATCGCTGGGAATGGCCTCAAAATTTTGGGTGGTCCTACCAATCTCCTACCTATATTTCCAATAGGCCTCAATTTTTCCGCGCTCTGTCCATTTTTTCAAGGCCACTCGAAGTCCCTTGGTCATAGTGAGAGCGGGGTCATACTTATGTCTACCTTGGTGGAATGTCTCCCAAACTAGGGTTGGAATATCTTTAAGCTCAACAAAATATGTCGGGTGACTCCTCCTGGGGATTCCACCTTGTTTCAAAAAATTCCCTTGGCTCATGGATGCGGGGGTCGGGATTTTATTTTCCCGTAGAGTCACGGCCATCTTTCCTCTAGGGTCATACCTCTAAGAGTCTTGAATCGAGCAAACCCATAAGAATCTTGCTTCTTCATAAGGCTATGCTCAGCCCTTCTTTTTAGAATAGTGATTCCTCCTTTGCTGAAGGGGAGATCAAAAATAAACTTCTTCTTTCGGGTTGCACCGAATTCAATGTCCAGGAGTGCTAATGCCTAGCTATCTCTATGCCTACAACTCACTCCGTAAGGACCCTGTGAAGCATGAAAGATTCCTCCTTAAAACCATGTAGGAGAATCATGGAATGCCCTCTAGTGTAAAATTAATCACAGGGGTCTAAGGGTTTGGCCAAAATAGATTGCACCGAGTCATTCATCCTATTGTTGATCCCTTCAGGATCAATTTCAAGCAAAAGGGGCTCCATGAAATAATTGAAGAATTCATATACACATCGACAAGATGGATAGTATATGGGTCCATGTAGATATTGGAATGACCTTTTTGGGTCCACTTCCTATCCCATATATTCAAAGTCATGAATTGACTAAAATATTTGGCATTTTGATAAAGGATGAGATGAAAAAGATAAGATGAGTACCTGAATGTCGAGGTCACTGAGAATTGATCTAATTACTCACACATGGACCTTGCAATGGCTTTGGAAAAATCAAAATGGTAGGTCTGCTCTTTTGTGATAGACCTCATTTGGAACAAGGCTGCCATCTACCAATCCTCCACGCCTTTGTCAGAATCTTGTCTAAAAATGAAGGCTAGCATGGAACAGGCATCTTGAGAATCTACTTGAAGAGATTTCAATGGAATGGGAAACCCCAGGCCCCAGAGCCACCTATGTCTGATTGTTTCAGCTCCCTATTAAGGAAAGAGGTTTTATTTTGGCATTACACCCAGACATTTTGGAGCTTGGCCATATCATAGAAGTTGGTTGATAGATCATGAGTTAGGGCCAACACATCTCTCGATGGCTTCTGAGAGATGATCGCTATTATTAAATTTCTACCCTAGATATAGCGAGCTCTGGGGTTGAAATGGTCTCGCACACATCCGTATGAGTTCTAGGCAGGGGTGAACTATGGGCACCATATATTGAGCAAGCATTGTGCTCCATATTCGGAGCCAAAAACCTCAGAGTCTCCTAGTTTGAGAAACCTGGCAAAATCTTCCTCCCTTAGAGCCTTAGGCTTCTTATTGAGGACTAGATTGAAGATATTGTCGGTGGGGTATGAGATCATAGTAGGATTGCTGAACCGAGGCCCTCCTTCTAGAAACTTCAATCTTGGCTAGATGGAGAGGATGGGGGTGAATTGGTTGTCTTGCATAAGATTTTATCGATCTTTGTAGAACTGGAGGTCATCATGGTATAGCTTTGAGTCTTTGGAAAAGGGTGGAATTTATTTAACTTTGATATTCAACAACCGATTTAGAACTCTAGCATTTGGAATGGACATTATTATTTGTTCCCTTATCTTAAGTAGTTGTTCTCTCGGTTAAGAGTAACGGCTCACACGTAAGTCAAGTCACCTCTCATAACTCCTCCTTCCTCATTAATGAATTAAAGTGTCACACTTGAGTCTTTGAGGATCTCACGTCACCTCAAAATATTTTCTCTTAAGTGACAAAAAAGTTGTTGGATCATTAATTTAGAGATAAAACAGGGAAGTACACTCCTCTTGATAACTTCAAAAAGGGGAAAATAACCTAAACTAAGGACACGTGTCTGGGAATTTTATTGTCATAAAATTACAAACGAAGAATGAAATAGAAGAAAATTGTACATATAATACAAACCTTTACAAAAGGATTTATACGAAGGGATTTAAATGAATTTCATTCATGGAATGTCTAAAGAGTCACCTTCTATTTTTTGAGCTCAAATTCATTGTGATGCTTGCATGCACTTGATTTTGAAGGGTCCCATCCACAATGGATTGAATTTTCCATCTTTCCCGGGTTGGGAAGCTCTTGCGTCCCATTTCATAACCATAGTTCTAACCTGAAAGTTTGGTTCCGATGTCTTTCGATTGAACCAAGTCTTGACCACTTGTTGTGGGCTAATCTTGGCCTCATGAGTAGAATCTCACTTTTCTTGGAGCTCTAATAGCTTAGCGATCCTCACTTGCATTGCCCCATTTTCATCCACCTCAACTTGCTTTAATATTTGTAATGCAGGGATTTCCAAGGAAATCGACATCATGATGATTTTCCCATAGACTATCTCATAAGATGAAGCCTTTAAGATCTGCTTGAGGGTAATTTGGCTAGCCCATAATTTGGTCTTGATTTGATAATGTCATAACCTCTTATGCTCATGCCCCATTCACTTTATGAGTCTCGATTAAGTTCTTATTGGTGGATTCTACCAAACCGTTTCCCTGTGGGTAATAATTGGAAGATGTCTTTAGGTAGATCCATGCCTTACTGTAAAATCATACACTTTGGCTCCCACGGAGGCCTTAGAGTTATCCGATATGACAATGGTGGGGGCCTAGAATGAATGTAGTTATATCTTGTAAGAGACCTAGGATCACATTTTTGTGGCTTCTTTAAGGGGGACCACTTCTACCCATCGGGTGAAGTAGTCAATTACCATGAGGATCCATTTATGGCCAGCACTAGAAGTTGGATTAACCATTAGGATGGGATTAAGTGGTAGTGTTTCCTTTCTTTGAAGGCTCGCATGAAGTTTTCATACTTTGAACTTGTTTACCTCTACCCGATTTGTCGATGAACGAGGCTTGGCCAAAACTATCCTTCTTGCAAGATTTTTATTGTTGTAGTCAGGGCTGAAAAGTAACCTCCATAGCTTTCGTGATGTAATTCCTACAAGACTCTTGTAGTTTCCCACTTTCCATGCATTGGAGTAGGATTCCATTAAAATTCCTTTTAAACAGGAAGCCCTTAATGATGATAAAATTACTCCCTTGTTGCCTATAATATCTCCTTTTTCAAGGGGAGATGGATGGGATATTTCCCAGTTTGCATGAAGTGAACCATATCTGAGACCTAGCCTTCAGAATCACCTTCCTGCAGATACATTACCTCTTATGACCCATCATCATTTGGGAAAATAGATTCATGCATTAAGTATTGACACAGGCCCCTGCCTCTCACGAGTTTCATGGGTTTTACTTCTATATCATATTCAAGGATCTTGGTGATCCAGTTATCTCTTTTCTAGTTATCTCACCTTCCATAATATACTCCTTGACACTAGAGTGAGCCACCATGATCCAAATTTTGTTGTGAGTGACAAGGTGCCTGAATTTCTTCAAACCTTTCACTATAGTGTAAGCCTGTCTTTCCATGAAATTGTACCTTGTTTCATAGTCATGAAGGGTCTTTGAAAATAAGGCAACTAGATGATCCTCTCCTTTTGATTCTCCCTTTTGGGTTAGTATAGATGTTATGCTATGCTCTCCCCCATATACATACATAATGAATTCTTTTGCAAGGTCGGTTTGTGGTGCGATCGGGTGGATGTTATATCCTCTTTTCGAAGGATAGCGGCCTTCATCAGTCCATTTGAAGCGATATACTTTCTTAGCAAGAGAGTGGTGGGTGGATCTTCCTGTAAAATTCAAGATAAATTTTCTGAAAAAGTTGATTTTTCCTAAGAAGGATTGAACAACTTTTCTATTTACTAGCAAGGGAAGCTCCAGGATGGCCTTGATTCTTTCGGGGTCGATAGAGATTCCTTCCTTAGACACAATATGTCCTAGGATTTTTCCCTAGGGTACTCCAAAAACACATTTTTCAGGGTTTAAAGAGATCCGAATTCTTGGCATTTTTTGAATATAGCCTCTAAAGCATCAAAATGCTCCTCCACTATTCTAGTGAACACCGTGAGGTCATCGAGGTATATGAGGATCACCTTGTTTATTAATGCCTCAAATGCAGAATCCATGGCCCTTTGAAATGTAGCCCCAACAATAGTAAGCCCAAAAGGCATCTTTGCATAGGAAAAAGTACCCCACTTGGTCATGAAGGTAGTCTTGTGTTGATCCCTTTCAACAAGCCATATTTGGTTATAGCAAAAAACCATCCAATAGGAAAACATCTCAGAGCCCGTGATTGTCTATAATATTTGTTCCATTGAGGGTAAAGGGTAGTGATCCTTTAGGGAAGCCCTATTTAGATCTCTAAAATCTACACAAAGCTGAATTTCACCATTCCTCTTTCTTATGGGGACTAGATTGGAGACCCATGTCATGTGTTTGATAGGGAAGATTATACAAGCCTCTAGAAGCTTCCTCAATTCTTCAGCCATGAGGGATTCTATCTTTGGGTTCATGGGCCTTTGTTTTTGATGCACTGGCTTAGTCCCTTCCTCAAGGTCGATGGTGTGTTGGATAATGTCTTTGTCATAGCCATGCAGATCATCATAAGTCCAAAGCCATTACCCTATCATACTTATGGCATAAGGCTATGAGTATTTCTCTCTCCTTTTGGGCCACTGATTTTCGACCTTTAGTATTCTTTATTTTGTTATTTCTAGTTTGACATAATCTTCTTTTATTGCCATAAATTTCCTTTGGTCGGAACTAGCATCATTTGAGTCAAAAATATTCTCAAGGGTTATTAACCCTTTTGGAAGCTTATTCATTTTGATTTGGATTATCTGATCCCCATATGGTTCCTTAATTTTGGGTTGGAGTTGATGTGCAAATTGATCAAACTGTTGGAGGAAGTGGATGATCTATCGAGTTGTTGTCAAATACCTGCTAGTGGTCAAAATTATCAGGGATAGAGGGACAGATGATCAACCTTATGGTGATTTCATTTTTCATCGATCCTGAACTAGGTAAAACCGAGATCTAATTAGGGCCATTCTATCGGACTCATCATTATTGTCATGGGAATTACTCTAATATCGAAAGCTTCAAAATCATCTATGAGGTCCCAAACCATGTGCCAATAGGATCTCATCCTAGGATTCTTTATGGCAGCAGTATTTCTTAACCGGGTTACCACCATTTCGAATCACCAAACACCTTTCGCGCCTAATGCCTTCCTTTGAGGCTATAGACAAGTTATGCACCAAGACCTCGTATTATGCTTCATTACTGGTGTAGAATAATTGGAAACGGAATGAAAACAATATTTTTCTTCCACTAGGGGACATCAAGCATACTCCGGATCCTAATCCATTCTTACTTTTGGCTCCATCGAAATGTAGGGTCCATATTTGAGAATCCCTGTAGACTTTCCTTCCTTTCATCATGTTCTCTTACTACTTTGGGGATCATGGAATCCTCGTTGAAAATGATGTAAGTGCCTAAACCGGTGGAGTTAAAGTTCCCAAAAGGATCTCTAGGGGAAGGTTGGATAGATGATCACCACTCTGGGGCTCCCCGTCTTCCATGTATAATTCTTCCTCCCTGGTGATCATAGCATGAGAAGCTTCAAAACCGGAAGCCACTTGGTCAATTATATGTTCCTTGAAGAGGGGTTCTGACATGACCTTCATCTTAGATTTGTATTTGGTTCACAAAATTAAATGGGACCAATCAAGAGACATATAGCCTCTAATTTTAGCTGTGAAATCATGGGAGAGGAAAAGGCCAAAGACTGGTGGAATGTCTATTACCATGATATCTTGCCAAATAGTTATATTTTGGCAGGAATATATTTGCAATGGGATCCCCTTGATAACTCCAATAGTTTGGACTGACTTCCCATCTAGTTGCATCCCATCTTTCTTCAAGGGTTCATAAGTAATCCCTAAGGCATCTGCAATTTCTTTGGGCATGATGGTAGTGCTTGCGCTGGAATCTATCATGGAATTGTGTAACAATTTTTACCTATAATAAGAGTCAAAAAGAAGGGGTTAGGCCTTGGTTTACTAACCTCTCCCTTCTAATTCAGTAGTACCACTTTTGTAGAGATTTGGGTAAAATTTTCCTGTCCCTTTTCCTTGGCTAAGGTGTTTGGACCATTATTTGGTTTGAGTACCTCTTGGAGAAACTCCCTTTACTTAGGGATGCTTAGAAGGTCCCATAAAGAAGCATTAGTTGGGGCTTTCTTAATTTTTTGGACTACATTGATTGGTCTAGGTGGAAATGATTTAGAAGATGACGGGAATTTTTCCCCTTCTCTAGCGGATTGGTGGGTGTCCTGACTCTTGATACTTTCTTTTGAAACGTCCTTGATCTTGACTGGTGGCAACATGTTTATCACTTTTGATGATTCTCTATGCATCTTTCTAGTCAGATTTGGAATCACGGCATCTGCCTCTATGATTCTCTTCTTAAAAGGAGTGTTGTAGTTAAACTGTAAGGGCTTCAAAATGGATGCTTCATTTGTAAATATGGACTCTTCTCCTTCTATCCAAGAGAATAGAGCATGCTTTGGTGTAATCTATGCTTCTTTCTCTAGGCAAATCCCGTCTCGTGTCATGAAAGTGGCATTTTGAGCTCCTACGGATTGGTGGGGTCCAAAAGCATTCATATCATAGCCTTCTCTTGATCGTTTTTTGGCCAAATTTTTGCAAATTCCCTTAAAGGGAAATCCACGGGAATATTAGAATTATTGCATGGGAAGCACCATGTGTTAAGGACTTCAAATGAGATGGTTTTGTCAGGTACCATCTCTCTTACATTCTTGGGTGGAGCAGTCAGGAGAGGTGTGCGTACAGGAACTAATTGGTTTGATAGTTGCATACGAGGCATTCTTTGGGTATTTTGGTATTGAGAGGGATAAGCGGGTCTGCTACCTTGATAATTTTGATAATTTTTCCTAGGATAAGCATCCTAGTTTCTTTTGAGATTCACTATCTCATTAGAAAAGTTTTTAAAATACTCTTCATTTCCTCTATTTCGGGATATGAGGAGTGCGAGTAGTAGGAGCGGAATCCGAACAAGCAAGTGGGTAACTATATAAGGATGTAGGGTCTGAGCTAGTGGTTATGGAAAGGGGTTTATTTTAGGGTATACTAGCAAGGGGGCTGTCATCACGAATCGGCACTATGATAATTCTTCACGGGAACTCCTCGTGCTTGATTATTTACTAATGCACATGACCTTTAGTTTGGTGGATGTAATCACGGAAACAAACAACAACATAACACAAGAATACCATCGACTATGATAAGACGGAATGATGACAAATCTGAAATATCAAAGTAAATTATAATATTAACATGACTGCTTACAATCTCACCCATGAGGTACTTCAAGTGTTATTGACTTCACTTGCCTTTCACCAAGACTATGGGAGAAACTTTACAATTACACCTTTTAATGGCTTCTTCAACACACCTTTAAGCGATGGCTTCCTTCACACACTTCCTACAATATTTCTCACTACTTCCTTCTATGCTAAATGAGGGGGGTGGCCTCTCTATTTATAGAACTTCCAGGATTATCCATCTTATCTCTAAGATAGGATAAGAAATCCACTCTGACGAATCATATTCCATACCTTAACTCTTATCTGTACATGTAAGCTTATCTGTTAAGATAAGATAAACCTTATCATTTTACATGGGTTCCACATTTTTAGACTTTTTACAAATAAAATACACAAAATATTTATGACCTCACTCCTTGTCTTTATTACCAATATAATATTTCTAATTCCTAATCATGTAGACCCTACTTCTCTAATTACCCAAACTTTGACATTTTAACATTACCGGACCACTTACAACAAATATTTACTTTTTACAACATTCCTATTGTACTTTGATTGTTACCGTACTCCACATTATTGGCGGCACCATACTGACGGGTGCCGTTATCTTCTATCGACGCTACTACTAATTATACTTAACAACATCCTATTCCTAATACATACATTAATGGAATAGAAATTACGGAGGAAAATTTTAGTGTCGACATCTTCCCCCTTCCTAGCTTCTACTCTGTCCTTAGAGTAGACTATTCTAGTGCTTGGAAAATCTTCAACTTGTCATGGTTGACCCATTTCGTAATGGGAGTGCCATCCAATTCCTCCAGTCGGTACATACCATTTTCATGCACAGCTGCTATTTTGTAGGGCCCCATCCATTTTGGAAGAAATTTTCTCTGTCTTCTTTTTTTTGTATCTGGAATCATATACTAGAACCAAGTCATTCACATGAAATGGAGACCACCGGATCTTTTGATCAAAGTATTCCTTCTGCTTCATTTTCTTCTTATGGCTTGTATCCTTTGCTATTTCTCTCATTTCCTCCAGCAAATGAAGATGTACCAACCTTTCTTTTACTGAATCACTTTCATCCATCCTTTCATTTTTCATAACTCTCATGGTGGGAATATCAAACTCAATAGGAAGAGCTGGATCAATGCCATAGGCCAATTTGAAATGGGGAGTATCATGTTGCTGACTTTGATGTTGCCCTATATGCCCACAATGCTTTGCATGAATCCTTTTATCCCATTTATGTACTGCAAGGTTGCATCTTTGCTAGAATTTGACACAACACAAAATTTGTTCGTTCCACCTGTCCATTTGTGCTTGGCTTGTATGTTGTTGCCTTCCTGTGCTTAATAGAAAACTTATTGACTAGGGCTTCTACCACCTCATTAATGAAGTGGCTTCCTTGATCTGCATTACGATTTCTAATGGGCAACCAAATCAGTGACAATGCGTTCATACATGAACCTTGCCACTTCATCCATGGAAGTTGTTTTCAATGGCCTAGCTTCAACCCACTTGGTTAAATAATCTGTGGCAACTACAATATACTTATTTTGGTGTGATGTAGTTGGAAGTGGACCTACAATGTCTATTCCCCACTTTTCAAAGGGACCAAGTGGAAGAATAGGACATAATGGAGCTGATGAAGTCTTACGGTTACCATGTGTTTGACAAATATCACATGTCTTACAATAATTATAACAATCTTTAAAAAGAGTGGGCCAGTGATAACCTGCATCCAAGATCCTTCTTGTTGTAAGTTGTCCAGAGAAGTGCCCTCCACATGTACCATTGTGGAATTCTTCTAGCAGTTCCTTCCCTTGATCACGTCCAACTGCCCTCTTGTACTGTCCATCAGGTCCTATTCGAAATAATACTCCATGCAGAATAGAATATGGACGACTGGCTTGAGTAATCTTTCTCTTAGTCTTTGCATTGGCACCATCAGGAAACTTGAATTCATTCAGATAATTCCAAATATCTATGTATTCACTAGGGATTGTGTCAAGGGATAACAAGGCTGCATCGGGGAAATCATCATCATCACAAGATGATCCTAAACCATCATAGGCTCGAGAGAGTGCATCTGCATTGACATGCTTCTTTCTGGCCGTCCTATCTATAATATCAAATTCAAATTCTTGTAGCAAAATTATCCATCTTGCTATCCTCACGATGGGTTAGGCTTATTTACAATATATTTTAGAGCACGATGATGCATTACAACTAGAAATTTTTGCCCTAGCAAGTAATTTCTAAACTTCTTTACAAAAATGATAGCGAGCCTCTTTTTGATTACTGTATAATTTACCTCGAAATGCTCTTTTATGCGCTCCCAAAGTAAATTGGATGTTCATTCCCATTTTCATCCTTTTGGCTCAAAGTACTTCTAGTCTTTGCATCGAGGCATCAGTGTACACAATGAATGGCTTGCTCCAATCTAGATTCTTCAAAACAGGTGAAGACACCAGGGCTTCCTTCAGTTGTCCAAAAGCTTCATGCGCCTTATTTCCTGGTTCATAAGTAACATCCTTCTTCAAGAACTGGGTTAGTGGCTGTGTAATCTTTGAGAAATTCTTGATGAACCTTCTATAGTAACCCACATGGCCTAAAAATGATCTCAACTTACTTCTATTCATAGGAAATGGTAAATCTTTGATTTTTGAAACTTTATTAGGATCAGTACCAATACCATCTCTGGATACAACATGCCCTAACAAAATGCCTTTAGAACATCCAAAGACACACTTTGTAGGGTTTAGTGAGGCTTGTGCTTCATCTAACCTTTGAAATGTTGTCTCCATTTGGTGCAGGTGGTCCAACTTACTCCCATAGATGCAAAAATCATCCAAAAATACTCTGATGAAGGTCCCAATGTAGGGTTCGAACACCCTATTCATCAAACGCTGGAATGTTGCTGGAGCATTACACAACCCAAAAGGCATAACTCTATAAGCAAACGTTCCCCAAGGAGTGGTGAATGTGGTCTTCAGCTGATCTTTCTCTACTATACGAACTTGGTTGTAGCCGCTATATCCATCAGCAAAACTATAGCACTCCTGGCCAGCTACTTCGTCAAGATCTGATCTGAAAATGGAAGAGGGTAATGATCCTTCTTTGTTGCCTTATTGAGCTTCCTGTAATCAACACAAATGTGTAGCTTCCCATTCTTTTTTATTGAGATCACAATGGGAGAAACCCATTCTGAATTCTCCACACAAATATGAATCCTGCATCAAGCAACTTATCTATTTCTTCTTTTAGAGTCTTGGAAAAATTAGGATTCATTCTATATGGCATTTGCTTTATGGGCTTAGCACCATCTACCAGCTCAATACAATGTTCTACCCAACTTACTTGATGGAGTTCCTTGTAATCAAAAGTGAATAGGTGTATGTACCTTCGAAAAAACTGGAGGTAGGATTCCTTCTCACTCTCCATCACAGCATCACCAATCTTTATTTGTTGGAGATGATCATCAACTTCTTCTTCAAATAATTTTATGGGGTCATGAGTTGGTGTGACTGGAAGGATATCCATGACTGAAACATCCACCTCACTTTCTTCATCTTCAGTGTCCACTTCACTGGTACTAGAGTAATTAGAGGATGTCCAATCATCAGTTTCATCACTTGAATCCACAGGTTCTGCCTTATGATGTCGAGGGATCACATTTATCTTCACCCTCTCTCTACCACGTCCAAGTGTCATGAAACCTTCATTCCAGTAGTTTCTTGCATGAAATCTCCTTAGCCATGGTCTTCCCAGCAGCATTGGGTACGCAACAGTACCATTTTTCATCACCTGAAAGTCTACCACACATACCACACCCATAATGAGATATTGCCACATTTGAAACTACACCTTACGGTTTAGTTTTCCTTTATTTAATGACCTTAACATAAGTGTTGAAGGGCGATCAATTTTTAAACCCAACATATTCATTACAGACTCGGTCATTACATTAACTGCAGCACCTCCATCAACTAAGACATCATGAATTGAAATACCATTACATAATACCTTAGCTTGTGGAGCATAGGGATCTGCCTCTGCCTCCAAAGCAGGGACCTCAACCTCCTTCCTTCTTCGAGCATTGAGTCCACCTCGCATGACTCCCGCCTCTTTCTTAGAAGACATAGCCAAGAGTTGACCATATGTAATATTTGCGAGGCCTTTTGGACAGATCTTCCAAGATGGAGTATGGCCCTTACCCCCTGTGAAATAAGAAAATCCCTGCACACCCAACTTTCTTCTCCTATGTTTCTTACTAGTTTCTTCTTTCATCTTCTTAGGATCATTTCCATCTTGATTATCTTTTTCTTTCTTTTTTTTTTGTTACAAACACATCTACTTCATTATTTCTGCTCTTATCTACTACATCAAAAGAATTCACGGGTGCTTTTCCTTTATCATTATCTCCTTTACAGATGTAGAAGCTCTATCTGGACAATTATACTTATAATGACCCTTTTATAACAACCATAACAAACAACTTCAGAAATATTCCTTTTGGACCTCTATCTCCTCCCGAGAACTAAATTCCTTTCCTTGAAGAAGATTAATAGTTAACTCGACCCATCTTTTGAGTAGATCTTCATACTCGGTAGATGTACTAGGAGAAATATTTGTGCTCACCGGGAGTGGTTGTGGATTCGGACCAAAGGTGCTTAGTGTAGGCTCTACTTTAGCAACAATTTCTTTGGGCTCCTCTTCCATGCTTTCTTCTTGCCTTCTTGCAATCTCCTTTGCTTGTTCAATGGTAGCTGGGTGGTCATACTTCACTCGTTGTCTGATCTCTGGCTTCATCCCAAGAATGAAGTGCTTATAGAGGAGATTATCCACACCATTCATCAACCCATCCGCTAGTCCTTCCTTCCGGATCTGGGCATCAAGCTTCCTCCTTAGCTCTAGAACACGAGCATGATAATCCCTTATCTTCTCCTTCTCTCCTTGGGATAGCTTTGTGATCTCGATCATGAGATCTACATATTTCTGTTGTTCACCAAATTCTTCAAGAAAACTTTCAGTTAATAAATCCCATGAATTTTTCACATTATCACCTAGTGTTTCAAACCACCTAAGTGTTGAACCATCCAAAAAGGTAGGAAAAAATTCAGTCCATTGTTCCCTTCTTATAAGGCCATTACAAATACAAGATCGCTTAAACTCTTGAATGAAAGAAGAAGCATCTTCATTAGATTGAGCTGAAAAAATAGGAATCTTTCCCATTTTCAAAAGTAACCACCGTGAAATACCAACTCACAAGTACAATCAACAAGACTTATGTGTACAAATAATTGGAATCACTATACTAGAAAGTGACTTTACACCTTTCTACAGTAAAATAGAAATGACCACGGTAAACTATGGTAAAACTTGACTTACTGCGGTAAAAACTGACTTTACTGTGGTAAACACTATTCACGGTAAAAAGTGAAGTTACTGTGGTAAATACTATTCACGGTAAAAAGTGAAGTTACTGTGGTAAATACTATTCACGGTAAAAAGTGACTTTACTGCGGTAAATACTATTCCAGCAAAAATGACTTTACCATGGTAACTACTATGCACAGTAAAAACAAGGTTACCCTCTAATTGATTTTTGACTAAGTGGGAATATCTCTCCAGAAAATCCACCAACGAGGAATGGTCCTGGCAACGGAACCAAAATGTCATCACCAATCCGGCACTATGATAATTCTTCACCCGGGAACTCCTCGTCTTATGATTATTTACTAATGCCATGACCTTTAGTTTGGTGGATGTAATCTGGAAACAAACAACAACATAACACAAGAATACCATCGACTATGATAAGACAGAATGATGACAAATCTGAAATATCAAAGTAAATTATAATATTAACATGAAATCATTACAATCTCACCCATGAGGTACTTCAAGTGTTATTGACTTCACTTGCCTTTCACCAAGACTATGGGAGAAACTTTACAATTACACCTTTTAATGGCTTCTTCAACACACCTTTAAACTGATGGCTTCCTTCACACACTTCCTACAATATTTCTCACTACTTCCTTCTATGCTAAATGAGGGGGTGGCCTCTCTATTTATAGAACTTCCAAGATTATCCATCTTATCTCTAAGATAGGATAAGAAATCCACTCTGACGAATCATATTCCATACCTTAACTCTTATCTGTACATGTAAGATTATCTGTTAAGATAAGATAAACCTTATCATTTTACATGGGTTCCACATTTTTAGAATTTTTACAAATAAAATACACAAAATATTTATGACCTCACTCCTTGTCTTTATTACCAATATAATATTTCTAATTCCTAATCATGTAGACCCTACTTCTCTAATTACCCAAACTTTGACATTTTAACATTACCGGACCACTTACGATAAATATTTACTTTTTACAACATTCCTATTGTACTTTGATTGTTACCGTACTCCACATTATTGGCAGCACCGTACTGATGGCGCCATTATCTTCTATCAGAAGCTACTACTAATTATACTTAACAACATCCTATTCCTAATACATACATTAATGGAATAGAAATTACAGAGGAAAATTTTAGTGTCGACAGGCCCTAGGAGGAAGTTTCACGACGTCTATTAGGTTGTTCTCAGCTTGGATGAAAATGTTATAGGCTTGTGGTAAGGAATCCCCTCCTAATGATTGAATCATTACCAAAATATCTAAATTTAGGGCTTTTAAATAAAAGACAATAGCCATACCTACAGTGGCCTCACTAGGGTCGAGGATTCTTTGCCAAATTTTATAGAACCTGGTGTTAAAATCTGTCATTAACTCTTGCACACCCTTTTGATATCAATCGAGTTGTTTTAGGAGTGATGACTTATCTCCCTTTTTGTTGAACCTTGCCACCAACACTTCTCCTAATTGGTCCTGGTGGCGATAGTATTAGGAGTTAAGGACCGGGTACCATCTAAGGCTTTTCCTTTGAAGGAAGCAGCTAGTAATTGTAATGGGACATCTTGTTCTCTTATATAATGTACCATGCATATATCTCGCCACATCTTGGAGGTGCTCTTGGGAGTCTTGAAGTCCTCCCCACTGAATTTGGGAAGTGCCTTTAGCGCATTAGCTGGGATAGGATTCTACACCACCTTTGGGGTGTAGGAAGAATGAGTGGGCTTCCTTGGTCCCATGAGATAAATTGCCTTGGAGGTTGGGGTTGAAGGTGAGCCATTAAAATGGGTCTCAAATTTCTAGTTGACTGTGTGAAGGGTCTACCTGGCGGAGGTGTTGATATTATTCGATTAGGGGAGATGGGGATCTCTGGATCTGTCGACCTCTTTTGTTGCATGGTGGAGATAGCTATAAATAGTCAAACACACCTTCCTCCCTTTCTCTTTCCCTCATTCACATTCATATCGTAAGCTTTTAAGTGTACCAATTGAATACTAGAAAATTGTTGATTGACAGTAGATTTTTTGACTTCTAATCAAGAAATTGTGGGTTCATCCCACTTTGGGCATGCGAGGAAAACATTTGACGATGATCCTTAGCGGATGAACCATAAAATTATTCAAAAACCTTAGGTTAGTGGGACGTGCACCCTAAGGTGACCTCCATATTTTAAAGAAGTTGGCTCGTCTTTTTAAAGTGAGATAAGTTTAGGGGAAAACTAAATAAAACTAGGAAACTAACTAATGTGATATGCTTTGAGATAGATCGAATAAATGGAGTGATTTCAAGTGAGTTTCCTATAATAGTTTGAAGAACATATAACATGATCCCCCTATTTAACAACACCTTAGTTTAATCGAGTTGAGGAGACAGAATACTTGATAGATGCAAATAAAAGATAAGTTAAAACCCAAGGGCTTATATCACAATGGATTGCATAAATTATCCAGAATTACTTGCAAAAGAAAACAACTCAGAATACAAAATCCAAAGTGCACAAAACTAGAACTTTAATTTATATGAAAAATAATAAATAAGGCCCAAATGTCACAGATTACAAACTTTGTTTAAATAAGTCTATCTAAGGCTTGGCTAATACAAAAATTGAACCTTCGAACCCTATTATAATCCCCTTTTCCTTACTTGTCTCTCTAAAAACTACTTCTTTTAGAATCGATGATCGCATTTATATCCTTTTGTGGCTCCTCTTCTAATTTTTTTGAACTAGGGTTTCTGTCAATAGTGGTGTTTAATGATTCTTCACTTCTTGGTTAGTATCCCCAACCACCTGTTGATATATTTTCAATTCACTTTTAATTCACCCAACCATCACCACTGGAGTCGGTGATAATCCTTTCTAGACATGTGGAGAATGGACGCTTGCTTGAGAGTCTTTTATGAAAATGGATTCCCAACCTACACTGGAAGACACATGGCATTTGCGTGCTATTTTGGGAGGATTATGCCTTTCTTTTCTAAGAGGAGCACTCAGTGCAACACCGGACTATTCCCGCATTTGATTCCATATTTAACTGACTTTGAGTTGGGCGATCAAAAATTAGGGGTGGGATGACGAAAAAGCAATCAAAGGGGTTCAAAAAGACTTTACACTTAGTTTTTCTTTTTTTCCTTTGTTCACATTCTTGCATGACCCTCTTTGGAGAGGAATATTTAGATACATACAGAAATTTACAATATTTTGTCAATCGGGTTGAAGCATAATAGGTCTAATGGACATAGATTGGGAGTTACACACAACAATCATCCTTAATCGTAGTATCACATTCATAGAGATTAGACGAGCCTTTTCCATCCTTAATGATAATGTTCCCTACTTGCAAGTTGATCTAATGTGATTATCTCAGCCATGAAATATTGACCCATAATCATCCCTACCTATTCCATATCTATCATTTTTATTCATCTTGTACCCATCTCATCTTTCACATTTAGGTTATCTCAACATGACATTGAGAATTCGAGTACACTAGAAATCTCGTGCCATTTTTCACGTGTACGCTTCCTACCCCTACTATATTGTCCTACCCCGAGATATTATAAACTAATAGTACCAATTTTGAATCATTCTCTGGTCAGATACCCTCGTTAATTATCCAAAATTTTCCCATAACCACTTGTAATCAACTAGGTTCACTCAATTCCATGTATTTGTGAGCTTGTATTACATCATGCACATTTTTGCTTGTATTAATGAATTTTTTTATTTAATGGTTAATGTTGGAATTTAATTAGTCAGAATAACCCCTTGTAGCTCCTATTTCATTCCTTGTTTGATTATAGTGTAAAAACCTAATCAACCCATAAAAATGGTGAAAACATTTGGTGAACTCCGACCCTTCAATCAAACATCACATGTCATGCCTTTGAATCCTTGGAGGTTTTCATCCTTGCAGCTTTTATACTCATTTTTATATCATCATGTTACTACCTCGCAAATTTTATGATGTATATTATAAGGCTAGGGAACCACATTCACATGGTGGTATGGGATATTATCCCTCTATCTAGGTTCATACCCATACTCAAATATAAATTAAGTTCCTTATTATGATCTCAAGTTTTATATGGCTAACATGGATCTTGCTTATCTTGATATAAAATTTGAGCCAACTCCTCCATTACTACGATCACTCATCAAGTTATCATTCTACCCCATTAAATCCTATAATTAATGTGGTGACCACAAGACGTAATAAGAAACCTATTGGGTGCATTCTACCTTTTTTCCCCACCAACTACTCATATGGTTAAAAATATTGTCCCATCTAAAAGGGTGTTATTTATTAGAAAAAAATAGTAATACCCCTTTCAACATATCTCTCTTAGAGCTACTTCAAAAAATACATGTTTATAAAGAGATATTCAGTAAGACACATTGTGCTCTTTCACTTTGGCCGATGATAGTCATCTAAATGCCTTTGCTTCTCTTATGGATACATTTAAGGCACTTGATAAGGCCATTACTTTAGGACCATTTTTATATCCCTTCAACTGATAATATGGAATAATACCCACCCTTATTTATTACAACACGCATCCAAAGATTCTTCATAAAGAGGATATTGATAGACAATAGCTCTGGTCTTAACATTTGTCCTATATCTCTACTCATCAAAGTGGGTGTTTCTCCTCTTGTAATTAATCATGAAATTATTATTGTATGGGGTTTTGATGATGTTACATGCTATACATGAGGAACAATCACTTTTGATTTGTTAGTTGGATCTAAAATGTCACCTGCTACATTTCATACTATGGATACCGATCTTCAATATAATTTACTTTTGGGTCCCCCATGGCTTCATGATATGCAAGATGTTTCATCTACTTTCCATCGTTGCATGAAATTTTTACACAATTGTATTTAGCATATTGTTCCCGATGATCCATACCCATATTGATATTGTAAAGTAGATATGTCCAATCCACAGGTCCCTTTTGTCATTCCCCCATCACAACCTATTCCCATGGAAAAGACAGATACATATGTTTTCGGTGAAGCTAGTAATACTTTTGAGCCTCTCGCACCAACTCATATGGATACACTCATATATATTACTTACACGGTACCTCCTTTAGCATCTACTTCATCACCACTTCTTTCTCCTAATATCTTAGATAATACTACTCAAACTTCCGATGCACACAATTGTACTATCAACAATGATGATGAAACAATTAGACTAATAGATGACAACCCGTGTAAGGTTAATATTAATCCCGGTGATGAAAATGAGTCTATGTTTCATTCTCTTTTTATATCAATTTTCCCTGGCTTTACCAACTTAGAGGCATTACCTCGCTTACATTACCAATTCTAATCCTCCCGATTAAATTACTTTTAATAATCCTCATCTTGATCCTATGCATAATGCAATCCACACCTTAGATACTTCACCACATGCCACATCTATTATAATTCTTTCTCATCTTGACACACCACATGAGTTTCTTTCTATATTTCTTGACTAAGGACTTATTTTTTGCCTTCTAAATGTCATCGCTCTACTAAGAAGCTTTCTCAATAGCTTGGTCATCCATTTTGTAACTACCATCACATTTATGGACATGATACATATCATTTCCAAGCCTTAATTGACAAAATCAATACTCTTAAAGCAAGTGGCCATGTTACTATCTTATACAATGCATCCCTACCTTCCAATTAGGTATCGCTTTTTGATACTTTCACTAGTATAATTTATATTCACAACCAATATTAGACACATGTCCCCTTGCATCTAAATACCAATAAAATAATATATACTTATGAGGCTTTGCACACTTTAGGACTCATGCCATCTGATATCACACCTCTTCTCACTCCTATCATGAAGTTTCAAGGATATGTTATGCTCATGATAGCTTATGGCTTACGTGTTATTGTAACTAAAGTTTGGGTTGCTCTTGATCCTAAACCTACATCATTATACTTTGGAAGACCTTGGTTACGACATATATCTACTACGCTCAATCAACAAAATACTAACATCACCTTTTCTCTAACCACATACCGATTACTATTTATAATGACACTTTCCCTAATTATCAACCTAACATGACACATTGGACTCATGTTATACAAATACAAGGTCCTTCTTACACCGAACAATAATACATTATGGAACTCTATTAATTTCATGAGATAAGTGTGTTACTTGATTCCATTTTTTGGAAATTTACTAACATGGCTGATCATAGACTGTTAGATTTCACCTCATCGTGGATTGATCTTCTCAAAGAAACTTTGGTATCCTACATAGCTATGCACTATAAATTTGTAAAAACATCAAGATTAACTTTGAGAAGCCTCTAGAAAAAAGGAGGTGGAAAATCCCCGTTGAATATTGCTTTGGCCACATTCGCCACAAAGGAGAATTTTCATAGGTTTCTGCATGAAATATTCACCTGGAAGTTTTAAGAGAGCCGACAAGCATTAACAATACCTATTTTCATGTGACAATAAAATTTTGCTATCACGTGACAACAAGGCATTTGAGACGGGTGTCAACAACACCTCATTGTCACATGACATGAAAAATGTTACTAACGGGCATCAACAACATTTTTGTCGCATGACGGAAAGTGTTGTTGACGTGCATTAACATACCCCTTACCGTCACATGACAGAAAACCCTTGTCGTGTGAAACAACAAGAAACCCTAATTTTCCCTATAAATACCAACACATCCCCTCATTTTCACGTTCTCATTTTCTAGTTACTGATGTTTTCCTTCTCCAAGCACTTCTTGCTACAGGTACCGTATGTTGACGTCATGGCTTCTTCTACCCAAGGTGAACCTCAGGATCTAACACCCAAAGCCTCCAAGGCCAAGATTCAATATAGAAGCGCTATGTGCCCCCACATAAATGTAGTCATGGAAATGAATGTAGAATACAGGGATTCAATAGTTGCATCTGAATTCCAAGGGCTTGTTAGCATGCCCCAGTTTGAGGTTGACCATTAGATTCTTAACTACCTCCTTTCATCCTACAATACAGAAAATAGTACTTTTACTGTTACATTAGAAGATTAGCGTACATTCTCCTTCAGTGTCGAACCTATTGATATCCATCGATTGATAGGCCTCCCTTTTAAAAATGTGCCGATAGTAACAACCAAGGCAACACTCACTGAAAATGATAAGATTTTCCTCAAATCTAGTTATGGTTTCAATGTTGATTGTAAGTGTAATTTTTTCTCGTTTGAATGTTTTTTTATATTAATTTAAATTGATATTAATTCCGATGACTTTTGCAGCTCATGTCAGCAAATCCATATGAGGAGTGGACACGTAAGATGTTTCAAACCACTTTCTTGTTGCCTTGATTTCTTTGTTTCAAGCCAGAATTATTATGCAGGGTTGACAAACTGACATTCCAAATTAGGTTGTTGCATACATTCTTGTAGAACAATCGAAAATCAGAAGTTTGAATGGTGCACATTTCTGTCTAACAAGATAAAGTATGACATTACTAATGCATCAATTTCAGAAAAACTAGTTATTCATTCAACAAACTATATCTTGGCTCTTGATTATGAGGCTTATTATAATTTAAAAGATAAACCAACTCTAACTTTCACAAACAAGATAATGAAAAAAATCAATTCCACTTGAAGAAGAGCAAGAGGTAAAAATTTGTCTTTTTATGTTTTTCTCATTTTGATCGAATCTTTGTGCACTAATATAATGTAATTATGATTGAATATTTTCTTTATGAAAAAAATATTTTTGGAGTCTCTTCCATGAAAAAAGTTAAATCAAGAGGAAGAGGCCAACAACATGCTAAGGCCTCGGGAGAATCACAATCTGAAATCGAAGTTGGCTCATCAGCTGATCCCCAAGTAATTGCATTAACAAAATGATAGAGACGTAATACCCTTAAAAGATAACATTCAAAGTAGGTTTGTTTACGTAATCATGTTAATGCAGAAATGATTTACCATATTGAATTGACATGTATTTCCCGCACTTGCAGGACTTTCGACTACTCACATGCTTCAAAGTAAGCATCGCTAACTCACTCGGTACAATCTCATGTACTTTGTCGAATCTCAACAATAATTACCACCATCAACTCTAACCTAAACAATTCAAATGTCACACATCCCTCAATTTACACAATCAATTTGTACCGCAACAAAATCCCGCTCAACCAGGTATGAATTCATTTATTTTTTGATTTATTTAATACTTTTACATATTATTTAGTAATTACTAATGATTTTTTTCTTGGCATCTTGTTGTTCAAAGTTGATAGCAATCCTTTGTCTTCTACTCAAAATCGTAAACCCCAACTACTCAATCAACCCCACAATTACGATTCAAAATGTCACCAGAGGTTTAGGACAAAATACCATTGGTAAACGCATGCCTATGATTCTAGCCCCTAGCGGGACACTAAACATTCCCTCATCATTCATTATTCTGACCCTATCTCTCGTTGGCTATCTCTGTTATGATCCTCATGTGTGGATTTCACTAACGCCTTGAGGTTACGTGTAAATTCGTTACATTTGGTATCGAGCGATCACCCGTGTTTGAATCCCACTCGATGGTTACGTTGTGTAGTAGTGGGGCCCATGGGACACCTAAAAATCGGTGAATTGGGTCCCGCACGTATGGGAGTATGGGCACAAACCCAGCCCAAGTCAAGCTCTACGGAAGCGTGGTGGGATGTTATGATCCTCATGTGTGGATTTCACTAACGCGTCGAGGTTTTGGTGTAATGGTTTGTTACAGATGTTATGATCCTCATGTGTGGATTTCACTAATGCCTCGAGGTTTTGGTGTAACGGTTCATTACATTTGGTATCAGAGTGACCACCCGTGTTCGAATCCCACTCGGTTGGTTATGTCATGTAGCCAGGGCTTGTGGGGTGCCTAAATGTCGGTGAAGCGGGGCTCGTACGTATGGGAGTGTGGGTGAAAACCCAGCTCAAGTTAGGCTCTACGGAAGCATGGTGGGATGTTATGATCCTCATGTGTGGATTTCACTAATGCCTTGAGGTTTTGGTGTAATGGTTCGTTACATTTCTAACCTAAACAATTCAAATTCTCGTCACAAACCCCGGTTTAAATAATCAATTGCATCGCAACAAAATCCCACTCAACCAAGTATGAATTCATTTATTTTGTGATTTATTTAATACTTTTACATATTATTTAGTAATTACTAATGATTTTTTTCTTGGCATCTTGTTGTTCAAAGTTGATAGCAATCCTTTGTCTTCTACTCAAAATCTGCAAACCCCAACTACTCAATCAACCCCACAATTACGATTCAAAATTCCGACCAGAGGTTCAAGACAAAAGACCATTGGTAAACGCATGCCTATGATTCTAGCCCCTAGTGGGACACTAAACATTCCCTCGTCATTCGTTATTCGACCCTCTCTCTCGTTGGTTATCCCACTACAATGAGTAATCGAGTTTTGAATCAAATAACTTTAGGTGGAATTGATAGTAGTGACCCAAATAGTTTTTTCAACACATATGATATGATTCAGGGCCAACATGTATATTTCCATCTCAATGTACTTTTAAATTTATTTAAATTTTCAACATTTAAATTTCAATTTTAATATTAATTTCTATTATTGCTATTAGGATCAGCGCTCCCAAAAGCAAAAATATGCAGCAGACATTGCTCGAGCTGAAAGATGTCATACTTCTCCTTCAAAATCATCCTCTTCTAATACAGATAGTGATGACTTGCCAATATTTCCTTTGGAGAACTTGATTGGCTATGATTGTCAATCCCACATGAATGAATTTATCACACCTCAAATCAGTGAGCTCATTCAATGGGAGAGAAGGGAAAAAGTATTAATATCTAAGATAGTAAGTCATTATGATAACCATTGGCAAAGAGATATCTTATTTGCAATAGTCAAAAATCAACCCGTGAAGATGGATGCATTATTCATCAGAGCTAAAAGTGGGACTGTCACATATAACAACACCTATAACGACAATATTTTAGATAAAGTATTAAATAGATTGGATAATATCAGTGTTGAGGCCCAGTGCCTATTTCAATAAATGGTCTAAGGAAAAGGAAATGGTCATGATTGAAAATGCCAAACGAGATAGAGTTGTTGTAAGTATAATCAGTTTAAAAAAACTTTTTTATTAATTTCAATAAAAAATTGTTTTTTAATATGTTTAATTGACTTCACTCTTTTTGTTGCAGCTAAAATATGAAAATTTAAAGAGTCAAGCCAAGGTCTTCCAAGTTCACTTGGAAATAGCAAAGAACAATTTATCCGCAACAATTAAGATGAAAGAAAATATTGTTTTGGTTAACAAACAAAACAATACACTTAAGTGGATAATTAAAGAGAATGGCTATGACCCTGAGATTTTATTTAAATAAAAGGCAGCGGTAGATCCTTCTTTGACATCCCATGGAGATGCTACAAAGGAAGAAGAAGCAATCATCAAGAACCTAGACATGACTGTTGAGGATTTGATTAGTTCAGGGATAATTGAGGTAAGGAATACAATAGGGTCTGGTGAAAATGTTAATGATTGAGGCTTGAGGATTAAGGAACCTCAAAATTGAAACTTTAAATATTTTATATATAGAAGAATGAAATTTGATACTTGAATATTTGTTTAATTTGAAGTTTGGATTTAAATTTTATGCAATATTATCTCTTCTTGCAATGATGGTCATAGTTACATTTATCATTAGATGTGGATGTCTAGATAATGAAATTAGAGTAGATGTGGTTATAGTTATTAATTTATTCATTTAGAATGTGGTTCTATGTGGACATTAGGTGTGGATGTCTGGATAATGAAATTAGAGTAGATATGGATGATGATGAATTGTATGTGACTAGATGAATTGTATGTTGTTATATTTTTATATAGAATTTCTATATTGTATATGGTGTGTATGTTTGATGGATAATCATGATTCATGGATTTAAACTTTATGCAATATTATCTCTGCATGCAATGATGGTCATGATTACATTTTTCATTACATGTGGGTGATGACATCTAATATGTTTGATGACATTAGAATAGACATTACAATGGATCATCCATTTATTCATTTAGAATGTGGTGTTATGTGGATAATGAAATTAGAGTAGATATGGATGATGATGAATTGTATGTGACTAGATGATGATAATGGATAATTGTTTTAAGAAAATTAAGAATGTGCATTGTGGTGTGACAGATACATCTTAATACAGTAAAAGATTCTTCTCTCTATTTTAAATTTCAAACTCTTTAATATGTATATCATTTCTACACATTTATTTTCAAACCTTTATATTGAATTGAAATGACAAAGCTCAAAAAGAAAAAAAAAGAATGTGGTATGACACAGATATCTTAATACGGTAAAATCTTCTTCACATTTAAAACTATGGCTAACCGCTAAGATAGGGTTTAAGGTACCTCTTATCTTCTTGAGCAAGCTAGACGACCTTTGATTCTCGAGAATTCAACACAAAAATGGATAAGGATTAGAATAAAAATGGGTGAGTTGCCTAATAATCTCAGTCCCAAGAAGCGAGAGCTTCCTTGGATGGATGTCAACTCATGTTTTTCATAAACATCAATGAAATGAAGAGAAATTAAAATGTAGAATCCAGATCTAACCTAAGAAAATAAAAGCAAACTAGAACTGTTCATATCGAAGGTGACACAAATATCAAGAATGCACTACAGAGTGGATGGCAACTGTACCAGACACTAAGCATGGAAGAATATGCAGAATCCAGATCTGAGATTTGAAGACCTTGCAAAATACAATATCAAAGTGGTTTGAAAATTAAAAATACCAATGAAATAAATCCAATTTTAATAAATAATAATATTTGAATAAATATAGATATACATACCTGTAAAATCTTTGATGATAACTACAAATCAAAAATAGCCTCCTCACTGTCAATATTTGCATCTGCAGAATTACAATGGTATTTATGTAAAACTATAAACAATTAAATTAGAATCTATTAATATGAAATTGAATAAATAAGAACAGTTAAAGTGTAATGTCAAGGTGATACCTATTTAAAGCTGAAACAATCCATTTTCAATAGCTTCTTCGTATTCAATATTTGCATCCGCAGAGTTTGAAGATGCACCACTTCAGTCTCATTGTTGAGATTACTTGGACTTGTAGCAATATTATTTACACCTCTTCTTTCAGCAAGGGAATTCCAATGTGCAATAGCTCTGTCAAAAGGAAAGGTTTCCAAAGAGTAGCGAGAAACATAACACCTTATGCAACTTTTGAGATTTTTATCCAACCTATTTCTCAGTTTTGATTTAATAAAAGATAAAGCACTAAAAACTCTTTCATCCTCCATGGATCCCAAAATCATTGTTTGGCACAACTCATACAACCAAAAATATTCACTAATGTCTTCCTGTAACACACTACTTTGGTAGATTTTTCACCAGAGCCTTGTAATAGCACCACTCTCTGAAGGTTCGTCTAAGAGTTTATATTGTGACCTCATTGTCATTGCAAAATTAGTTGATTGAGTCTTTATTAAATCAACATTTAATATACCTTTTATTTTAATACCCTTGACCTCTGATGTTTTGCTGAAATGATCCAATATTGTACCCATGTATTTATGGAAAAGATTACTTACAAAATCAGCACGACCACCTTCTGTATTCCAAAAATTTGGATTCATCACACCCATGGCTTCAAGAATTTTGTCTTGGCTGAAACGTTCTCTAATTTTTGATGCTAAGGATTCTACAATTTTTCTAAGTTTTATTCTTGTTTCAATTACTACATAATCAAATAGATTTTGTGTCACATGAACTTCTTCTTTTTCTGTTGATGTAACGTCTTTACTTTTTTGCAGAATGTGCAGTGGTATCTCTTTCCCGCTAACATGGATATAGAGGTGATCATGGATATTAAATCTCAAAAAGTTATTGGGATGGTTAAGATCCAATAAAACTTTCTAGTTATCAAATACAGGTGTATCAAAACTATCTGGGGAAGTGTACAAGGCATCAAGACTCATACATACCATTTTTGTCATCTGTATAAAATCAAAAATAGGTTAATCTCCCACGTGCATGCTTCATCAGTGTATTGATCTCCTACAGCATTGGAAGAATTCCTACCAATGTAAGAAATGTCTCCAAATCAATTAGACAAAACAATAAGTCCCTCGCCACATCGATTGCATGAAACCAACCAATGAAGGATACTCCTCATGCACTCTGCATGCAAGCTCATACAATGAAATCCACCTTGTCTCAACATCCTTTAGAAGTTTTTTTCCATCTGTAATTCCTATGGAAAATTTCTGAAACTCAAGAAATCACTTTGGGCTACTTTCCATATAGGCATGTAGTTCTCTTATAAGGTCTTCTACTTTTGCAACATTTTTCGTATTTGCTAATGATTTTATATGCTAAATTCATTTTGTGAGCCATACAGTGAATTGCTAGCATATAAGGGGTGAATGATGTTTGCAATCAAACACACACAGCCTCGTTTGATGACCCTACATGACTAATGCACCATATTCTCCCACACATACCAACTTCGTAGCAATTTCATTCGCAGTCATGCCAGCAATTTCTTTCAAAAGAGAAATAACTAGTTTATATAGGTTTTCTACATTATAATTTTCAACCATTTTCTGAACACCCAACAAATGCGGAGTCCTCATATGATTTTCTAAAGTGTAAACATGGATACATACCCATGTGGTGTTGTCAACAATGGTCACTTCATCAATTGACAAAGAGATAAACTTTGCATTTTTACACACTCTTTCAAATCTTCCTTCTCAATCATAGCAAGGCATTTAGCCATTTCCCATGCACTGTTGTCTGACCAATGAGACAGGGAACATTCTACATTCCATTATATTGATACAAAGGTTTGAAATCGATGAAATCTGAAATCAGTCTTCCTTTCTTAAGGATGTGGAATAAAGTAGAAAATTGTATGAGTTTAGCACGCAAATTTGATTTATTCATCTTACCAATTTGTGATGTGATCATTCTGCCATTTTCTATGAGAAGTCTGCATCTTTTCTGATCAGCCTCATATTCTGCCGCATATTTCACATGCATGCATTCTTTTTCAGTTTTCCATCTGTGTGTTTTTATTTTCTGGCCATCTTCCCTAGTTACAGTGAAATATTGTTTTCCATAGTGTTTTTCAATTGTGTCCAACTTCAGTTGCATTTTTGTTGCCTTCCCAATTTCCACGTACATATTGTACATGTACATTCCAATGAAATTTCTTCAGAATTAGCTGGTTGTATAGGTTCAATAAATGGAAATTTTGCAGCCCATTCAAACTTGTATGTCCTCCCAAGTATCCACATATTCTTGTTTGTATTCACAATTTTACTTTTACATGTAAAGCTTTTAGGAATATCATGATCATCAAGTTTCCTTTTCCGTGAACCACTATTTGCATTTGAATTTTGTGTTGCATTTTACACTCCTGGTTGCACATCAACATGAATATCTTCAAGCTCTACCTGCACTAATGGAATATCTTCAAGCCCTAGCATGGTATCATTATAGGTTTCATTTGGTTGATACCAAGCGAGAATGTATGTCCACTTCAACAACACCGCCACACATTACGTGGTCTAATTAATTTCGAAGTGGGAGCTCTATGTAGTGTGGCGGTTGTGGTATCTAAACCAATAGAGTTTCCAAAATACTTGAACAAAGAATTTTGATTTTTTTGTAACTTGTTGGGTATTCTAAGCACTAGCAGCTTCCATTGTTTCGAGCTTGATAAATTTGATCCGGATAAGCTCCTAGTCATCCATCAATAAACACACTTTTGTGCGTCAACAAACAAAACTTTTCACGTGTCAACAATGGTTCCTTGTCACCTATCAAAAGGTTATTCTTGTCACCCATCAATAGAACCTTCTTGTTTCCCATCAACATAGCCTTCTTGTTTCCCATCAACAGATCATGCTTATCACCCATCAACATATCCTTCTTGTCACCCGTCCACAGAGCCTTCTTATTTCCCATTGACAAAATTTTCTTATCACCCATCCATAGAGCCTTATTTTCACCCATCCACAGATCCTTCTTTTCGCCCATCAATAGAGTATTATTGTCACGCATCAGTTGAATTCTTTTGTCTAAAAAACCATACTTTTTGTCTTTGGAATCATTTGCTTTGCAAGTTTTATGTACTTGATAATAGATATGCCCCCATGTGGTATGAGTTAGCAAGTAGTGTTCTACCCAACAAATAATATAGGATTATATAGGGGATATTTTAAAGAGGTAGGTGAAGCCAACCCCTAAAAAAATTAAACATTAATTTTTACGTGAACATGTCAATGACTCTGTGCTAGAAAATTTGCCTTTTCAATTTTTTTATAAAATGGAATATTCACCATATTACGAATATTTTCCACTAAAAAATCCCTAAAAAAACATAAATATAATCACAAAAATCAAAAACATTCACATACTTCAAAAACACAAAACTCAACACCTATTTCTTTAGCATTAATTATTTTCCTTTACATATACATGTTGTTTATCCTTATGGTTTGATAAATAACATACATGTGTTCACGAGGTATACTGAGAATGATGTTAGACATACATATTGATACATGCTTATGGGAGATATCAAGGTTCCTTACATACTTATTTTAGGGGCATCCCTCCACACAAACCAAGTGTTATTATTTCATTATAGTACCTTTTCAATTCCTCATTATGTTTGATTACATACATAGTGTATTTTCTATATTTTAAACTAACAAGACTAATACATGTGACTTGTATATTTTTGACAACTTATGGTTTCATATACTCTTATATATCACTTGCTATGATATTTCATCACATTATGATACTCTTGTTTTCTATACATACTTATTAAGTTGTGTGTGCGGTTATGTTTTTGCTACTCTAACTATGGCCTAAGGGACTCGCATGTCTTGTGACACCATGGGTGTACCATGTTTCTAGCATCATTCCTTTCTTGAGTGGTATTGCATCTCTTTCTTGTAACCCCAAGGGCCTTGATTGTCTTGCAACATCATGGGTGTCCTATTTTTGTAGGCATTAAGCCTTTTGTGTGACACTATTTGCATTATTATCTTTTCACTTACATATGCATTACTATTGTTGATTACTACTAGTTCTCTTGTTTACATTATTACTACTATTATCCTTGCCGATATCGTTTCTATTTTTGTGCACCATGGTCTCCACCTTGTGTATCCTTTTTAGAGGTATAGGTTCTTTCTAGTGGCCACCACATCATCCCTTCACATGTTTTCTATGTAGATTATTAGACTTATCAGACATGGTTACACATCTATTCTTTTTCTCTAAGAACTCAAACTCTTTATCACATGCACCTTAAAAGAGGGGGCATTCATCCATGTATATTCTACACCTACAATAGACACATAATTTTGGGCTCAAACATAGGTAAGAACATGAACAATTGCTCAAAAACAACATCAAACAAAAAACTCATAAAAAGAAAGCTTAGGGTAAAAATGAACAGTACATTCATGACCATATAAATGTTCCTAACCCATTTCTATGGTTTTTCCTGAGGGTAGTTACCATAATTTTATCAATGATTTCATATTTTTACTTATAGACACATGTTTTCGGCACAATTTTAGACTCAAATGACTCGAGAAATATGTTTTAGGGGGCATGAAATTTTTCATTCCTTCTTCTCTACAACACTTAGTTTTAGTTTCATGGATATTACAGGAATGAATCTCCTTTCTCTAGCTATATTTAAGCACATTTTAGTTCTACTCAAGTGTGCGGGACATGAGGAGAGTAAGGGGGTAATTCATACTCTTTTGTATTATGTGTCCTAACTTTACAAAGTTGGGCATATTTCCATCTACAATGGTATGGTACATGGGGTTATGGAAGGTAGAAAAGTGACTAATTTCCTCCTAGGTAGTCCTTACCCTCCTCTTACACCTAAAGGGGAAGATATCATATTTTTTGAATTACTTTAATACATGGTATTATTCCTTCTTTAGGTGTTTCGGGTTCCTCATTATTCTTGTCTCTTTTTAGAATTAATGTGTTGGGATCCATACACCTAATACTACAAAATATCCTTGGCACAATTTGGGATTGATCACCCCAATCCTTCAATAAATTTCGCAATCCAAATCTCCAAGTACAAGCAAATAACAAGAAACTCTTCCCTCCATAAAAAAACATGTGTATTCCTTCCATGTTTTGCATATCTTTATTTCACTCTTACAGTTTCAAATTTCAATTACATTGCATATTTACATTTGAGTTAAATTTCAATTCTTTATCATGGACATTGACTACACTCTATATTATAGGTTTCATCATGGAACGTGCCAACGCCAAAATAGTGAAATCTTGCAAAATAAACAATAAACGAAGAAAAAGTGTGTCTATATACTAAGGTATATTTTCCTTTAGGCATGTAATTTCATTTCATACTTAAATGTGGGGAAATGTGGGCATTTAAATTTGGTAATTTTACTCTTTAACATTGTTGTTGTTGACATCACTCTCTTTCTTAAATAAGTACACTTTACCCATTCTCCTCTCGATACATTTCTAGGTATATTTTCTAGCTTGTTTGATGTAGAGAAAATTACATTTCATCATGCATTCAACTATGTTAGGAGGAATCAACAACAACCTTACACCAAGCTTTGCAAATGAGGATCTTCACCAAGAAGCCTAAAATGGCTCTAGTTTGCAAAAATTGACAAAAACACCTTAAGTGGATTTCAAAAACACCATACTCTATTCTATAAGCCTCATACCATGCATCCCATGTCATTTCAACAATCAAGATGATCATTCTTCATGAAATTTCACTTTTTCTCTTACCTTTCATCTCCACACCTTCACTAGTTCTTAGCCCAAAAAGTAGTTTTTTTTCCTTTTAGCCTTCAATGACCTCCCTTAATGCTTGTACCATGTTCTAAATTTCAATCCAATGTTAATTCACTCACTAATTTGATAGAAAAGGGATAAAGACACCACTTCCTCTTATCATGTTTAAAACTGCCCTTCTTAGTACTCTTAAAAACAATAAATGTCAGAGAAATGTTCACGTCATGTATATCTTTTTCTACACAAGGAAAATTGTTCTATAAATTTTATATCCTTTAGAAGTCTCTATAAGGAACCTATATTTTAAACTTCATCCATTTTCATTATGGAATTTAAAAGTTATGATTGTTTTCTCAGGAAGACATTATGTCAAACAGTTTGCATGCATTCTCAGTCCAGATAGAAAATACTTCACAACTCCAAAAATACTCAAAATTAAGGTAAAATATTAAAAAAATCTGGAGAATGACCTTTTTCATGTAAATACCAAATTTTGATTCATTTAAAAATTCTATGCAAAATTTATCGTTGTTGTCTAAAAATAAAGCATTAAAACTTGCATACAGTCATCAGATCGTTTCAAGTTAGAAAATAGGGAATTTCAACTCATCATTTCTCCAAACCTCGTGTAAGGATGAAATTAAATGAAAGGAACAATAAGAATATTTTTTCAATCCGCGATCTTAGATGATAATAGCACACCACATTAGATTTGCAAAATAGAAGAGCTAAAATACCATGTATGGAAATCCATCATAATCTATAATGCTCAATATATTGCAATACAATGACTTGAATTATTCAATAAGAAAGATGTACATATAGGAGGTAAGTGCAACTACTACCTAAATCAGTGGTGAAGAACTCCCACTAATTGATACTGGTAGTTAAGTTAACTCCATAAGACTAGTAAGCTAACTCCACACAACTAGTACACCTAAGCAAGCTAACCCAACAAGTGTAGGGCTAACACAAGTGTAAGAATTATCCTAATAAATAAATAAAATGATAAATAATAACCTACACTAACACCCTCTCATAAGCATAGCTTAGGTGGGTGAAAAAGAAGGTGGGTCCTGGCAACAAGGCTTGATGAGGTACCCACGTACAACAACTAGGAAAAATGGACACCGCAAGGTACCCAAAACCAAGTAATAACAAAGTAGAGAGAGAAAAATCATGTTGCAAGATATCCTCAGAATCTTGGCTCCAAAAACCCATACAATGTTGAATAAGTGTCGTGCACATTATGGTTTGAATCCACTGCTTGATCATATAACTCAAAAATAACCGACACTAGGATTCACTAGAATAGCTCCATACAAGGAGACTGTCAATGGAGTGATGTCAAAAATACAAAAAAACACCAAACATTATTTTATCAACTGCTACAAATAGATGTGCCATGATCCAAGAACAACCAAGGCAACAAGGAAAGGACATGAGATCCAAATAAATAGGAGTGTCGTGATCAAAGAAAAGCCAAGGTAACAAGGCAAGGACACAAAAATGAAGAAGCGGTATCAACACCACACCCTCCCATACTTTGTTGAATGAGTAGAGTGATACCATAGATATGTATGAGTTTCTAAAATCAACTACTCAAACACTGAAAAACTAACACTAGGCTTCACCAGAATATCTCCCCCATAAGAGAGACTGTCAACATGCCAAAAAAAGTGTCGAAAATACATATCCAAAATATCTCAACAAACAAGAGATATAAATGTATACACTCATAGATACAAGAATGCAACACCCAAAAGTTAGGACATCGAGCTCAACCAAAATTGCGTCCACAAGTGATCACAACACCCTCCCAAATTTGGCACTTTATAATTGAGTGCATGTAAATATTACAATGAGTAACAATACCTTTTATATTTGAAATATGTGTATAAAAATTTCACCAATGCGTAGATCTTGAAAAAATACACAATTTCAAAAAAAAGATCACCTTAATCCGAGCTACGAGATCAAAAGTTATGAGCTCTAGAAGGTTTTGCTATTAAAATAATATTTTAATGCTGATCTTTTTTTAAAGGTACACATGACACCCAAATGTCCAAAGGGTAAAAGAGTGCATCCACATGATACATGCTTGTGACCAAAGGATAAAATCCTGTGCCCAAAACCTAAAATGTCCAGAGGGTAAAATAATGCATCCAAAAGGTACACGCTTATATCCAATGGATAAAAGAATGCACCAAAGGGTATAGATCTATGTCTAGTGGATAAAAGACTGCATCCAAAACAGAAATATCCAGAGGGTAAAAGAATGCATCCATAAGGTACACACTTATATCCAATGGATAAAAGAATTCACCCAGAGGGTACAGATCTATGTCCAGTGGATAAAAGACTGCATCCAAACCCGAATTATCCAGAGGGTAAAAGAATACATCCGAAAGGTACATGCTTATATCCAACGGATAAAGAATACACCCACAGGTACAGATCTGCATCCATTGGATTAAAGACTGCATCCAAAACCGAAATATCCAAAGGGTAAAAGAATGCATCTGGAAGGTACACACTTATATCCAATGGATAAAAGAATGCACCTAGAGGGTATAGATCTACGTCTAGTGGATAAAATTGCATCCAAAACTGAAATATCCAGAGGGTAAAAGAATGCATCTAGAAGGTACACGCTTATATCCAATGGATAAAAGAATGCACCCAGAGGGTACATATCTGCATCTAAATTTGACTATCTCAAAACATGATCAAGTTTACAGTCGATTCTAGGGTTTTGGAACCTTCCAAATCCAATTTCACACTCCTTTTGCATAAAAATTCATGCTGCAAAAAATTGCTAACAAATTCCAAATACATGAAAATAATAAACCCTTGATTGTAAATAAAAACTTACAGAGGGATGTCTACAAAATATATGGCTCGATACCATGAAATGAATGATAATAATATTTTTCCAAGCCACAATCTCGGATGATAATAGTACATCACATTAGATTTGCAAAATAGAAGAGTTAAAATGCCATATATGGAAATCCATCATAATCCATAATGCTCAATACATTACAATACAATGACTTGAATTATTCAATAAGAAAGATATACATATAGGAGGAGGGAAGTGCAACTACTACCTAAATTAGTGGTAAATAACTCCCACTAACTAAGACGGGTAGCTAAGTTAACTCCTTAATACTAGTAAGCTAACTCCACACAACTAGTACACCTAAGGAAGCTAACCCAACAAGTGTAGGGCTAACACAAGTGAAGAATTATCCTAATAAATAAATAAAAGGATAAATAATAACCTACACTAACATTAAACTCTCTAATTACAAATAAGGAAATTATTTCAAGTTCTTCAAATACAAAACTCGAAATATGTTGCATAAAAAGAAGATGATATTCCCAAAACATATTTTCACTAAATTTTAATCATATTTACTTATAAAATTTTCCTCTCCTCTGATCCATGAGGATTTCTTCTTCCACACCTTCTCACCTTCCTTAGAAGAGCTCTTTCTCTCCCTCTCTCTTACTCAACTAAATCCTCTAATTTGAATTTCTCCTCCTTTAATGTCACCTTTCTTGAATTCATAACTGATTTGATGACTCGTCCATTTATCTTCATATGTCCACTCACATAATAGATAATGTTTACATCTTCTTAAGAATTTAATGATTCACACATCCCCCTAGAACCTACTCAACATATCCTAGACACCAAACACCCCCTTTACATTCATTGAAATCTCTTTTCTCTCCTTGACAAGCCATTATTGCTCTTTTACATGCTTGTAAATTTGAATTACATTTTTAGAGGGGAAAACAAAATTTAAAGTTTCAAACTTTAAGACCCCACCTATACCTCTCGATCATGGTCCTTGAACATACTCAAATACACCTACTTAGACCTTATAATCATGATCAAGTGAGAATTTTACATCTTTGGTGCTCTTCTTGTGATGCCCCTGCATCATACTCCCAATGTGGGAGAAAAAAATATGAGTTCTTAATGATCTTCTTCCTCTTTTTCCAGTCATAGGTCACTTCGAAATCACTTTCTTTTAGCTGTCCTCTTTACTTCTTGCTTTCTTTGTTCTTTGTTTTTCTCTTTCATCTTCATCTCCATGGATTTGTTCTCTAAAATGAGAACTTCTTCTTGCATTTTCTTCTTATAAGCTCTCTTAAGAGCCTTTTCTTCAATAATATTCATTTATTTAGCTAGAAAACCTACACAAACACAGTCAAACATAATATTAGATGAAAAATTTGGAGACCATTTGGTCTCATTCATTGTTTCCTCCATCACTTCTTTCTTCTCTTCATCTTTGTCTTATTCTTCTTCATGGTTCATTTGCATTTATTCTTCAATTTTTGTACCTTCATCTACTATCTCATCCTCTTTTTCATTACACTTCCCTCTTTCTCCATACAAATCTTCCTCAAGAGATTTTATTTCACTCTCTAACTTCTCTTCATCTTCATAAATAAACTTGTATTCTAAATTTTCTTCTTCTTCATCCATTTCCAAGCCTTCAAAATGGCTTACAAGTTGTTCTTCCTCTTCTAATTCTTCCTTCTTTCTCTCATTCTCAACTCTCACTCATCCACTCTTCATTTTCAAGTTCTTGTTCTACTATGGAGGCTAAAAATCTCCCTATTACCTCTTCTTCATCTTTTACTTGCATGTTTTCTTCAAAATGACTTCCTTCTTCACTTCCTCTTTCTTCTTTCTTAGAAACTTCTTCTTTTCTTCTCTTTCACATTTCTTGAGCCTTCTCTCTTCTTCTCTTAGTTGTACCTTCACTTGCATTCTCTTTCTCTTCTCTATAAGTCTCTTTATGGGCCATTTGATCCTCTTTCTCAATACTATACCAATCTCCTCATTTTCTTCTTCTCTCATCAACATAGTCAACTTTTCCACCTCTCTCTTTAACTCACCTATCTCTTGTTGCATCCACAAGTCCATTTTCCTTTCTTCTTCTCTTTTATTTCTCTCTATCCTCTCTTTTTCTCTCCTTTGGTGGCTTATCATCTCTATCAATTAGTCAGTTCTCTTTATCTCCATCTTCTCTCTCTTTGACAAGTATTTTGCACTGTTCCTATTCTCTACACCTCACCTTGGCCTCACCAGGTATTTTGGTGTCTTCCTCACTTTCAATTTCTTCTTATCTCTTCTAGGGAATTGCCACCTTCTTTATTTTCTTTCACTTTCTCTTTCTTTGACTCTTTCCTGTCAAAATCTCCTTCAATCATTCACACATAACTTGTGGTTAGTAATAACAATATGAAATTTATATATATTCCATAATTTTGTACCAAATGATTCATATAAATAAACAATTCATCATACTTTCAATAAGTTAAGAGAGATCACACAACTACCTTTACCAAGCTTTGTGGATGAGGATCTTCACCAAGAAGCCTAAAATGGCTCTAGTTTGCAAAAAATGACAAAAATTGCCTTAAGTGGATTTCACAAACACCATACTCTATTACATGAGACTCATATCCTTCATCCCACGTCATTTTAACAATCAAGATGATCATTCTTCATGAAATTTCACTTTTTCCCGTACCTTTCATCTCCACACCTTCACCAGTTTCTATTCCAAACAAGTAGTTCTTTTTACCTTTTTAGCTTTCAATGACCTCCCTTAATGCTTGTACCCTATTCCACACTTTAATCCAATGTTATTTCAATCACTAATTTGATAGAAAAAATATAAAAACACCACTTCCTCTTATCATGCTCAAAACTACCCTTCTTAGTGCTCGTAAGAACAACAATCTGCAGCAATTTTGTGCCATGTATATATTTTTCTACACAAGGAAATTGCTCTAAACAAAATTATATCCTTTATAAGTCTCTATAAGGAACCTATATTTCAAATTTCATCCATTTTCATTATGTGATTGAAAATTAATGACTTTTTCCCAAAGAAACATTATGTCAAATAGTTTGCATACATTCTCTAATCCAGATAGAAAATACCTCACAACTCCAAAATATTGAGAATTAATGTAACAAATTAAAAACCTATCTTGATAATGACCTTTTTCACCTAAATTAAAAAAATTGAGTCATTTTGAGATTTTATACAAAATGTATTGTTGTTTTCCTAAAACAGAGCATTAAGACTTGCATACACAATAATGAATTATTTTCAAGATAGAAACAAGGAATTTCAACTCATAATTTCTCCAAAAGCATGCAAGGATGAAATTAAAATCTCTAATTAAAATTAAGGAAATGATTTCAAGTTACTCAAATACAAAACTCAAAAATATGCTGCACAAAAAGAAGATGATATTCCCAAAACAGAGTTTCACTAAATTTTAACCATATTTGCTTACAAAACTTTCCCTCTCCTCTTATCCATGAGGAATTATTATTGCACACCTTCTCAGCTTCCTCTTAATTTATCCTTCTATCCCTCTCTCTAACTCAACTAACTCCACTAATTTGAATTCCTCCTCTTTTAATGTCACCTTTCTTGAATTCATAACTAATTTGATGACTCATTCGTGTCTCTTCATATGCCCACTCACATAATAGATACTTTTTACATATTTTTAATCATTTCATGATTCACACTCCCCCGCAACCTACTAAACATATCTAGACACCAAACACCCCTTTAGATTCATTGAGATCTTTTTTTCTCCTTGACAAGCCATTATTGCTCTTTTACATGCTTGTAAATTTGAATTACATTTTGGAGGGAAAAAAATTGAAGTTTCAAACTTTAAGACCCCACCTATACCTCCTATCATGAATTGAACATACCCAAATACACCTACTTATCCCTTAAAATCATGATCAAGTGATAATTTTACATCTTTGGTGCTCTTGTTTTGATTCCCCGCATCATAGTTTGATCTTATACACTCATATGTCAATATTTTTTAGAATTAAATGCATGAAACATAGTAAGAAAATCCACTTTTTAGCTTCCAAAATTCACACTTCATATTACCCCTCTAGGTTCAAAAACATACAACATGGGTAGGAATGTCCATACATTCTTGACTCTAATGTATGGTTTTGACCTTACTCACTTTGGTCCCAAACTTTCCAATACACATTATTTTTTGAGTCACTTACTCCTCCTTAGTCAAACATTATTACTTAAATCACCTTCAGAAGCATATATAAGCAAGTTAAACTCACCTCATTTAGAACCTAGCACTCTTATGGACTCCTATTGCAAAAAATTTCACAAAAGGCACCCAAAGCTCCCTACACTCCAAAAATACCTCTACACATTCATTAGGGAAGCACTATCTACAGTTCTAAACCTCCCCACTAGGTCTAAGGGACTACTTCCCACATTTAAAAGCACTCAAAGTCACCCACTCAAGTAGATTGGCAAGAGAGAAAATCAAGTCAATAATTTTTAAAGGAAGTATGCTAGATCTAATTACACTATAGCTAGATATCATATGTTAGGTGGAGAACGACTTGTAGTTTGAGGCCTCTTTGGAGTAGTGCCAATGTTGGTAGTGCAAAGGGGTTCCCACAACCTAACTAGTGTTTATTTTTATGAATTTGTATATGGTTAGGGTTTGAAATATTGATCAAAGCATTCAGAGACCGTCATAGTGTGATCAATAAATGAGCAACCAAGAGTGAAAAGAGAATCGACAAGAAAAAACCTAGAAAATTACAAACCATAGTTTTGAGCAGGTGAAAAACCATAGAAAGAGGTCAAGATAATACAAATGTTCCTCTCCTTACAATACAGCCCCCGCACCGGGAGATTCTCTAATCACAGCCTCATCTCCAAAGCATTATGAGGTTTAAATACCCCTATTTTAGCATCCGGATCACCTGATTTCCTAGAATCACATGTAGTCAGCTAAGTGCTCTCAATCCCATGTATTTATGAGTTTGTTTTCATTGTGTACATTTTTACAAGTATTGATGCATTTTTGTAATATTGAATGGTTAATGTTGGAAGTTAAATAGTTGGAATAACCCCTTGTAGCTTCTATTTCATTCCTTTTTGGTTATAGTGTAAAAATCCTAATCAAACCATAAAAAGGGTGAAAACAATGTCATGTACATGACAATGACCTCACTAGTAGGAAATTAAAAGGGGTAAGTGTCTAAATCCCAAAAATTTCACAATCCCATAAGAAAGTTTACATCATGGGAAATTTTCCCTAGATGGATAATGAACCACAAGCCATCTCTATTAATAATGGCATGATCATTTACATAAAGACCCAAGATAATGATGGTTTGTATGTAACAACCATCTCAAATTTATTGTGAATGAACATCTATTTGTAAAAATTAGACTCAAACAAAGTATTAGATCCCTTTAATAAGAAAAAAATCAATAAAAAGCATATAAAACACATACATTAAGTAAAGATAAGTGAAACTTGGAAATAGGATAAAACTTTCCATCAAAAATGTACATGGGGAAAAAAACACCCACTTCAAGGTCAAATGCATCCAAACTCAAACAAATTCATTAGCATGTGGATGACTTTGTCTTAGATGATTCATCCTATTTTACATGTCTATGTTAAACAAAGAAACAAATTAGAAAATTTTAAAAATACACAAAAAAAAATTATAATTAATAACTTACAAGGCATGGTGTCTTGTAACCTTGTTGAGATGCTTGTGAACTCTGGGCCAATTGTGAAGATGATTTGCTTTATCGCAATGGAATTTTTAGTTATCGAGCTCAAATCTTGAATTCGCTTCAAGATAAATGTATTTCTACATATGTAAATTCACCTCTATTTATATTGAAAATGGAATTAGTATAAAAATTAGGGTTTACATATGATGTTCTTAATCAATTCATAGAAATGACAATAACATGAGCTCCCTTTATCCCTTTTCCGGATGGTTAATGACATCGGGATCATGATCTATACATATTTAGTATCATTACTATTTCATATGACTCTATGAGAATTTGACATTACACCCTATTTTTTGTCTCTTGTTCGATGTTATAACAACTAATGACCATATACACTAGATCAATTTTCCACCCTAAATCATTAGGGGCATTTGAATGTTACTTTTCTATTACAACTCATTAAATGCAATTACTCCTATCTCGAAATTTATAACAACCATACAAAGTATTTATTACAAATATTTCTCTAGTTTGTAAGCCCTAAAAATTATAATAATCATGATCGAATCATTATTACATCTTAAGCTCTAATCCATTAATTCTAATATTGATCGGATGTCAATTAGTAATTATCCAAAATTTACACTACAATATTTACTATAGTGGTATCAGGACCTTGGATTGACATGATTAAATTTCATTCTATTTTGAATCAGTGGCTATAGTCACTTTTTATTTCACATTCAACCACTACAACCTTGGTTATATGCCATTAGTCATATTAGTTACTACATGATCATTATTTGACATAACATTTATCTTTCCTATTTACCACACAATTTTACCCCAATTGACACATATTTTTCTTCACAACAATATTTCATATTAACACTTATATTGTCATGACTCATTTGGTTAGCCCTTTGAATTTATCAATTTTAATCTCGGCCCTTGGCTTGATGACATTTTCATTCTTACATCATTGGCATTATGCTTCAATATTTATCATATGATCATTACATTGCATTATGTGGCACATTACACATTGGCCTTATGCATGTATGGTATAATTTTTAAAATTCATGAAATCATTATCTTAACACACAATCACATGCCAACTTATATTATATATTGATTGACACCAAAAATATCAATTTATCACCCTTAGTGGGAGAACATTATATATATTCAAACTACATATGAATATTATCTTTGCTAACATGAATTACAACTCTTTTATGAACATTTTTCCTAACTATCTCATGCATGGGGTAAAATAATTTATTTTGATGTTATGACTTGTAATCATGAGTGGCAGTTACATTATATATCTTACAAAATCTCCCCAAAAGGTAAAATGAGTTGACAATGCACTACGCGCTTCCTAGGAAATTGGCTTATATTCTTAGAAAAATTTTATACATACATTTTATTCTTAACATTTGGAAAGTATTCAATAATTTAAGCATAAATTATTCTAGCATACAATTATGGTCCACATCTACCACACAATCTAATGAAATTTACTACACCATTAAGATGGTATATTTCATTACTCACTTTCAATCACACAAATATAAAAAAGTATCTTATTATAGCACATTTTGCATACACCTAATTTTGTTTTGATGTGGTTAATATTCTGCAACATCTCACACCACCCCAAAAGAGGGAGTATTGTATCTACTATTTCCAAATCAATTACCAAATACACTTCTCATAATCATGGTGGATTTTTTGAATAATAACTTATACCGCTCATAGAGGCAAAAGGATTTATGAATGTATCAAACAAATTTTGATCAAAGTCTTGTGAATTAAATGAATAAAGAAATTTCAATTGATGAAGAGAAATTTTCTATCTAAATCAAGCAAACATGCTCAACCAAGAGCATTTATCTATACTAATTTAGAAAATATTTATGAGCATAATCATTTGAACTATTTTGAATTGAGAAAATACTCTAAATTGAAACAAGTCCTTCTCAAGGCATTTATTATATTTAAATGATCTAATTAATCACATTACATTATATGGCTCTCTCTAGTATTTAAAAACTAACAAATGATTCTTTTAGTATCTCAAGAGACATATAGGGCTCCTTTAGTAGCTTAAGAATAATATTGGACTTTCATAGTAGATCAATATTATAGTTTAGCTTAAATGGCTCAATGTTCATGGTTAATATTTCTATTTAGGATATGGGTTTGATATATAGCAATATATACTCTTTCAATGGATTTTTATTCATTTATTTGGCTAAGAAGTAAATAAAATGAGATCAAAAACCTCCTTTAGGTGATATAATTTTTGAGAAGATAATGCATTTATCTATTGAACAAATGTAGCATATTGATTTCACTTTTTTATGAATTCCTATTTCATTCCCTTTTAAGATTTAATGTGTTTCTAATCAACATGCATAAAAAGTATGAAATATTGCAAAAATGGATATTCTTATTTAATTAACTTCCAACATTAATTATACAAATTAGAATAACACTTTTCAAGGTGTCTATTAATCCAACTATAAAAAAACATAAAGAAGAATTGCACTTAGTTGATTGATATACGCCCTTAGTCTTATACCTTATATTGGATATGTAGTGTCGACTTGTGGCATACATAATCTCCCTTCTTGTCATATGTTCTTTTTTATGCTTTCATATTATTAGTAGGTTGGCATTGGCATTGTCCATAGCATAGGATTGGTATATATAGGTGGTAGTGAGGAGAAGTTAATGATCATATTGAGCATTTGAGTCTTATTGTATGGTTTAGAGGTTAGCCCCTCGAAGTGGTTAAGTTATTCTACTTAAATATTGTGATAATTTATCTGCAATATTGTGTTCTTTGGTGTTCTATTACTGTTGATATTCAGATTTAAACAAGTAATTTCATTACAAGTGGTATCGAGCCTGATCTCGGCTAGAGTTGCATCAAAACCATAATTATAAAATTTCATCTATTTCTCAAATTTGGTATCAATTTTTTTGCAATTTATTTTGTGGTGTAGTGAAATCAATCAAGTAAGACTGATCCAAATTTCAAACATTTTGGACTTGTTTTACAAAATTTATAACATTTATATTTTTATAGATTGGCTGCCTAGGTTGCAATTTTTGGGATTTTTTTAAGTGTTTTATATTTTTAGAAATATTTCCAAAAATTAGCTAGGGTTTCTTCTTTATGATTTCCTTGATTCGAGACAGTTTGTTTATGAAACCCCAAACCCTAAAATTTTTACCTTATTCCTTCTACCCCAAGTCCCAAACCCTACATCATGACCGATAGATCAACTCGAGGCCAAGGGAAAGGTAAAGAAACTCCAGGAATGACCCTAAATAAAGAAGATATGGATTTAGAATCTTTTGGTTTAGGAGTATCTAAGTTAGTCAACCAACTTCAAGAAATGGTAAATAATATGGTGAGTAAGGATGACCTCAATAATGAGCTTATTCATCTGAAAGGTAGCCTTAGGGGTGAACTACAGATGGATTTTGAATCAATGAAGTAGGAGATATTTCTCTCTCTTTCAAAAACAAATCCCCATTCCAGTCATATGGGTTCCTCTAGAAATACACACACATGTCCGAATCAATCCAATCAAGGGAGATCCTTTACATATTTAGGTGGATATCCCCACCAATAGAGTGACATTATTCCAAAAGTTGAAATGCATGAATTTGATGGAAAGGATCTTATCAATTGGATTACCCAAATGGAGAATTGATTTGATTTCCATCAAATCCCATTGGGAAAAAAGGTGACCATGGCATCGTTATAGGTATAACCTGACCAATTCGTCCTGTATCGTTGGTTATGTGATCAAAGGAAGAATAATGGTATAAGTATCACATGGAAATTTTTCATTGAAGAGCTTCAATTACACTATAGTTCTAGTGTGTCAAAGAATTACTTCAGCTAATTACAAAATTTATGACAAATAGGTTCAGTAAAGGAATATGTCCATCAATTCCAAAATAATTCCTTGCGTGTGGAGGATATTATAGAAGAGTATCTAAATGACCTATTTCTTGGGGGTCTTAAGGACCACATTGAGCATGAGGTGTGCATGTTTAATCCACTCAAGGTTTCTGATTCTATTATCATGGTGCGTAGGGCAGAGGAAAATTTTATTTCCAACAGAAGGTAGACCTTCACTAACATAAAAAGATTGTAGCACCTTGCCACCATCGTACCCTTGGCCAGTTTGAATAAAACCTCAACAAATTGAATAAAAGATAATAAGTTTTATATTTTAGTTGTGACATAAAATATAGACCAAGTCATAAATTTGCTAAGAAGAAATTGTTTTACATTTAAGGGACCGGTGATGAGGAAGAATATGAGGAAACATAAAGTGAAGAAGTGGAAAAAATAGAGGAAGACTCTAAAGATCCCCAGCCTGCTATCTCATGCCATGCTCTATCAATTATTATCTCCCCACACATCCTTCGGGTTGTGGGTTATCTTAAGAAGAGAAGGTGAAAGTATTAATTGATTAGGGGAACACACATAATTTCATCAATCATAATTTGGCAGCAAGGCTAAATTATTTCATCTACCTAGCACCTTAATTTCAAGTAATGATTACATATGGTGGCACAATCTAATGTTAAGGTAAATTCCATAAAATCATACTTATGAGAGGCAACTACACAATGGAATCTACTATGTTTTCATTTCCCATGGGTGGAGCTGATATTGTCTTAGGTGTTCAGTGGCTCACAACTTTGGGCACCATAGAGATAAATTTCTAGGAATTTTTCATGCACTTTCATTATGAGGGTAGACAGTTTGAACTTTGAGGGTTATAGGAAAAACTCCTCAAGTGATCAGTTCTCACTAATGTAGAAGATTATCAAAAATGGGGCTGAAGTATTTGTATCACGATTGTTCTCCATGGAATTTCAACCACTAATGACAGTAGTGCATCCTTATCTTCATAAGGTTATTGATCAACATGTATTTTTCTTCGAGGATCCTAGAGGATTGCCTCCTAAAAGAGAACATATGTATAAAATATAAGAATCCAACCCCTAACATCAGGCCTTATAAATACTCATATGTATAAAATATTGAGGTCGAGAAGATGGTGGAGGAAATGTTCTAAATGGGTATTATTCATCATAGTCATAGTGATTATTTTACTCTAATGGTGATGGTGAACCATAAGGATGGAAGGTGGTGCATGTGTCTAGACTACAGAGAAATTAACAAGTACACTATCAAATATAAGTTTCCTATTCTTGTCATTGATGATTTGTTAGATGAGTTGCATGGTGCAATTTATTTTACAAAACTAGATATTCATTCTAGGTATCACCAAATTAGATTAAAGAAATAATATATTCATAATACAACCTTCATAACTCATCAAGGGCATTATGAATTTATAGTGATGTCATTTGTTCTTACTAATGCACCATCCACAGTTCAGAGTTTGATGAATTTAGTATTTTGACCATTCGTATGGAATTTTGTCTTGGTATTTTTTGATGATATCCTCATCTATAGTAAATCCTGGGAGAAACATTTACATCATTTCAATAACATATTGGAATCCCTAGAGAAACATAAACTATATACCAAGCCTTCGAAGTGTTCTTTTGGGGTACATCAAGTGGAATACTTGGGCCATATTATCTCTCATGAAGGTGTTAAGGTGGACCCTCACAAGATCTAATCCATGGTGGAATGGGAAGTCCTAAGAACCCTTAAGCATTTACGAGGTTTCTTAGGTCTCACAGGGTACTATCGTAGATTTGTAAAAAACTATGGCAGTATAGCAGCACCACTCACAAAATTATTGAAGAAAGACTCCTTTCATTAGAATGAGGAATCTTTTAGGGAATTTGAAAAATTAAAGGTGGAAATGTGCACCACTCCAGTATTGGAAACCCCATATTTCTCCAAGACCTTCATAGTTGAATGTGATGCTTTAGGAAATGGGATCGGAGCAGTACTCATGTAAGAAGGACATCCCATAGCATTTGAGAGTTGGCAACTAAAAGGAAAGAATTTGTTGAAGCCCACCTATGAGAAGGAAATGATGGCAATATTACATGCAATCAAACGAGGGAGACCATACTTTATGGGTAAACACTTCAAGGTAAGAATTGATAATGATATTTTAAAATACTTCTTGGAGAAACAACTATCTTTAGAAGAGAAAAAAAATGGGTCACAAAGATGTTGGGTTATGACTTTGAGATTATTTATAAGAAAGAATGAAAATGTGGTCGATGATGTTCTATCTAGGAGGGATGAGTCCACAGAAGCATTGTTATGTGCCATCTCTATACTAAAGGCATGTTGGGTAGATCAAGTAAGGTAAGAATTACATAAATATTGAGCAACCCGTACTCTCATTTAGAGCATACAAAATTATCTAACCATTTCTGAAAAATTTATATGGAAGGGGGATATATTGTTGTACAAAGACATGTTATATTTGTGTAAGAAATATACACTTAAACACCATGTTCTTTCATAGCTCCATTCTTCTCCACTAGGTGGAAATTCTAGGTTCTTGAAAACTTATCATAGAGTTAAACAAGATTTATTTTGGGAGGGGTTGAAAGGAGATGTTAAAAAAATTGGCATAATTTTTGGTGTGTTAATGTAATAAGGGCAAGACCATTAAGACACTAGGTCTCCTCCAACCATTTTCTATTCCTAATGAGAGATGGGAAGAGGTATCAATGGATTTCATCGAGTATTGCCTAAATCGAAGGGAAAAGCATCGTCATAGTCATGGTGGATATACTTACAAAGTATGCTCATTTTTGTTCCTTGGATCATCCTTTCACAAATAGTATAGTTTCCATCTCATTTATGGACACAGTTCAAAAGCTCCATGGCATGCCCAAAATTATAGTAAGTGATCACGATCCAATATTTATAAACAATTTTTGGACTGATTTGTTCTCTTGTTTGGGTACCCAATTGGCCCAAAGTTCATCTTATCATCCTCAATCATATGGGAAAATTGAGGTGGTAGATAAATGTTTGGAGGGATATCATTGATGTTTTACTTCAGATGAATAAGAATGTTGGGTGAAATGGTTTCCACTTACATAATGGTGGTATAATACTTCATTTCATACCTCCTACAAAATGTCTCCATTTTTGGCACTTTACGGGTACCATCCTCCATCATTCATCTCTAATCTTAAGCTCAAATTGAAGGTGAGATAAATCAAATATCAAATTCAAAATTAGCATGAGGTACTCTCTATTCTTAGAGAGAATTTGGCAAGGAACAAAATTGCATGAAGCAACAAGATTATCAACATCGTAGTGAGTGACACTTTGAAGAGGTTGACTTTGTGTTTTTATGCTTTTAGCCACATAAGAAGTTATCTTTAAAAAAATAGAAGAAGGATAATAATCTTGCACTTAAATACTATGGTCCATACCAATTGTTGCAAAAATTGGTAGTGTGGCATATAAGTTGGAGCTCCCTCCGGGAATTAAAATACATTCAAGATTTCATGTTTCTTTCTAAAGAAAGTCATTAGGCAATAAATTTTCACCCATTTAGTGTTTCTGAATTAGATGAGGAAGGAAGGATCATATTGGAACCTTAAGTTATTATTTAGACACATACCAAAAGATTGAAGACCAGATTCATTATCGAGTATCCGATCAAGTGGAAGCATATGAATATTGAGGATGCAACATGGGAGGATGAAGCATTTTGCAGCAACATACAAGGCTTGCAAAAATTAGGGACAATGTTGCTTTGAAGGGGAGGGGCATGTTATGCCCTTAGTCTTATATCTTAGATTGGATATGTAGGGTTCACTTATGGCTTACATGATCTCTCTTCTTGTCATATGTTATTGTTGTTGCAAATCAGCAAAGAACCCCTAGATGCGATCGGCTTCAGGTTGATCACTCTAGCATCCAGTGTGATTGCACAACATGGAAACCTCTCTCCAAGTGTGGGACTTGTTAAAATGAGATAGGAATCTCCAGATTATAGGTTGGTTCCTCAAACTCCTCTGATTTAGATCTATCTTTGCACAACTATAGAGGTTCGGATCCTAGTCCTACTCTAAATGCAAGGAGACAGGGATAGAAATGCAAAAATTGAAACTAACTAAAGATGGTGATGCACCAAAAGGAGTGGTGAAACAATTTTGTCATGCAAATAGACACAAACCAAAGATTGCAACATAAACATACACAGGCTGATAAGATATAATTTAGGATCTGAAATGAAGCAAATAATACAAACAAAGGACTGAAACCCATTCACAGAGCTTGCATTATCATTTCCAATGTCAAAACCATGCATTACAACCTTAGAGAGGTAAAAAAACCTATTACAATCCTTGAAGAGGTCTGATTCTTCAAACAATCACTTGCTGGAGGTGAAAGAAGAAGTTGCTATGTTCAAAAAGTATTCCCCCCTTTGAAAATGAGCCAAATCTGGCTTTTACATTGCATGGGTCGAGCCCAGGAGAGAGAAAACGTACAAAATGTGGGAACCCATTCCTCATTGACTAAAATTGCATTAATTCAACATGGAGGACCTTATAAACCCATACCCCGCCATTTTTGACCAGATTGGAGGAGAGTACGACCCATTACGTATTAAATTTGGTCATTTGAAATGTCACTTCTGGCCATGGACACGCGTCAGACCTGTTTCTTAACTTTCTCTCTCCAAACTAAACCAAAATTCAAGGTTGACCCCAGAATCATGTAGAGAATTTTACAAGCTTTCCAATGATATAAGGAACATGTAAATCCGAGCTCTGGATTGAAAGATATGGTGATCTCAAGATTTAGGGCACAAAAAAGCAGGCAAAACGGATTTTGAATTTTTTTTTTGGCGCTCTGCCACTGGATGACACGTGTCGGATGCTGATTGGATGAGAAATTCTCTCTCCTCTGTCTTTCCATGGGATTTCCCTTGAAATTTAAACTTTTTGTGATTTTGGAACATTTTCCATTTTTTCCCCGCGCCCGCCACTTGGGACACGTGGCATGCATTGATTGGTCGACAGGGGCGCGGGGAAGACCTTTGCTTTTAGCTTTTCGGCCAAAACTTTTGCCAAATTCTTCAAAGTTTCCCCGAGCTCTGCACTTCCCTACTCCATTGGACATGCGTCCTCTTTTTATTGGCTCGGGCCAACGCTCCAACTCGCTCCCTCTAAAACTCGGCCAAAAACACTTAGCCAAAATTTTGTTTTCGCCGCGAACTCCCCACGGCCCTTAGGACACGTGTCCTATTCTGATTCGCTCGGGCTGCCCCTTCAAACCTTGCCCTTTGAAATTTTGGACGTTTTCCCTTGTGACACGTGGCATCTCCGATTCATTTGTGGGCTGCTGGATTTTCGCGTCCCTTGCGTCCCCATGTCCCGGCTGTCCCAAACTGTCTGGGACAGATTCTTCCGAACCGCCCAAAATGGGCTTCCCTATCCCTCTTTGAGGCGAAGACACGTGGCATGTTTTGATTGGATCTCGGCTCTTTTGGCTCCCCACATCCACCGCGTACTTCTGTCCCTCTTGTCCCGAACTGTCTGGGACAAATTCTTTCGAACCGCCTGAAATGGGCTTCCTTGTCCCTCTTCGCGGCTGCTTCGCCTTTTCGCGTCCTTTGCGTCTTTTCGGCCTAGATGTCCCAACCTTATCTCTGCAGCAATGCTTAGTCGATTTTTCTATGACCTTTGGCCGGTTCACCTCTTCGCATCCCGCACGTCCTCATGGCCCAGATGTCCCTTTGCTCTGCGGACCGCCTGGCGGCCTTTTGGCCGATTCGTGCCCCGATGTCCCAACTGTCCCAAGGACCGCCTGGACTAGGACTTAGCCATTTTTCATGATTTTCTGGCTCAAGCTTGTTTTTTTGTAACTTTTTCACCCTTTTTCAGAACTTGCTCTTTTCTTCTTGGACAGGAGGAGTTAGAAAAATCCAAGGGGACCCTAGAAACATGATTTTTTGCCTTGAATCAATCTATTTGCTTGGGACTTGAGAATTTAATGCATGTTATCAAAATTACCCTGGGGGGTGGATTTTGGATAACAATTTGGTGACTCACAGGTCACCGCTGCTAGGTAGAAGATACCGGTTGCTCAAGCGAGTTCATTGGGCATGGAGTCATCAAATATTCTATTTAGAACCCCAACTGACTTAGAATGTGTAAGGAGGAAGATGGAATATCACCTGATGGAAGTAAGGACTGCAAAACATCTCCATGGATAGCAAGTTGTGCCAAAGCACTTAGGGAAAACAAAACTAACCTACAGCAAAACAATGTGCACAAGCACTTGGAGGAATGAAAATCTAATCTAATATTTACAAGGTAGTGAATTTCCCTCTAGAAGCAACACTTGAGATAGATTCCATTTACTGGAATCTGCAGTTCTTCACCATCCAATGGGGCCAATTGGAAAGCATTGTTGTTCTTGCACTTCATGACCATGTATGGGCCACTCCAAATGGCATCAAATTTTGAATGCCTTCCCGGTTTTCCTCTATCCACATCCCATTTCAACACTAGATCTCCAACCTGAAAAGATCTACCCTTGGCCTTCCTATCAAAGGTCTTTTTGATCAAAGCTTGATCCTTTTCCATTACTTGGGATGCCCGATTTCGATCTCTTGCAGCTCCATCAACTCGCATACCTCACCTCCATGGGCTCAAACTCTAGCAACTCCAGTTGCTTCATGAGTTTCAATGTTGGCAACTCAAGTGACATGGGCAAGATTGCCTCTCTTCTATAGACAAGCCTGAATGGAGAGTTACCTGTGGATCTTTTGGGAGTTATCCTATCAGCCCATAAGGCTGATTTCAGTTTGGTATGCCAAGACCTCTGATTCTCATCAAGAGTCCTCCTAATGATCCTCAACAAGTTCTTGTTTGTAGACTCGGCTTGGCCATTACCTTGAGGGTAATAGTTTGATGAAGTGCTTAGGTAGATACCGTTCTTGACAGCCCACTCAGTCACCTTAGATCCAATGAATGCCAATGCATTATCAGAGATTATTGTAGCAGGTACACCAAATCTGGTTGTTATCCCCTCATAAAAGTCTAAGATGCTAGACTCATTTTCCTCTTTGAGTGCTACTGCTTCTATCCATTTGGTGAAATAGTCTATGGCTATCAAAATCCATTTGTTCCCTTGGCTTGAATTGGGATTAATGACTCCAATGAAGTCCAAACCCCATTGCATGAATGGCTGGTCAACTGAGATTGGATGTAATGGAAGGGCAGCAAGTCTCTCTTTTCCTGTGAAGAATGCACAATTCTTACACCTCTTGATCCATGCATAGCAATCACTGAAGATTTTAGGCCAATAATAACTAGCCTTCATGATTTTTAGAGCTATCACTCTTGGTGCAAAATGACCACCAGCTAGTCCACCATGAAACTCTTCCAACACCCTTTGAATCTGATCTGTGCTAATGCATCTCAGCAGCACTCCATTCACATCTTTCTTGAACAAAACTCCATCAATAATGGCATACAGGTAACACCTGCAATCAAGTGTCTCATTTGGGTCTTGTTCATCTCCGGAGGGCATAGGCCTGTGCCTAGGAAGTGTATAATACCTTGGGTCTAGCAAGGAGTGGGGGTAGCATTGTCTTCTTCTTGATTGCCACTTGGCTCATGGCTGTCCTAGACTGTCAAAAAAGCCTCTTCTTCATTGTATACTCCTTCTTGCTTCCCCAAAACCAGCTGCTCACACAATCCTTTCCCTCTTACTGAACTTGGTGATCCGATCTCAATGTCATACTCCATGACATGGGTGATCCAACCTGCCCTTTTCTCATTCAAATCCTTGTTGAGGAGGAAGTCCTTGACCCTAGCATGTGAGACTAGAAACTGGATCTTGTTGTTTGAGACTAAATGCTTGAATTTCTTCAAGCTTCTGATTACTGTAAGTACATGCTTCTCAATAAAAGAGTACCTCACCTCATAGTCATCTAGGCTCGGCTGAAGAAGGCAATTGGCTGCTCATCATTATCCTTGTTCTGCTGTACCAAAATGGCAGAAATAGTGTCATTACCTCCAAATGCATAGAGGATGAAATCCTTGGAGAAGTCCGGGTTGATGAGAGTTGGTGCTTGAGAGATGGCTTCTTTGATTGCTTCAAAACTCTCCTTGCCTTCTGTTGTCCACTTGAAAGCCATGCCCTTCTTTAACATTTTAGTGATGGGCTTGACAAGGGCTGCAAAATCTGGGACAAACCTCTGAATAAAGTTTATCCTTCCCAAGAAACTCTCGAAGAGCTTTCTTGTGGCTTGGCAATGGTAGTGCTTCAACCCCTCTCTGGATCAATTACTAATCCTTCTTTGGAGACAATATGGCCTAGGAGCTTTCCTTCATGAGCCAGGAATATGCATTTTTGGGATTCAATGATACCCCAAATCTTCTACACCTCTTAAATACCTGCCTTAGATGAAAGAGGTGATCCTTTGCATTTTTAGAGAATACGGTGATGTCATCAAGATATATCGAACTATATTGTTAATCAAACCTTTGAAAGCCATATCCATTGCCCTTTGGAAAGTGGCTCCAGCATTTGATAAGCCAAATGGCATCTTCATGTAGGCAAATGTGCCCCATTTGGTTGTGAAGGCTGTCTTGAATCGGTATTCCTCCTTCACCATAATCGATTGTAGCACTCGAGTAGCCATCGAGTAGTGAAAACCTCTCGGATCCAGCCACAACTTGCAAGATTTGCTCCATGGAAGGGAGTGGGTAATGGTCCTGAGAGAGGCTCTATTCAAGTCTCCGAAGTCAACACATAACCCGATCTCTCCACTCTTCTTTTCGACTAGAACTAAGTTGGCAACCCAACTAGAATGCTTGATTGGGAATATGATCCTTGACTCAATCAGCTTGTCCAATTCTTTCCTCATGAGAAGCTCCATGTGTGGATTGGTGGTCTTTGTTTTTACGTGAGCTTAGTATTTGGATCTAATTCAATGGTATCTTTGAGCTAAGTTGGGATTGAAACCTTTCAAGTCTTTATAGCTCCAAGCAAAAACATCAGGGAACTCTTGACACAGCTCTATGAACTCATACCTTTCTTGTTCAGTTGTCATCCTTCCAATTTGCAATGGTTTGTTCTCTTCTACCAAGATGGATACTGAATCCTCTCTCTTGACCTGAATGTTTGCTTTCTCCTTTCTAAACTGATCATTGGGATTAAAAATGGACTCCAAAGTGATAAGTCCTTGGGCAGCTTGTTAGCTCTCAACTGTACTACACCGGTCACCATCTTGTTGTTCCAATCTTTCTTGATTCTTGGCTGAGAACTCAACTTCTTCTTACAAGAAATGGATGATTTGCTGGTCATTTTCAAACACTTGCCAACTAACATTGTTATCTCGGCACTAAAGGCCTCACAATCACGTGGATGTTTGGTGTACCTTGTCTTGTTGAATACTTTCCACAATGTCAAAGGCTGCCCCCACTGCTGCAAGCCTATCAGCGGCTTAGTTCTCTTCCCTAGGAATGGATTTGATGCCAAAACCCTCAAAATCTTCCATGAGGTCCCACACCCTGTTCTTGTAGCATTTGAGTAGATCATTCTTGGCAGCATGCTGTCCCTTGACCTGATTTACAATCAATTCACTGTCACCAAAGACTTACAAGTTCTTTATTTTCTTCTTGATTGCCCAATGCATCCCTTGCACCAAGGCTTCATATTTAGCAGTGTTATTGGAGCATGCAAACTGAAATCTAAAAGCTAAATAGTACTTTACTCCTTGAGGTGAAACAAGCATAGCTCCACCTCCTACACCTTGTCTACTCCTTGATCCATCAAAAAAAAGCTGCCATACCTCGTTGTCATCCTTGTGGTTTGGCTTGGTGATGCTAGGAATAGGCTGATTTTCTTCGTGTATGCAATAGACCCCTAGCTCAGATTCTTCCACTTCTTGATAAGGATCAAATGCATGTATCTTGTTTGCCCATTCATCAAGAGTTAGATCCGGGATGCTTCCAACCTTGGTGTCAGCTTCATCAGTGCTTGGGTGATCTTCTTGATCAAATGCTGAGCAATTGGCATTAATCTGACTTGGAGTGTAAGGCTCAATGTGGAAGTTTGCAATAGGTTCAGACCTGATTGTAGCCTTAGTTCCATACCTCGTTCTGAATAGCATGTGTGACCAATCAGCAAACAAATATCCCCAATCTTGGCTGTGAAGTCCCTTGACAAGCATAGGGAAAAGAGTGGTGGAAGGTCTATGACTGATACATCTTGTAAAACAACAACATTTGGACATGCATGCAAGGTAAGACTCAAGTTTCTAATCACCCCAACTATTGTTACTGCTGTCCCATCCAGCTGCACTACCCCTTTGGATATTGTTTCATACTGGATCCCTAGCTGATCAGCTATTTGTTTAGGCATTATTGAGCTAATTGCCCCATAGTCTATCATGCAATTGTGCACTAGCTGATTTCCAATGATTAATGAAACATAGAAAGGAGGGGGCTTCAACATTTTACCTTGCTGTCCTCCATGATTTCCCTTAGGCTGGGTAGCATTTGTAAGCACTTTGTCTTACATCTGAACTTGTTGATTTGAAGTTGGCCAGTCCTTCATGGCAGCTTGCAGCAAATCTCTTTGGCCTGGGATAGATAGGGATTCCCACATTGATATATTGACGTTTGTCTTCTTCATATGATCAATGATATTGAATGGTGATGAAGGATCTCTTTGTTGTCCCTTGGTTTGCACATTCACTCCTTGCATGTCGGTAGTAACAACTGGTATTTGAGTTGGCCTAGGGGCTGTTCTTGGCTGCCCTTGTGCATTTGATATTGGATTTTGCTTGCTAACCACTTGTGGAACCATGGAAGGTTGTGGATTAGTTGGGGCTAATGGCTGTTCTTCACCCAAATTCCTTCTTTTGACCTTGTGTTGGCATTTGCAACACCTTGGGAAACTACGGTTCATGCCACGAAATCCTCTCGCTTGCCAATTTACCAATGTGGTGTCATTTGGGGGAGATTTGTTGGAATGTTTCTTGTTGTCGATTGTTTCCTTGATCGCCCTCACCCTCCACACCAAGAGTTGTCACCATTAGTGCTTGATTCAAAGCACCATTGAAGCACATGGATTGGTTATGAGGATCATTGCATGGAAAACACTAGTCATACTCCGAGCAATGTTGTTTTGTGTTGGTACCAATGCCTTGAAGGCGAGATATGGCATTTGGATTATAGGGCTGAAATGGTCTATTGGTAGGAGGCCTTGTCTCGATTTATATTTGCAGCTAGGTTAGGAGGCCTTTGTGGTTGGTACGGCTACCTATTAAGCTGATCTTGGGGTTTATAAGAAGGTCGAAACCTTGGGCTGTTGTCTCTTGAGAGTAACCAGCTCATTGCCTAGGTTTTGAATCGCTTCATGACTTCTTGAAGCTCATTTGGGGCACTTGGAGATGAAGTGGAAGCTTCATTCGAACTCGATTTCTAGGAGTGGGAGAAGGAGCCAAATTAGGTGCTTGATTGGTGTTTGGACTCTCTAAGCTTGGAAACAATGGCATGGGGGTCTAGGGGCAAGTTTGCCGACTTGGATCAAACAATTTTCATCCCTAATGGAAATTCTATAAGCCATAGGGATAATTATGCCTCCCATGGACTGAATTAACATAGAAATATCAGAATTTAGAGCTTTGAGATAGTAGAGAAAAGCACCTTCTGCATTGGCTTTGACCGCCACTGGAATTCTCTCCTAAGTCTTTTGAAATCTGAAGTTGAAATCAGTTAGTTTGCTCATTGGGAGCTCTCTTGATAGTTGTCAATTTGCTCCAAAAGAGACAAGTTGTCTCCCTTATCTCCAAATTGCTCATGAAGTGCTATATACACAAATGTGATTCCAATTTGTGATAGAACTATCTCCAAGGCTCCTAAACCACCTGCAATGCTTTACCCTTGAATGAAGATGCAGAACTTGTGACCACTTGCATCTCATTGATTTCATGGATTGCACAAAGGTTAGCAATATCTTTAACATGATCACTGGAGTAGTCCGATTTTCTCCGGTGAAGTAGGGAATGTTCTTCAAGGCTCTGCAATAGGAATTGGATGTTGTGCATTGAGGGCAAGTGGAGCTCTGCTGCCTGTGAAGTTGACATAGGGGTTGTTTTGTGCCATTCTAATTGGTCTTAAAACTCTTGTTGGTGAATGAAAGGCCTACAGTGGAGGAGTTGAGAGAGTTCTGTTTGGTGGAGATGGAGACCTTTGAATCCTTCTTCCTCTTTTCCTTCTTCTTGGAGATAATTACAGGTATTCAAACAGCACTTCTTCTTCTCTAACTCTTGACCTTGTGGTGACTCTTCTCATGAGCTTTCGGGCTGCTTTGCTGAAACCAGATTGATTCTTCGCTTTGGAGTCGCCGGATATGTAAATAATAGCTCTTTTCCAAGCAAGAAAATTGCAGTAGATGCACATCAACTTTGCTGCAATAAAATGAGACCTCTAGTGTCCCACCGGCGTGCCAAAAGCTGTTGTTGCAAATCATCAAGCACCCCTGGATGCGGTCAAGCTTCTAGGTTGATCACTATAGCATCCAGTGTGATTGCACAACATGGAAACCTCTCTCAAGTGTGGGACTTGTTAAATCGAGAGAGGAATCTCCAGATTAGAGGTGGTTCCTCAAACTCCTCCGATTTATATCTATCTTTACACAACTACAGAGGTTCGAGATCCTAATCCTACTCTAAATGCAAGGAGACAGGGGATAGAAATGCAAAATTGAAACTAACTAAGGATGGTGATGCACCAAAGGAGTGGTGAAACAATTTTTTCATGCAAATAGACACAAACCAAAGATTGTAACATAAACATACACAAGTTGATAAGATATAATTTAGGATCTGAAATGAAGTAAATAATACAAACAAAGGACTAAAACCCATTCACAGAGCTTGCATTATCATTTCCAATATCAAAACCATGCATTACAACCTCAGAGAGGTAAAAAAACCTATTACAATCCTTGAAGAGGTCTGATTCTTGCAACAATCACTTGCTGGAGGTGAAAGAAGAAGTTGCTATGTTCAAAAAGTATTCCCCCCTTTGAAAATGAGCCAAATCTGGCTTTTACATTACATGGGTCGAGCCCAGGGGAGAGAGAAAACGTACAAAACATGGGAACCCATTCCTCATTGACTGTAATTGCATTAATTCAGCATGGAGGACCTTACAAACCCATACTCGCCATTTTTGACCAGATTGGAGGAGAGTGCGACCCATTCGTATTAAATTTGGTCGTTGAAATGTCACTTCGGCCATGAACACGCGTCGAGCTGTTTCTTAACTTTCTCTCTCCATACTGAACCAAAATTCAAGGTTGACCCTAGAATCATGTAGAGAATTTTACAAGCTTTCCAATGATATAAGGAACGTGCAAATCTGAGCTCTGGATCGAAAGATATGGCGATCTGAAGATTTAGGGCACAAAATAGGCAAAAACGGATTTTGAAAAAAAAAATCACACTCGCCACCTGGACAACACGTGTCGGGTGCTGATTGGATGAGAAATTCTCTCTCCTCTATCTTTCTGTGGGATTTCCCTTGAAATTTCAAATTTTTGTGATTTTGGAACATTTTCTATTTTTTCCTCGCGCCCCCGCCACTTGGGACACGTGGCATGCATTGATTGGTCGACAGGGGCGCGGGGAAGACCTTTACTTTGAGCTTTTCGGCCAAAACTTTTGCCAAATTCTTCAAATTTTCCCTGAGCTCGCACTTCCCTTCTTCATTGGACATGCATCCTCTTTTTATTGGCTCGGGCCAACGCTCCAACTCGCTCCCTCTAAAACTCGGCCAAAATTTTGTTTTGCGCCGCGAACTCCCCACGGCCCTTAGGACACGTGTCCTGTTCTGATTCACTCGGGCCGCCCCTTCAAACCTTGCCCTCTGAAATTTTGGATGCTTTCCCTTGTGACATATGGCATCTCCTGATTTGTCCACGGGCCTACCGGCTTTTCACATCCCTCGCATCCCCATGTCCTGGCTGTCCCAAACCTGCCCTGGGGATGATTCTTCCGAACCACCTGAAATGGGCTTCCCTGTCCCTCTTTGAGGCGAAGACACGTGGTGTGTTTTGATTGGCTCTTAGCTCTTTCAGCTCCCCACTTCCACCGCGTACTTCTGTCCCTCTTGTCCTGAATGTCTGGGATAGATTCTTCCGAACCGCCCGAAATGGGCTTCCTTGTCCCTCTTCGCAGCCGCTTCACCTTTTCACGTCCTTCGCGTCTTTTCGGCCCAGATGTCCCAACCTTATCTGCGCAACAGTTAGTCGATTTTGCTTTGGCCTTGGCCGATTCGCCTCTCCGTGCCCCGCACGTCCTCATGGCCCAGATGTCCCTTTGCTCTACGGACCACTTGGCGGCCTTTCGGTCGATTCGCTCCCGATGTCCCAACTATCCCAAAGATGACCTAGACTAGGACTTAGCCATTTTTCATAATTTTTCTGGCTCAAGCTTGTTTTTTTGCAACTTTTTCACCCTTTTTAGAACTTTCTCTTTTCTTCTTGGACAAGGGGAGTTAGAAAAAATCCGAGGGGACCCTAGAAACATGATTTTTTCCTTGAATCAATCTATTTACCTGAGACTTGAGAATTTAATGCATGTTCTCAAAATTACCCTGGGGGTGGATTTTGGATAATGATTATTCATTTATGCTTTCATATGATTAGTAGATCAGCCTTGGTATTGGTCATGATATAGGATTAGTATATATAGGTGGTAGTGAGGAGTATTTAATGATCATATTGAGCATTTGAGTCTTATTGTATGGTTTGTAGGATGCCCCCTTGAAGTGGATAAGCTATTATACTTGTTTATTGTGATTATTTATCTACAATATCTTGCTCTTTAGTGTTCTATTGTTATTTATATTCAGATTTATACAAGTATTTTAATTATAGATTCTGTTTGAATTTGGGGGAGTCTAAGTGATATAAATACAGGAATAGGTTGATCTAGGACTCGAAGTGTTTCATTATAGAAATTGGCATCTGAAACCACACCACTCAAAACCGTATTAGATTTAAAGTGTCATACGGTCCTAACCCTTCTATACTATCTTGGACCTCCTTGGAATATAGATCGTAGCTTCTTAAGTGTTTTTACTTCCTAGAAGTGAATTTCATTTTGTGTTGGTATTCTTCAATCACCTTTAGAATGGATTTGTAAAATATGCTCAAACCTTAAAACCCTTGTGGTACAAGAAGGATTTCCTTTAAAATAAAGTTAGGTGGGTTGTGGGCAACCCCGTGCACCACAAACATTACCACCACTTCGAAGAGGAATCAAACCACATGACATTCTCCTAGCATGGTATATCTACCATAGTACAATTATAACTTGACAATCATTCTTTGATAATGGTTCACTTGATTTTCACACTTTATTAAATACTTGGGAATGGTCACTTTGATTACTTTTAGAGAGAAAAGGAGACTCTTAGACCTGGAAGGAGACTTAATCCTTGTAGAGGATACTTCCTTAATGTATGTGCATGAGTTATTTCATAGTTTTGGCAGCTTAGAGTTCCTTTTATGTTTTCTTTTACTTGAGGAGCTCTTAAAGTGTTAGGTTATCAAATGAGGTATGATTTATTGTCTTATATATGCTTCGAAGGTTAAAATTTTATGAAAGGCCAACCAAGGGGGAATATTAGTACATATGAAGATGATTGAATTGAAATTTTGGTACAAAATGATTCGGTCCAAAACCGTATGGTAGGGTCGGGATATGGAACTACATATCAAATGAAACCAACATTATTAGATGGGTGAAAAAAATTGACCTCATCGGTCAAAGGATAGATGTTTCTAGATGTGTTTTATGTTGTTAAACCTCAAAAATGATGACATATAGGTGTGTAAATATAATGGAGTAATCGAAGAGCTATTAGGGTGTGTTAAGAAAGAGTGTATTTGTACATGCAAGTGCGCAATGTAAAGGTCAAAAGTCTTAAAGGATAGATTGTGCAATGTCAAGGTTAGCAATGTCAAAGGATAGATTAATAAATTTGATTGTTTACATTTACACCCCTTTTAAGTATGAAATGAAAATTACATGCTTAAAAATATATATGAGTATGTAGACACACTTTGTCTTTTCTTGCAATAACTTTGTTTAAAGTATCCTATTGAGTTGGTGTTGGAATGCTTCAAAATGAAACCTACAACACAGAGTGTAGTCAATGTCCAAGATTGGAAACCAAACTTTAACTCAAAATGTAATTAAATTACTATAAATAAATTTATAACAAGAAATGATAAAAGAGATGTATAACATAGAATTAATACATCTATTTTTGTGTAGGGAATGTGTTCCCATTATTATGCCTTGAATATTATATATTTGTTGAACTTTGATGAAGAATTTGGGGTGATCAGTCCCTAATTTGTGTCGAGGAGAGGTCAATCCATTAATGTACCAACCCAATACACAAATGTTGAAGAGAAAAACTAAAAAGAGGAACCGAAGAAGCCTTGTTGAGGAGGAATACCGTTTATCAAATCCATTCAACAACTTTAATATATTTCCCTTAATTGTAAATAAGATAAGAAAGTATGCCCATGAATAACTTATCTTCTTTTCTAACTTCCATAACCCCACATACCATACCACTACAGATGGTTATAAGCCCAATTTTGTAACTTAAGACACACAGAGAAAAGAGAAATAAGTGCCCCATACTCTTCCCATGTGCCATACAACTGAGTAGAAATTGAATAAAACTAATTTACATCTTTGAAATCGAGTGGAGAAAGGAGACCCATGCCCCTAATGTGTCCAAAACTAGAAGTGAAACTAAGTACTATAGAGAAAGAGAGAATGAAATACTTCATGTCCCTTGAATTTGTGCCAAATTGAGTCAATATGAGTATAAAACCATATGAAAATGTTGTAACAGAGATGAAAAACTTGATTATGTTTCAGGATATGAATAAAATGGCCCCTGTGAAAACTATATTATAGGTTCACAACCGTTCATATGGTCATGACCATACTATATGGTCTTAACTCTCTATAGATTTTTCCAATTTCCTATATCTCGAGTCCAATTCTCGAGGTATTTTTACTCGCCCCTACATATGTATGTTCCTAGAAAGATACATGTGTCTACTTAGAAATGTAGAATAAAACCATAGATATTTAACCCCACTTTTAAGGCATGTGTGATGAATAATTTGAGTGCATGAATCAAAAGGAAAGATGTATACACTTGTTTAATATGTTGATAATCTATATATAACATCTATAAAGTTGGCATGGTGGTCACCAATAAAATTTGGTATCTATAAAAGGGGATACATATGGTAGACACCATGACATGAAATAATAGCAACAAAGACAATAAACATGATAACAAGAATCGTGTTAATAAAAAAAATAGTAACAACAATAGAATATTATGTGTTAGTAAAAGATAAGTGCGTACGATGTATAAACAAGTGTAAACATGCCAAACAATATCACAAAAAATGAATAAATACCTACAAATATGGGACACCCATGGTGTCGCAAGATAATGAGCTTGCAAACAAGAGATGAACAACCACACACAAGGCATTGTTCCACAAACATGGGACACTCGTGGCATCACAAGGAAAGCAAGGCCTTTGGGCCACAATCGAGGATAAAACAAGCATACATACACATATCTAGGAAAAATGTATAAAAATTAAGTGTATCCAAATGAATGAAGAACATATGATGTAAAAAAACTAGCAATAATTGTAAGTGCTACACAAAAGACATGTGTTATTCTTGTTAGTTCAAAAGATAACAAATACACAATATAGATATGTAACCAAGCGTAATGAGGAAAGAAAAGAACTATAATGGAAATATAACATCTAGATGTAATATAAAAAGTGTATACCCCAAAAGTTGGCGATCTGGGTGAAGGGAAGGCCATCACCTACTATCGTGTACCACTCTATGTATGTCCTACATCATGCTCAATATACCATGTGAACACATGTGTGTAAAGAAGAAATGATATCTATCAAACCAAAGGAGTATAAAATATCTATGTAGACACCTAAATCCGACTACGCAATTTTACTACTAAAATTACACCGTTTATCATATTTTCATGTCATTCCTATTATAATTAGTGATTTCCCACTAATTAGATAATATTCCCTTTATCTCTATCATTTAACGACACTTCATTAAATAACTAGTTTTCCCTTCATTCTAGATGCCAATTAATGACACTTCGTTAGTTATAATCCTCTTTTAATTAACTATTATTAGTTAATTAAGCCTTTTAATCTCCTATTTAATCAATAAACCTTCTTATTGGTTAAAACTTTATTTCAAGACCTCTAAATTCTATCAATTTCCTCATAAATCTCCTCCAAATTCCTTTATAACCTTAATTGTCCTATTAATTAATCCTATTTGGTCAATTAAATCATCTCTAACTCCCATGAGTTTCTAATTACTAATTAATTCTTTCTAATCATGCTTATCCCTTTCTAATTCTACTTTATATTTATCCCACATTCACTAGGTTTCTAGCTTCTCCCAAATTGGAAAGCTATATATAGAACCTAGTATCCCCCTTCCAATCTTACACCAATGTTTTACTATTACACTATATGCACATGATAAGAGAATTTCTACCATTGAAAATCTTATTGATCTAGCACCCATTTTATCCTCTACTTGCAAAGAGTAGTAAAGGAAGATCCATACATGGTCATTAAGCCATATTGGTGAGATCATTTCCTCTTAATGGAGATATCCCTCCTTTGATCACATCGTATCCATGATCGGTTCAACAATAGGATAAACTAAAATTTAGAAAGCACATCAAAATAACAAGGGATGGCTTAGTGTTTCAATTTTAATTTGGATGCATTGATTATCTTTTTCCCTTACATAGCTTTATCATGGTGTTTTTGGTAGATTAACTAGGTTAGGATTCTACTTGGTGTTAGTTTCCTTTCATTAACTTAGTTTGATTTATTCACATGCACACATATGGTACGCCCAGTGGGACACTCCTTTATCTCATGTGCATTTCTTAAGTTTTTGTAGTTAAGTTTCATTTTTGCATTCTAACCTCTATTTTGCACATGTTGATAAATCTTGAGTTTCTTAACATATTTTGTTGATTTTTCATGTGTCGAGTCTTCCTTACAGTGTGAAGGAGGTAAAGTGCTGCCAAATTTAAATCTTATTAGCAAAAATTTGAGTTTTTAGACATTTGTGGTCATTTTTTCCATGTTCTTGAAAGTTACACATGCTCATGCACTACCGTTAATGCTGGTGTGTTTTTGTTAATCTTCATGTGTTAGTGTTGTTTCCTTTGCACTAGCATTTTTGTTTATGCACTAGTATTGATTCCCTTTGCACTATCATTTATGGCATTTTTCCTATATGCACAGAGGGTATTCACGTGCTACCATTAATCCCTTTGTGCTAGCGTTGATCCCTTTGCGCTAACATTGATCCCTTTGCACTAACATTGATCCCTCTATGCTACCGTTGATCCCTCGCACTACCATTGATCCATTATGCTACCATTGATCCCTTTACACTATCATTGATCCCTTTTTGCTACCATTGATCCCTTTGCACTATCATTGATCCCTCTGTGCTACCATTGATCCCTTTTCACTACTATTGATCCTCATGTGCTAGCATTCGTATAAAATTTTGGGCTCAAATTCCAAAAATTCTAGAATCTAATTTTTGGTTTTTGTTGTTGTTTTACAAGTTTTTCTAACTTCTATTTTGTAGGTTTTGTTTTGAAATAAATTTCTAACATGTTTAATTCTTTGATGAATGTTGTATTTCCATTTTTACTTGAGTTAGATCAAAGCTTGTGTATTCTCTTCTCTTGCACTCTTGGGTGATCTTGAGAAACAAAAGCAACTTTGATCTTTATTTTTCTAACATTTAGATTAACGTGGAAATTTCATCATTTAAAATTGTTTAAGGGAATTAATCTTTTAAAGTAGTTAATTGATTATTGATTTAAGTATTTTCATTTCTATCTAGTTGGATCAATCATTGTGTATGCTCTTCTCTTACATCTTTAGACGATCTTGAGAATCAAAAGTAACCTTGGTCCTCTTTATATGGGAAACTACTAAATCTTTTGTGTGTAGGACCTAACGCTTGTCAAAGACTTAATCAAAAAAATACTAACAACATTTGTTTTAGGTTTTCAAATGGTGTGCTAAACCACATTTTTAATCACAGATAAAAAAACACACCATTCTATTAAAAACACTATATTTTAAAGTTTGGATAAGGGTTAAAACCCGTCCACTTTAAACTGTGGGAAGTATCTTGGCATAAGCCATAAAATTCATTATGAGGATTACCAAAGGAACCCCAAAGTAGCTTATTGGGCCCCAAAATATCATCTAAGTACAAGAAGGCATGTGGGCATGTGCAACCTAGTTATATAAGGGTGTGCGGGTTTAAGGCACGTAGGGAAGGATTCAGACAGGTTTTATAGAACACACGTCATGTGCAAGTCAACACAGTATGGTACTTAGCCGCATTCCACATCCTAGGTAGCACACGAGAAAAGCATGACCCTTGTGGATAAGGTGCCAACCTAGCGATGGTGGGATCAAAAAGTAAATATTCCAGGCATTCAATGGAAGGCTCAAGAAGACATCATTGCAAGGAGTGGAGAGCTCAGATCTGAGAAGGCATGCTCCCATGGAGGACCACTTTGACACTTGGTGATCGGTTTGTAACTTCTTAAAGCCATGGTGGTGGGTACTAAGGTTATAAATACAAGCGCTGGTAGAAGAGATAGAATATATGGTATAGAGAGTGTGTGGAAAGTTCCAAGGAGAGAAAAGAGAGGTGAATCCTTGTAGAAACTAAATGGAGGATGTTATGGGTTAGGTATTAGAAGAACTCTATAAGCAATGACACATTTAGAGGGATGGGTCTACATTCTTTTGTTTTTGTAATATGATGAGCATAATATGGCTCTGATGCATGACTTTTCTCTGCATAATTAGATGAGGATCTATCATGACCTCAAGGGATTGTAATGTGGTTATTGAATCTGTTAATATGAATACAATGCTCTGTTATAAATCATCTATGTGTTTGGAAGTATACTACTTATGTATTTCCTTTCTATATGAACCATTTCCTTATGTTGTTTGTTATTTCTCTTTTCTAGATGCAATAAGATAACAACTCATTCTAGGTTCTTAGAATGTTGCATGGTTCTTTTCTACTCATTTCCATTTGATTATCTATCATAAGATGATGTATTCTCACAAAAATCACATAAAGGAGAGACTCGGCGCCCACGCGTGCCTTAGGTGAGCACCCAGTGCCCACTGGGTGATAGGTCGGTGCACATGGGATTAGACTATTGGTCTAAGGGTATAAAATATGACTACATCTTGGTTCCGTTGTCAAGACCTCTTTTCGAAGTTTTTGTGAGAAATGGCATGCATCTTTGTCCCTGTGATGTGTGATGACAGAGCACATGACCTTACAAATATTTGAAACATGGTTCAAGATCATGGAGGATGAGTTTGCTCAAATATTCAGCACTGGACCTGATTTTCATGCGCGTAGATGGGTAGAAGAGAACCTATACCATGAGTTGTATGAGACATTATTTTTTTGCTTCCCAGTAGAACTATATGAATGGATTTCAACATACACATCTAGATCAAGTTGGTACTATAGATCACGTGTGTGTAGCCAAGATGACTACCAAAGGCTACGGGATGTAGATCCGACTTACACGTGTGCTATTTATCACTTTGGTGGAAGAGAGTGTTGACCAGTTATACTCTTGAATATGCCATTTCTACGTATTCTTTCCCAGAAGTTGTTGAGTTCAAGTTTCTGAGGGAGCCTAGAGGATCATTTTTGTGTGTTATTCCTTTGGCTATGAAGCTCTTGGTCATTACTTTGAATTTAGAAGATTTTCCCATGGTCAACTAAGCTTCTCTAAGCATTGGGAGAGGAAGCTAGGGTGGAGGAAAATGGAGGAAATTGTGGCTAAGAAGGAAATGGAGGAGATATGACTCAAGTATAGCGAAGCTCGTGAAAGGGATATGACTAGACAATGCGAGGTTGCAAGTGTGATGGATCTATGGAGGTAGATGTTACGGGGAAGGAGTTGAGGTTCATGCAGAGGATGTAGAACCTGAGAATTTTGTGTTACCCCATCTTGGAAAGCACGGGAGAGAGGCCCCTTCAGATTATGATGAGATTTCATTAACAAGAGAAAGAAGATCCATTGACACGCATATAAACCCACCTGACGACCAACCCCTGGCGCTTGGTTTTCTAGATCAAGGGAGAAGTATTGTTAACCCAGTTGGTATCGGTGGGAGTAACCGATTTGTGCCCAGGAGATATAATTTCTCATTTGGAACATCCATGGCTACGCAATCCATTCCTATATTTGGAGGAATCTTTAGACAAGGTGTAAGTATGCAAGGTTTGGGTATCACATTTGGGAGTGGCGTGGGACATACAACTGGAAGTGGGACAATATCACAAACCATTGGCGTGCAGTTCAGTGGGATGTTAGGAACACTAGGTGTGACCACTTTTGGTCCTTTTCCGACTATAGGAGGTGGATCTAGTGGGTTAGGAGGAATAGGACCTAGTGGATCCAGTGGATCTGGTGGAGGAGGAAACACCAAAGGAAATAAAGGCTCTAGATCGGGAGGACAATTGCCTCAACCACCTCCCCAAGTGTTTTTCAATATTTATTTGCACTTACCAGACTATAGGGGTATTGAATATGTTGTAGAGCATGTGCACAAGTGTGAGTTACTATGGTGTGCAAAGGGGATCACTACCCCAAAGTGGAAGGCAAGTCAGTTTACAACAACGTTACAAGGGCATGTGCATAGTTGCTATATGAAGTATGACCCCCATCAGATGGTGGTGGACTACACTACATTGAAGAATGCCTTCCTAGAAAAGTCCCATATCCCTGAGTTTGAGAAGAAGACCATCAGCGCTCTGAAGGAGATCCAGAAGGGAATGGTAGAGAGTGTGCGGGAGTATGACGTGTGTTTCAAGACTCTCTTATCAAAATTTTCCTATGACATCCATCCTTCTCAACATGCTCAACATTTTTTCGAGGATTGATAACACCATTTAGAAGGGCTCTATCACACAAGACTTTCACAAACCCACACTAGGCATTGGAAGTCACCCTGCGTGCCGAAGATGTTGGGAGTGTTGATATTGGTTTTAGTCCTTTTCTAGAAGCTCAAATTTCAGTAATGGCCAAGAAGTTGGAGAAGCTATCTACAAACTCAACGCATGAGGTTCATAGTGGGCTTTAGTGTATAGACTATGAAGTGGAGGGACATGCAAAGGATAGTTTCCTCGGAAGTTGGTGTGTGCTATGTCGATAGACTGTGATATTTTCCATGGGGATCATTATGTGATTCCCTCTACTCTAAAGCACACAATCCGTAAGAATTTTTCTTGTTATTCCAAGATTTATACCTCTATGACCCATGATACCAAGGATTTCAAACTTATTGATCAAATCCATGATGTTATTTATCCGGTTGTACACTGACAGCCTTGTAAGTAGTTCCAAGGTTGATGATTGTCATTATAAAGGGCACATAGATGGAGGAACATGTGGAAGGGTTTTTCGTAGATGATTCTGTGGTCACAGTAACCATGGCGGAGGACAAAGTGAGTTCCTGTGAGGAACCTATTATAATTTTTGATCTACAGAGCATTAAAAATGTGAATGTCCTGACTTGTTACAATGCTCATGGTGCGAAAAGAAACACAAGTACAAAGAGTGGTTAGAACTTTATGAGCATATGAACTAGTAGCACTAGAAGGAAAAAGGCACTGGAATGGTGAGCATCAAGAAGGTCAATTCGCAGTGGATGCCAAGAGTGGCGCGTGAGTCGGGCTAAAACATGTGCTAGTGATGACGCGAGTAGAGGTCGTGCTTGCCAGGGAGATGCAAAGATAAAGGACACTAGTTTCAAGAGAGGAAGTAATACATGGAAAGTATCCAAACCCTACTCATCAGAAAGAGGTATATCAAGAGACTATGGATGTGATTTAGAGTTTACAAGGGGAGATCTAATGTTTGAAGGAGAAATCGAGGCTAGTTAGAGAAAAGGAAGAATGTCGAGGTTCCAAAGGATGACCTGGATGAGGTCAAGGAAGTATGCAGAATGTTAATGCAAGATAATATTATCATTCCCTTGTCAAGAGAGTGGCGAGAGAGAAGGTACCACATGTCGGAGTAGAGCACAAAAGGAAGGTTTTGCATGCAAACCTTCCTCCTCATAGCCTCAACTATGACAAGGAGATTACTTTGAATGCGGTTGTTGATGGATGGCTTTTGAGAAATATTCTCATTGACATGGGAATAGAGGTCAATGTTCTTACCTTAGATTTCTAACATTAGATGGGAAGGCCCACATTGTAACCATCTTTGAATGTGTTGTATATGGAAAACAAGACTAAGGAAATGCTCATTGGATTCCTAAAGGATATATTTATCACCATCCAAGGGGCCATTTTCACCTTTGGAGACTTCAAGTCTTGGAGCGAGCTAAGCAGACAAATTTCTAGCATTTCTTAGGCACCCATGGTGTTATAAGAACAATTTTTACCTATGGTTTAACAAAGGGTGTATCATCTTTTAGAATAAGAAAGAAAGGGTGATTATCCGCTTAATAGATGGGAAATCATCACCCTCTATGGATCCATTGGGAGAAGAAGTCCTTGATATAATATATGTGCACTCCATCAGAGATCTTGAGATAATTCACCCCACGGAGGGAGTTATCTAGTTTGAAGATGCTCAATCCTTGAGTGCTACCACCAAAGTGTGGCATGTGATAATTGGGAACATGGGACTTATGAGTTAATTGGGTGACAGCTTAAGAGGATTTGTAACAAGGGTAACAAAGGCATGCTCATTTAAGTGCCTAAGAGGAAAGAAGTTTCCAAGTTACTCTGGAGGAGCATATCCTGAAATTTTCTTATGAGAAATGGAAGCTTAGTGGAAAAATGAGGATGAGAGAAGAGGAATTCTCAGTTACAACCTAATCGTAATTTCAGCACACTTTGGTGGGCTACATATCGGGAGAACCTCCTAGAGTAGTGTGAGGTGAGGATCACATTTTCTATAAGGTTCTCCAGGAGCAATGTACCCACAGTCATACAAGACTACCATGGTAAAGAGGCTGCTTCATTTCATATCCAAGCATGTGAGAAGGCTGGATGGGAAGCATGAAGTGTTACTACCTTAGTTATGGGTGCATAAGTTATATTCCACCTTACAAGGTTTTGTATGCACATGGTATATTCATTTAGAGATGTTTCGTCAAACAGATAATTGATAGGATTTGGTGGCTGATCTCATTCAAGCTCTCAAGTATAGAAGTATCAAGCCATTAGTGGATAAGGCATTACAAGTAATCAAGCATCTTATAATGGGAGATAGTGTTATGGTAGAAGATAGGCTATTGGAGCTACTAGGTGAGCCTTACTTAGAGATGCACCTCAATGAGGAGGAATTAGATAAAGTACAGCTTGAGCACACTTGCATGGAAAAAGGAAAAGGAAAAATGGTCTATGTTATAGATCGAGACTTTGGATGTTAACCATTTCAAGGTACGCGTGAATTCATAGATAGATTTGATGAGTGAGCATGCACTTACCATGAGCCCTTGGAAATAAATAAGGTTAATATTGGAAAGCAGACATAACCTAAAGAAGCTATCATCGGAGAGTATTTATCGAAAAATGAGTTTCAAAGGTTATTGATCTCATTGCACGAGTTCCAAGATTTACAAAGGTGTTCACCATTCCTTGGGAGAGATGAAGATCAATTTGAAGGAAGGTGCATGCCTGATTTAGAAGAGGCCTTATCGGATGAATCCAAATTTATGCGTATGGGTCAAGGAAGAAATAGACAAGATGATAGCATCTGGTATCATTGAGGCAGTGGAAGAATCAGAATGGATAATCCCAATGGTTATCAGTATCAAGAAGGATGGTAGGATAATAATTTGTGTTGACTACAAGGATCTGAATGTAGTGTGTGTCATCGATCCTTTCCCAACCCCCTTTACTGAAGAAATTTTGGAGGGAGTAGCTGGGCGCAAAGTCTACTCTTTCACAAATGGGTTCTCAGGGTATCACCAAGTCAGGATTGCAAAGGAATACCAGAGAAAGACAAATTTTTCCACTGAATGGGGAAGTTTTTCCTACATGGTTATGCCTTTTGGATTGAAGAATGTGCCTGTTGTGTTCTTGTGCATCGTAGTACAAGCATTTTAGGATTTCATCCATAAATTTCTCCAAGTTTACTTGGATGACTGGACTATGTATGGATTGGTGAAAGACCATTGTGACAATTTAAGGCTGATGTTTGAGAGATGTTGGCAACTAAGGATATCCCTCAATATTAAGAAATGTGTCTTTGCTACTCCCTTTGGGACCCTGCTAGGACACATTATATGCAAAGAAGGTTTACTAGTAGATCCCGCCAAAGTTACAGTTATTGTAGGATTAGGGGAGCCTACTAATCAAAGCGTAGTGCATGGATTCCTAGGACATACGGGGTATTACAGGAAGTTCATCAAGGGTTATTCCAAAATCACCGTGCCCTTGGAAGAATTGTTAAAACACAAGAGTGCCTTTCATTGGGGAGAGGCGCAGTAGAAGGCATTTGACACTTTGAAGGATAGGCTTGTCACGGCACCCATACTATGTTTTCCTTCTTGGGATAATCCTTTCCATGTGCATGTTGATGCCTCAGGGATAGCTATGGGATCAATGCTAGCATAACCTGGTGAGGGAATTATTGATCATCCCTTGTGTTTTGCAAGTAGAAAATTGACACCAACATAACATAATTACACAACTACTGAATGTGAAGCGTTGTCTATGATCTACACGCTCCACAAGTTCAGCAAGATTCATCTACTGGCAACACCATTTATAATCTACACAGACCATATGGCATTAAAATACTTAGTCAACAAACCCATTTGACAAGGGCGCATATGTCGTTGGGTCCTCTTATTTCAGGAGTTTGAGTTCATAGTGGTGGTGAAGCTAGGAAAAAGCAATTAAGGACCTGACCACTTATCAAGGATTAATTCAGGGGAGGACGTGCAAAGTATTGAGGATACCATGCCAGATGCATAATTTTTTAGGTTATAACACATGCCCTCAGACTTGGAAGATATTGTAGTATTCTTAAAAATAGGTGTGGCATTGGAAGGGATGAAGGATCTGGAGAGAAATCAACTAGCAATACACGTCGGACCCTACATGTTGATTAGTGGATAGTAGTATAAGTTAGGTTGTGATGAGGTTTTGTGTCGATGCATATTGGAACATGAGCGCACAGCCATTATGGAAGAAGCACATGGTGGGATTGCAGGAGGACACTATGCAGGAAATGTTACTACGCGGAAGATTTTATTAGTAGGGCTTTGGTGGGAAACCATCTACAAATATTGGATTGATTTTTGCAAGGCTTGTGACCATTATCCAGTGCCTTGGAAAACCTGGAAATAGAGATGAAATTCCTTTGCGACTAATAGCCAGCATTGAACCATTTAAAAATGGGAAATTGACTTTGTAGGGACAATTATACTAGTAGCGCGAAGGACTAGTTCACGGTATATTATCACTTGCATTGATTACTTGACACAATGGGCAAAGGTAATGCCTACAAAATATTACACCGCAGTTGAAAATCGCTAGATTTTTATGGGAGAACATAATCAGCATGTATGGTTGTCCTTTAAGTTTAACAAGTGATAGGGGTACACACTTTCTCAATGAAACAGTCAAGATTCTATTAGCAGAATTTATGGTGGCCCATCATAAGACTACCCCATATCACCCTCAAGAAAATGGAACTGTTGAGGCATTTAACAAGATACTAAGTCACACATAACTAAGATCTTGTGATGTTGGAAGACAGATTGGGATGACAAAGTATCATCCATTCTATGGGCATACAGGATAACCTATAAAAGGTTGAACAAGGCCACACCATTCCAATTAGTTTTGGCGCAGAGGTTGTTTTACTAGTAGAATTCATGTTACCATCATTTTGTATAGCACATGTAGGAGGGTTAGTTGACGAGCAAGCATTGGAAGAAAGATTTGATAGGCTGATGCAGTTAGATGAAAGGTGATCACTTGTTAGATGGAGTAAGAAGATAGAAAAATCAAGACAAAAGGCACGACATGACCATCATATCAATAACAAGAAGTTTGAGGTTGGGAAGATGGTATTGTTTTATGATTCCAAGTATCTATGTCATCCGGGAAGTTGAAATTCCATTGGTTAGGACCCTTCATCATCTCATATATTCTTGATTCAGTGCTTTCCAGTTATAAGTGTTGGATGGGATGAGATTACCAGGTCATTTCAATGGGAGTAGGTTGAAGCCCTACTATAAATAAGTCTTCTTGGTGTTTGTAATAAGGTAGTATTGCCAACTAGTCTAGAATTTCCCTTTATGCTTTTTCTTTTCTTGTTTTTCCCTTTCTCGTTTCTTGTTCCTTTCTTTTTGTTTCGTTTTGTGCCTTGTGCACTAGTAACCACATTATTTTTTTCCAAAGTTGTGTATGCACAGAGGACCACACATCTGTTTTAGTGTGGGGTGGAGTGATACAAAGTATAGGCTTGTAATACAAGATTGAGATGGCAGTAGAAGTTACGGTGAATGGCTCGGTTGAAGGATAAAAAGCACGTAAGGTTAAGAAGTACGTAGAAGAGAGGTAGATGAGAATGGTTGGTGTCAAGAAGGCTTTGCAAAAACCACATATAGAAAGGATGAAGAGCGCAGGAACAACATGAGGTAGGTGAGGAAAAAATCAGGTAAAGGATAGAAGAAGTGCCTCAAAGACTTTGTGGATGTGCGTGTAAGAGTCTTGATTGGGTTGAATTTTTGTGCTCAGAAGGTTGTAAAGGGTTTTTCACACAGGATGTGGTGCGTGGGTAAAAGTGCTTAAAGTCATCTTAGTGGAAAAAGTCACATTTAATGTTAAAGTACGTTGGTAGGTGGTATAACATTTAATGTTGGAAAGAAGCAAAAACTATAAATACAAGGTCGGGAAAGTCATTTGTTACCTTGCGATTACAAAGTGAAAGAAGCTCTTGCAAACTAGAGCATCCAGAGAGAAATTTGTGTGAAGAAAGGAGAATCCAAGAAATTTGAGTGTGCATCTAGAGTAGATCTGCGAACTAGAAGGAAGGAGTACATAGGCATGGGGAAGGTTATGTGAAGAGCATCATCTTATGGAAGGTTTTCTGGTTAGGGTTTGGCAGCTAGGGCATGGAGAAAGAAGGATTCATTTCAGGAGTTGAAGCTTTGGAGTGAGATTTGGGATTGAGTAGAGTAGTAGAGTAGAGCAAGAGGAAGGATTTTTAAGTTCATCCCGACTAGAAGAATGGCACCAAGGAAACCAACCGTTTCACCAAAGAAAACAAAGGGCAAGGGAAAGGGAAATTAAATCCTTTCCGTTGCAAGAACCAACAAAAAAGGTACATGGAAATGCAAAGTACCCAGATGGGGTATTGCTAGGAAAAGAGTGGGATTCACACTTGCAAAAGATGGTCGTGAGTGATTATAATCATCGCACAAGCACAACTGAGAAAGAAATGGCATTAGAGTTGGTCTGACCAACTAACAATAGGATGCCAGATGGAATTCCCATTTACAATGATGAGGTGAAGGTCAAATTGGAGAAGGTTGGATTATTGCAACTATATGAGTTTCCATACTTTGGCAAGCCTAAGCACCTTTACCAATGGTTGATGTCACGTGTACATGAGGATCATTTTTATTTCATGGGGCGTAAGATGCGCATCACACCACAACTGATATCCAAGTTCACATGCCTCAATTATGAAGGAGATAGCATTGATGATGATCTGAGTGACAAGGAGGCTATCAAGGAGACTGTAGCTGCGTATGACTACAAGAAGGGGTCACGATACTTTGACATCACCAAAATAAAAACCTAGTGATGAGGATGGTTGTGTGCTTGGTCACAAAACTCAATGACCATGAACACTGGACACAAGTGAACAAGGCATGGCTGAATGTATGCCAAAATATATTAGAAGGAACCATCTACAACTTGTTTGTTTTCATTGCAGATGAAATTATAAGTAGTGTGCAGGAGGGAGAGAAGATACTCTTCGGTAACGTCCTCCTCACCATTGTATTTTCAGAGATTGGAGTGCCCGATGGGCTAGAAAAGTTTGTTTGGGAGTATCCAGAAGAGGATCCCTTGCTCACAAAGAGGTTTTGAATTACACTTGTGAAACCATGATGGCCGCTCATAAGGAGGGCTTGGAGAAATGGTATAAACAAATGCGTGATGCATTCAGTGCAGAGTGGAGGATCCTAGAGAAGTTTCCCGCACTTGTGAATGCAGAGGAATAATTTTTAGTATACCAAAACTTCTGCATTGGTAGATTTATATTGACAGATGGAAATATGAGTCCATGGTGCAAGCTACCCTTCTCCTTCACCGCACAATACTTCCAAGCCAGAGTTAATCGGTTCAAAGAAGCCAAGAGACTAAGGTTTGACCTTAGTGAGGTAGATATAGACCACCGTGAGCTATGCCAGAAGCTCGTCTACCCAAAGAAGCGCACGTACATGGAGAGATATGTCTCCCATGAGATATAGATGATGAATCCTTTAACACTGCCGATTATAGGAAGGACCGCAACAAGGGTGTATCTGCACATAAGGCCAAAATTTGAAAAAGGTGCTTACTTGGATAATGATCTCTCCATCCATGAAAACCCTACTAGAAGGAAGAATATTGTGCCTAGAAAGATAGAAAGAGAAGAGGTGCAGAAGGCACCAAGTGTTCAAATTACACAAGCGGTGAGTGCGCTAGGAAGCAATTGCTAAGCCTAGTTCTTGTGCACAAAGAAAGAATTCTCCTATCAAATTGAAAACCTTAGAAGAAGAGTTGCCCAAGCATGAAGATCTCCTCACCCTTGAGGAATCGCCAATAAAAGGATCACCTGTGAGGAGAAAGAAAAATAAAATCCCATGTCTTGGAATCCCCAGTAAGGAAGAAGCAGAGGTGACGGATGATGTCGACTCAAAAGAAACAAAGATCCTAGATGCCTACATTGGAGACGAGGATGATGATGATGAACTTGAAGGAGAAGACCATCCTATCTATGAGATACATGATTCTGAGGAAGAAGGAGATGAGGAGTATAACAAAGAAGATGAGGAGAAGGAGGATGAAGAAGAAGTTGATACTCAAGGCAAGGGGGTAAGTGGAGAAGAAAATACAAAGGATCAAAGGACCCCAAGCCTCACAAAGGAACAAATAGATGATAGAGAAAGAAGTGGAAAAAATCATCAAGGACTTGGTGGAACAAGAATTAGAACATAGTGTGGATACGATGATGAAGGAATTTGAGGAGGAGAGCGTAGGAAAAGAATATGACAGCATGGGAGGAGATCCTAATTTGGCTATAAGCTTTCCAAGGGCCACACGCACAGAGAGGAATAGCATAGTTGCAGCACAAGTTCAAGGAATGGGCTACATTGATGATCCAAACAAGGTTTTTCACGGGGGTTTCAGAGCTCCTGTCAACAAAATAGCTTTTAGCCATGGCTTCATTTGATGAGGAAGGTGCATACCCTCAGACAAGGAAAATGCTATCATGGGCATTTGAGTCCCACATTGATGAGCCCGAGTTTGAGGTAAGCCAAGGAGCATTGATGAAAGTGTCAAAAAAGGGATAAACCCCTTGGTGAATGCTCAACAATTATTAGATGAGAAAATCTATAATGCGCTCAACAAATTTTCAGTTGAGGTTGAAGCCAAACTCTTCAAGAGAAATGACAAGGTGAAGTTCCTAGAGGAAGAGTTGGAGAAAAGGGAGGAGGAGCTCCTAGAGAAAATCAAGGACCTAAAGTAGGAGGAACTAATCAAAGCATTCACTAAGGTGTGAGTTAAAATATGAAAAATTATAGAGTGTGCGAGGCATACAAGAAGATAGAGATGATCATGGATGCCATTGTCTTAAAGCATCCAGACTTAACACTACCCGCACAAAAGTATGGATCATCCACATACTTGACCCACATACTATGATAAGCATGCGGATAAGGATAGAGTGGCAAGTATCTTGGTTACCACCCATGAAGCAAAACTCAAGGAGTTACAGGAAAATAATAAGGGGAACATGGTTGAGTTAGAAAAATCCTAGCTGAAGTAGAAAACAAATCCGAAGCCATTAAAACCTTACGGGCTCAATCAAGAACCAGCTAAAGGAATTGTACCCCCAAATCACTCGGAGGATGGACACGCTCAAAGATTTGGGCAAAAAATTGGAGGAGATTGTGGAGATAATGAGCGCTAAGGGGGAGGAGCTGAGTTTTGAAGAAGTGAGCACCCTGGTGGGTGACCTCTATCAGCAAGCGTAGAACGAGGTCAACGCTTGGGGAAAATTAGAGATAGAGTTAGGGAAGGATTTCCCTCTCCTCCTCCAGAAATAAACAAGTCCCCTATTCTTTCATTCTTTTCCCCATTTCTTCATTCCCTTATTCTTTCTTTCCAACCATTTGGGAGGATCCACCATTCTTTATTCTTTGAAGAGTGTTTCTGAGGATGGATAATAGGCATAGTGTGGGGTGATGTTGGGCCCCAAAATATCAGCTAAGTACAAGAAGGTGTGTGGGCACATTGGACCTAGTTGTAGAAGGGTGCATGGGTTTAAGGCATGTAGGGAATGGTTCTGGAAGGGTTTTGCAGAACATATGGCATGCACATGCAAGGAAAAATAGGTTTTTACTTAGCCACATTTGTCATCCCAGGAAGCACACGAGAAAAGCATGACCCTTGTGGATAAGGTGCCAGCTTGGCGATGGTGGGATCAAAAATTAAATATTCCATGAATGTGATGGAAGGTTCCATAAAACATCATTGTAAGGAGTGGAGAGCTTGGATCTGATAAGGCATGCTCCCATGGAGGACCACTTTGACACTTGGAAACTGATCTGTAACTTCTGAAAGGCATGATGGTGGGTGATAAGGTTATAAATACAAGCGCCCAGTAGAAGAGAAAGAACGAGAAGAGATAGAATATATGGTATAGAGAGTGTGTGGAAAGTACGAAGGAGAGAAAAGAGAGGTAAAGCCCTACAGAAACTTAATGGAGGATGTTATGGGTTATGGATTTTAAGAACTCTATAAGTAATGACACATTTAGAGGGATGGTTACGCATTCTTTTTTTTTTTAATATGATGAGCATAATATGGCTCTGATGCATGACTTTTCTCTACACATTTAGATGAGTATCTGTCATGACCTCAAGGGATTGTAATGTGGTTATTGAATTTGTTAATATGAATACAATGCTCTATTTTAAATCATCTATGTGTTTGGAAGTATACTACTTATGTATTTCCTTTCTGTATGAACCATTTCCTTATGTATTTTTTTATCTCTTTTCTGGATGCAATAAGATAAAAACTCGTTCTAGGTTCTTAGAATGTGACATGGTTCTTTTCTACTCATTTCCATTTGATTATCCATCCTAAGATAATGCATTCTCATTAAACTCACATAAAGGAGAGAGAGAGACTGGGGCCCGCGCATTCCTTGGGTGAGCGCCCAACGCCCGTTGGGTGATAGGCAGCGCATGGGATTAGACTATTGGTCTAAGGGTATAAAATATGACTACATATATCACACCTTGAGCTTAACCGGTGGATGAAATAGGAAGTTCCTCACTACCCACTTGAGTATAAATACCCATGAGGAATGCTTCAAGTTGTCTCGTATGAAGCCTCTTTCATTAATTTTATTTTGGGGTAATGGTCCTTTGTCTAGGAATTATTTAACGAAGCATACCTCTCTAAGACAAGTATTGGCAAGTGTTGTGAACAAAATCCTAGGCAGCTATTTGGCATTGGGGCCAACTTGACTATATCCAATCACATTTTAAAGAGCCTTCACAAAGAAAAAACTTCCTTAAATTAAAAACGTTGTTAGTCAAACTAGGGGAGAGCCTATTGAATTTTACACTATGTGTTATTCATCACAAAATTACAAGGCATAACTTTTTCCTAGCTTCTACCTTGTTGTTGAATAAGGTGAAACTCTGTCAAAGTTGGGCTACATATTTTTCATCACCACTTGTACTATCTCCCTTGTTTTCTTGTTGACATTTTTGGTCAAAAGAAGACAATACGAAGTGCTACCAAGATTGTGTCCACCACTTTTGCACCCGCTTACATCCTTCCTTATTACGACTGTGATAGTAAGCATTGAAAGTGTGTTGGTATGTATTCATATTTTGGTAGCCTTGTCTTGACATCCTTATCAAGATGTCTCATTATAGAAGGTTGTCCTATCTTGCTTACCCTTTTTATCGTTACGCTACTTGTATTACATCAATATATTTTTATACTTACATCTTGTTTTCCCAAACTTGATATAAGTGTCTAGATTGTATTGTTATGTTTCTTGCATTGTATCGACTCAATGATATACTTAGACCTAGTTTTTTCTCAAACATTGCCTTGAGATTTAGAAGGTGTTGTAGTTATGTTGCTCACATTATATCAATCCCATTTTGATACTAACATCTTGGTTTTTCTAAAAACTTGATTAAAATATCCAAATAGTATTGTTACGCTCACATTTGTAGCCTCCATTTTCAAAACTTGGACTTTGTTTATATTAAACTAGTTTAGAGTATATACATTATATTGTTACGCTTGTCAAATCACTTCAACCCCTTTTTAGTACTTAAATCTTGTTTTTCCAAAACTTGATTTAAATACTAAAATTGTGTTGTCATCTTATCGAAAAAAAATCTTTGAGATAAATTTTTAGACATAGGGAGTAGGTTCTTTCATGGCTTATCCCTTGTTCGGGAATTTTCTAGATATCTTTCCTTGATGGAATTTGGTCTTATATTTTTAATACCTTTAGGACATTATTTGTGACATTTGCGTAGTTATTATGATGCTTGGTTTTGTCTAGGTTATTTATAGTCTTTATACACATTTGTCAAACCTTAGCAAAACATTTCTTATCATCTCATGCCACCTATTACAAGAATGGGACATAGAAGATTGATCCGAAAATAATCGGTTTTTATCTACCTGATCTCGAACCCTTATAGGCTTTAAATATTTGCCGATAATTTTCTCCTTTTAAGTAATCAATTTAAAAATTAATGCAAGACAATAAAGACAATTGCACAATGATTGATTACGGAGTTCAGAAATTGCCTACGTCTCGGGTTCTTATCGAACCGTTCCACTAGTCAAAACTTGTAAGTTACAATAGTACTTTCACAAGAAAACCTAATGGAAACTATTAAGAACTTGCTTAGAAGAATAACCAGACCTTCAGAAGACAAGGGTGAAAGATAGCACCTAACTTCCACCTTCTTGGCGTATTCAAAGAAGCTCGATGGCACCAACTCCACTGTTCGAAACCTTCGATTCTCGATCAGCCTTCCAGACGCTTTGTAATGCCCTATGGCACTCGGTCAATATTCCAGGCTTCAAAATTTAGTGTGGCGCTATGGACCAACTAGCAAGTATTAATAACTCCTAGACATAATAATGTCTATTTAAATAAATAGGTCTTCACACAATTACACTTTCTCATGCTCCTCTTGGCTCGATCTTCACCTCCCTGTGCTCTAAGAATGAGCGTGTATTTGTTGTGTGTGTGTGTGTGTTCACACAACTATGCCCATTGCAACTAACTCTCCTCTTGGCTCCACCTTTCCAAGCTCTAGGATTGAGCTTCTTCGTTACATTTTCTGTGTGTCTCAATAGCCTGGGTTCCCTATTTATACAAATTTAGGGCCCTTAAAAAATGCATTACATATAATTCTTAGGCTAAAAATACCATATCCCGTACATGAAAATTGGGATAAAATTTCCCAATTGGCGGATTGCATTGTTTAGTGGGATTAAAACCCAAATTTTGGGTGCGGAATTTTTAATGGGATAAAGTCCCATATTTGGCGGTGGGGGATATTGTTTGAGGCTTAATTAAGCCTTTCCATGCATTTGAAGTGGTCAAAGACCACTTGGGCATAACCGCCCCCACCTTGTTCACCACGTGGATTTCCACGCATGGCTTAGACCCCTACACCGCTTCACCTTCTCCATCACGTGGACTTTGGAGTATATGGCGGTTTATGTGGGTTTACGGTTCGGTATGGTTTAATACTAATGTATAAACATTACTATATAGCGGTTTGGCATATATGCGTGGCATTTCGAAAGTGGACTTACCAAGATAATATAATTTCAACCCATACAATGTGTATAGAAATAATTAACTCGGTCCTTGTAAGACTCAACTAAATAGCTTGATGTCGTCCCTTGATAGGCAAGTCGATCATATTTGATTCGTGGTGGCAAGCCACTGTCACAATGCCATTGGTCCAATATTGACTTTGTTGACCAAAGTAGACTTTCTGTTGATTGAACTTTGACCGGACATATCTAGAGCTCCCGATGTCTTTTTGCATTCTCATTGTCGATGGAAAGCTCTTGACATGATCTTCTACACTGAAACCATTTAGGGATGTTTAGGAAACTTTCAAAAATGATCCCTAATCAAAGATTAGGATAGAATCCTTTTGTCGGTACAAAATTAGACCCCTTACATGAAGAGGAAACCATGGCTGACCATAGTGGCGCGATGAGGCAACATCTCCTCAAGATAAATGTTAGTTTGATCTAACCCATATAGACAATTTCCTTTTTCAAAATAGAGATCAAGTTCTCACATGAGTTGTAGAATTAGGGGCTAGATTACCACCTGAATTTTACCATACTCTTCTTACAAACATGGTCCACATGGAAGAAGAAGTAGAACGTCCCCTTCACTCTATTGATGACATATTAAACCCTGGACATGCTTCTACTCCCAAGAAAGGAAATAACAATGAAGAATTTGCTCCTAAAAATAAAGTGGCTATCGATTATCACCCCTTAAAATTAATTGTGAAGCTAGGATGGAGGATGAAGCTCATCAACAACCTCCTCCACATGAAACTCATGAAGAACCCCATAATGACGAGGTCACTATTCAACAAAAATACAAGCCCTTAGTTGTCAAATGGAAAATTTAGCCTCCCATGTCCATAGAGACACGAGGTAGAGTTACACATCAAGAGTAACCTAAGGTTACGTACAATGATCTTTACACAGAAAACCATGGGGGTGAGACATCAAATTCTAACTACGTGTATATTCCTGCCACCCCTTCATGTGGCCAAATATTTGATCAAGAGTGGAAATCTATGAAGAATTCCCTTACAAGTCTACAAGAAAATAACGTTGGACATAATAAGAAATACCAATTTGAATAATTATGTCCTTATCCTTTTGATTGGGAAATGTTACATACGCCTTTTCCCCTCACTTTGGATGCCCTAAATTTGAAAAAAATATAAAGGTAAAGGTGATCTGTGTGATCATGTTAAAGACTTCTTCATGGCTTGTCAAGAATTTGTGTATAGCGATAACTATCTCATTCACTTGTTCCCACGGAGTCTTGTAGGCCAATCTCTTGAGTGGTTTCTTCACATTCTAAAAGGTTCTATTTTAACGTTTTACGAGTTAGAAGAAAATTTTGTGTGCCACTTTCATTCAATATGGAAAGTGACATTATTATGTTAGACTTGTGTAACGCCAAACAATGTAATAATGGAAACTTCATTGGTTTCCTAAAATGGTGATGAGGGTCATTTATTTTCTTCCCTTAATTTATCCCCGAGAAATAGCTTATTAGTATCTTTGTGTCAAACTTACATCCTAAAATAGCCTTCCACTTGTAAATGCATTGTGTGAGTATGTTTAAGGAATTCTTTGAAAAGGAAGCCAAATTGAGAAGGATTTGTTAGAAAAAGGGACTTTAAAACCATTTCAAAGAGATAACCATGATTCCAAACCTACCAAAAAATCAAATTATTTAATAAAAATAAGAATTTCGTAGGTGATGGAATCACATATTCCAAACGTGTGCAAGACATCCAAAATAGTGCTCCTTTGAAACTTTCCAAAGGACCGGTTGCACCAAAAATAAAATGTCGAGTGTTCACTCCCCTTATGGACTCATTGTCATCAATCCTAAAACAATTAGATGCAATGAACATGGTTATGTTCCCGAATACAATTCGTTTTGCTGATGATGCACCAAAAAAGTCATGGTACAAAGACCATGAGCATTGTGAATTTCATCGTGTTAAGGGACATATCACAGATAAATGTTTGAAGTTGAAACACTTCATTCAATACCTAATATATGTTGAAGATGTTGAAATAGATTCACTTGAACCCAATAAAACTTCTAACAATCACTTGGGAATTTACAAAGAGCCATTTTCCAAGCATAAACAGGTGGATAAAAATTCAGATCAAGGCCAATCATCTCGTAATAAAAATGCGAGATCAAATTGTTGTTGGAGCAACTCATCCTTTTGATTCCCTTATTGGTTATGTCCACCCTCATACGGAGCATGTGAATAATATTAAGATTAAGACACAAGAGTGTGTTGTGGCAACATGACGCGCTCATCTTATTATCCCATAACCTCCTCTACCTACTCCTCTAGATAGTCACTATGATCTTTGTAGACACCAAAATTGGGTCACACTCCCCTTGGTCCCTCATCAAATAACCAGCTCAAACATACTCACCTAACCATGGCCCCTTCCACCCCACATCATTATTAATTTAATTAATTTAATTAAATTAATATATATCCTCATAATATTTATTATCTAATTATCTTAATTTTTACCCCACCACCTCACCTAGACACCTCACCTAGACACCTCATCCAACCACCTCACCCTAGACCTATTCTTGGCATGTTTCCATAACTAACAATAACTAAGTCTTACTTGCCTTAATGAGCTAAGATTTTTTCTAACCCTAGAACTAATCCTCTACAATCTCTCTAACCACATTCCCGCCCATTAGAAGGGAAGCACATTATAATCCGTGACAATAAACTAACTAGGCTCGAGAAATTAGAAAGATATTCCCATTTTAGTAAACCTAGGGAATCTCACCTTAACCGATGTTGGTCACCCCCAAACCAACACAGTCAACCTAGAAGCTGTCTTTAGTTACCATTTATTCACCTAAACAACCTTGTTTTTGGGTTAGCACATTCTGAGAGCAAGAGGACGAGAAGAGAGCTACATACAAGTAGAACTAAAGTCTTTTCACGCACCTCAGACATCCATAGCCAACACCAGGATAGATCCAGAAGCATTGGCACTCATGGTAACATTTCAGGAAGTGTCACCCTACACCAAGCTCCGTTTCATCAACCGATCATCACCACCACCTAGCCATTGGACCTGCAATGTTGGTAAGTTTTTTATCATTAATCATTTCCATTTTATTTTGTTCATAGAGTGGTTATCATTCTTGTTATTATTCTTCTATTAACATTCTCATTCCCCATAGCCATATTTCTAAAAAAACTAAAAACCTCACCCACATGTTTATCAGATCACTTATCCTGGCCCTTTCACCTTTTTGAGTGTTCTCAGTATCCCCATAGACCTCGCCATCTCCTTCTTTAGCCCCATCCAACCTCACTCAAGACTCTACAATAAACTTTTAGTGAACCACTATCACCCTATCCCTACCGACGCCGGTTACCCATAACCATCGTCGGTCTCACTTAAACGTCGTCGGTTATACCCAACCGGCATCGGTCTCGTTTTTATACCCTGCCCAAGAAAAAACCAAAAAAACCTCCTACTAGTTGACCTAAACAACCCAAAATCAGACCTTGACTAGTCCCAGTACCTTGATAGATACCTCATCTTTCAGATCTAACTATAGCCTAGCCTGTTGTGATTGGATTTGCTTATTGTACTTGAATGAGATACCTAAATCATATCAACTACAATAGGACTTTACTTGTTTCTCACATTAATTTATTTTAAACAGTGGATTGATAACCATCTAGGAAGTATCACACTTCCTAGAACTAGCATACGCTAGGCAGTCCACTATCATATATCATTTAACTATCCTTTCGTGGTCTTGTTTACTATTACATGTAGTTCCTCCTAGCCAAAAGGAAGCTCTCACAATCAACACTACATCAAGAAGTCGAACATGCGCACAACCATCAACCAACCAACATAAACAGTATTCCTCCTGGCCCTTGCCCTTATTTGTTTCATCATTCAAAAGGTAAAGAAAATGGTGAAACAATCTCCTCGAGTAGCTTGAGAAGACTACTACCAAGAATTCCATCTTGGATCTCCTTAAGATATCCAACGTTCATAAGTAAATCCTTTACAAAACCCTTTAGGGGTCAGGAGTGGCTATGGATATTGATTATAGCGTATTTAAGCATTAGTTGCACATTTTGCTCATTTCGAACACATTACCTTTAGCCAACATGAGATTTCAATGGATGATCATACACACAATCTCCCTTTGTACATAGAAGTGATTGTTACTCGTAAAAATATTAAAAGGGTGCTTGTGGACAATGGATCTGGCTTGAATATTTGTACCTTGAAACTAATCAAACATCTAGGATGCACTAATGCGGAACTAGAGCCTAATATTATCACCATCAAGCCTTACGATAATACAAAATGACATTCGGCTAGCACAATAAATTTTCCTATGGAATTTGGGCCTACTATTAATGATACCCAGTTCCATGTCTTGGACTTGGAACTACCCTACAATATGCTCCTTAGTTTCCCATGGATCTATGCCATGCAGGTCGTGCCTTCAAATTTCCATCAATGTATTAAATTATACCATGAAGGAAAAATACTTACCATTCTTGGGGACCCAAAACCCCGCACATTACATAGCATTATCTCGGTTACTTCCCATTATATATGAATGTCCTTCTATTGAGATAGTTATACAAATTCAATTTGAGGCCTTGCCTCTCACATTGATCTGAAATATTGTGCATGTGTGAGAATGGTGCTTCCACGTATGGTTCCCCATTTTCTACATGGGATATGAAATTCCTTCCAACCAGAGAGAATACATCCTTCAATAGGCCCTCCTTATCTCCAATCTTCCCCTATCACCAAAAACACTTAGTAGGCCTAGTTATTAGGCTCAATGGTCCCAGGAACATTTCAACATTAACACTTTCCTTCCTAGTGACCTTTTGGTGGACGATAAAATATTGGATACTTCCATATAATGGTCTCCCGATGATGCGATGGCTTCTTGCTATCAAGCTCCCAAATACTCCATTCCTAATAAGATGAAGTGTGCCATGGATTACCAAGGATACATATGTGGCATAGATGAACAAGATGTGATGGCTGCTTCCAACACTACATGAAAATATGGAAAAATATGGTATTGGTATTCAACCATATGGGTCCCATCCTCCTAAAGTTGAATCCACCTCTTCGAGTGTGACGATAGTTCTTCCAATTATAATAGCAAACAGATTCCATTATAGTCTCCATGAAGACCTTGCCTCTACGAACTTATTTCTTGACACATCTATCTTCACCGTATCCCCTTCTACTTCTAACTTAAACCTCATTCACCCATCCCTTACCAACTGAGACCAACAACAAAACATACCAATTAACTTCTTCCAGAATGATGAAGAAATTAGTGAATTTATGGTTCTACAAGATGACATTCCTATTGGTGACCATAAAAGGGATTATCCATTGTTTTAGATGCATATGTGTACTTGAGGGGAGGAGGTTGGTTACGTGGTTAGAAAAATAAAAAAGAGAACAAGGGAAAAATAACTTCCAAAAGGCCTCATCAAAAGAATAGACCCAAGTGTCATAGTGAGTACCTCTTTGAGGCACTATCGACAAATAAATTTAAAAGGATATAAAAAAGTGACTCTCTATGGGTGAAAATCTCATTGAGACGCCCTTAAAACAAGATCTCAATCTCCCCCCCGACCCTACATGTATGAAATATGGATCTAAATTTCTAGTGGATGATACTATTGATGTTAATATTGGAACCGAAGATGAGCCTAAAATGGTTAAGTTGGGAGATTCTCTCTCTGAGCAAGAACAGAAAACTTATTTCATTCTCCTTAGTGAATTCAAATATGTATTTGATTGGTCATATGCTGACATACATATATTGGATTCTTCTCTAGTATTGCATAACTTGGTTGTGCATGAATCTACCAAACCAATCAAATAGAAATTAAGGAAAATGAATCCTCATGTGACTCTTTTAATCAAATAGTAACTAGAAAAATTGTTAGCAGTAGGGTTCATTAGACCTATTGACTACTCAGAATGGATATCCAACATAGTACATGTGAAAAATAAACCCATTGGTATCAAGATTTGTACAAATTTCATAGACATTAATAAAGCATGTCCAAAAGATGATTTTCCTCTTCCCAACATTGACATGATTATTGATTCGACGATGTAGGATATGAAATGCTATCTCTTATGGATGGATTTTCAGGATATAATCAAATCAATATTGTATAAGCGGATTAACATAAGATTACTTTCAATACCCCTTGGGGTGCGTTCTATTACCAATTCATGCCTTTTGGCCTCAAGAATGTAGGTACAACTTATCAAAGGTCCATGACTATCATCTTCCATGACATGTTGCATGATATAATGGAAGACTATGTTGATAACATCTTGGGTAATTCCAAGACTAGAATAGAACATCGAAGATCCTACAGCGTATCTTTCAATTTCTCGAGATTATAAGGTCGGGATCAACCCAAAAAAGTGTGTCTTTGGGGTGTTTTTAGGGAAGCTTTTAGGCTTCATTATTTCAAGGAGAGGAATTGAAGTGGACCCTAGAAAAGGTCACAGCTATTATAGAAATGCCTCCTCCCAAGAACCTCAAGTAGTTATGCATCTTACAAGGTAAAATCCAAGCTATCCACATATTTATATCCCAACTTGCTGATAAATGTCATTCCTTCACACATATTCTCAAGAAATATGTTGATTTCCACTAGGGTCCTCGAATGCCGCAGAAGCATTTGTCTTACTCAAGGAGTATTTGGCCAAACCACCTATTCTTATTTTTCCTACCCCAAGTGAACCACTTTTGCTATATATATCAGCTACCCAATTTGCTATCGGGGTGCTTCTGGCTCAGTATGATTTGAATCAAAAATAAAAATCCATCTATTATCTTAGTTGTACATTAATCTCGTATGATCTCAACTATCCGTAAATTTAAAAGGCTTGTTTGGCCGTTGGTTTTACTTTCCAAAAACTCCATCATTACCTTCTGAATAATAAAACCAAGCTAATATCTAGATTTTACCCACTCTTATCTAAACCTATGCTTACTGGAAATATGGCTAATTGGATCATCTTGCTGAGTGAATTTGATATTGAGTATGCCAACCAGAAATTAGTCAAGGGACATGTGCTTGCAAATCAATGAGTTGAAGCCCCTTTACCTAGAACTAAACCATTAAGTCTGGAAATTCCATAGGGTTCTATGTTATAGATTGAGGAATCTATCACATGGAAGATGTATTATGATGGGTCATTCACTTTTAATGGCTTCGAGATCGGTGTTATTCTTATCACCCCTACTGGTCATTTGATCCCTTAGGCTTTAAGACTTGGTTTCTAATGTACCAATAATATAGCTAAGTATGAAGCCCACATTTCGGGACTAGAATTTGATATACGATGGTATATTATACAAATCAAGGTCATAAGTGACTCATAACTAATTATTAAACAAGTGATTGATGAGTATAAGGTCAAGGACGAGAATCTCATCTAGTATAAATGAATGGTGGAAACTTTGAGAGAATAATTTGTGTAAATTACCTTTCAATAGGTACCAAGAGCACAAAACTATTCAGCATATACCATGTCTACAATCGAATCTTTCCTATGAATTCCACCATAGAACAATGACATGCCTTTATTTGTAGAACATTTGACGGTATCGGTGTATAACTTGCTCAAAATGTGTTTGGTATGTGAAGTTATTGGTCCTTTTTCCCCTAGTACTTTGAAATATTTCATTACCTACAAGATGGTACCTTCCCTCTTGATATTACCCATTCTGAAAAATGGAACCTCATTGAATGCATAGCCCATTATACCCTACTTAGGGGCACCCTCTACCAAAGAGGCTACGATGGGAATATGTTACATTATCTCAACTCGAAGAGTCTATCCTCGTAATTAAAGAGGTACATGAAGGCATCTATGGGGAACATACGAGTGGAATGGTCCATTCCAAGAAACTTTTGAGAGTAGGTTATTATTGGTGTACTATGGAAATAGATTGTTGTCAGTATATAAGAGAATTTCTACTATGTAAAAAATGTGGCAACCTGATACATGCTCCATCGTAATCTCTACAACCTATCATGACACCATAGTCATTCTCAAAATGGGGACTTGATCTCATCGGGAAGCTCACTATAACTTCCTCAGATGGCCACAATCACATCATAACTTCCACTAAGTACTTTACAAAATGGGTAGAGGTTGTTCCTCTTACTTGTGCTCTTGGTGCGCAAATTTAAAATTTTATCATTAATCACATCATCATTCGCTATGACATCCCCTCTTCCATTATATATGAAAATGGTAAATCTTTCCAAAATAAACAAGTGAAGGAACTGTGTGGCAACACTTCCAAATCTACCAGAAATGGTCAACCCCTTATTACCCTCAAGGTAATGGACAGGAAGAATCCTCGAACAAGACTCTTGTTCATATCATGGAGAAAATGGTTAGCAAAATCATCCATAACTCGACATCTTCATATCCATCCCACCTTTGGGATTACATGACATATATCCACACACCTACGGGTGTGATGCCATATTCCCTTATCTTTATCATCGAGGCCATTTTACCCCTTACAGATATCCTTGAGAGATTATATGGATAGGATAAAGACTATAGAGTGGCTAGGCTAGCCGAGATGGAATTACATGAAGAAATATACCTCCATGTATTGGATCACCTCAAATTGTATCAGAATCGAGTGTCTAGGAGCTAAAACAAATGCATCATACCATTTTAGTTCAAGGTAGGAGACCTTGTTCTTAAAGTGAATCGGTTCAACACTACGAAAAATTGTGATAAGAAAGGAAAATTTGAACCTAATTGGTCAGGCCATATGTTGTGGTAGCTAAATTTGGTTCAAGTGCTTATAAGCTTGCCTATCCTGATGGTGATGAAATTTGGGAACCCATGAATTTCATGCATCTCAAGTGTTTCTACACCTAAGCATGGGGACTTGTGAAAAATTAAAAAAAAGTAACAAAAAAGTAAAGATAAATAAATTCGTCTAAAAGTAAAAACCATGTAATTGTGGCACTTTAGACAAGTCCTTTGGTGAAAACTAGTTTTCAGTGCCATAGGAGGATTCATTTTTCACAATCATCTTAGACATAGGGTATGAGAACTTCTTCCTAATCTAGTTCTTCACCTATAACTGAGTTCCTTTTGAGCCTATCATATTTGGCCTTGATCTGACTGATCCTACTCTTGTACATATGTGTTGAGTTTTCCTTTATACATTTCCATATATCGTTGGGGGCATCCATACATCTTCATTTTCTTGTCCATAACTTTTGAAAACTTTCAGAAAACATCAAAAACATTCAAATAGGAATCACCAAAACAAACCAAAAATAGTATAACTTGTCTCACAAAAATACAAAAACAATGCAAAACTTTTCAAATTTTTCCCACACAAACAAAGTAGTGTTTCCTTGTTTGTTTGTTTGTTTATACATATAGTGAGTTGTATTACATGATTTCTAGATTAGTCTGTTCTTTACTTGATTAGATTAATTCTTACTTTAGATTGTTGTGTTGTTCGGTGTATGTATAATTTTTTTGTTAACTATTTTTTGTGCTTGTGTTATTTGGTTGTACATTGTGTGTTTTCATTGCATCATTCACAAACCTATCATCACATCTATAAAATCATCACATATCAATAAAATGCTAAGCTACATCATCATAAAATTAAAATCAACATGCATGCTTGTAGACACCTATAATTTAGCTTGAGTAATTTAAATACTTAAATTGCGTTAGTTATCCACTTTCCCGCAAATTGACGACATATTGTCAATAATGCTCACCTTCTCTTCTATCATCATTAATTAGCTACATTAGGCTAGTTAATTAACCCTTATATCCAACAAATAAACCAATTAACGACCTTTCGTTAATTAATCCCCCTTTCTATATAGACTAATTAATTATTATTAGTTAATTAGCTTCCTCTTCCATTAAATCAATAAATTATCAGTTATTTGATTAAATTCTCTAAAAATTCTCATACTCTAAATCATGTTAATTATCCCTCTAAAAGCCTTTATAAGCTTGCACACCTATTAATTAATCACTTTGGTTAATTAATGGACCCTCTCAATTATCATGGGTCAATAAAGGACAAATTAAACTCTCCTAAGGTTAACTCGGTCACTTCTAAACCATTTTTATCCACAACTAACTCAACCTCTCTATCATCCCACATGTAAAAGGATGTAGAGATTTTATTATCCATTGGGAGGAGCCATCCTCCTACCTTTCTACTTACACCTAAATGAGCATAGAGCCTAAGCTATAGCCATTTTATCATCTTAGATAATTCTTCATTGGAGGAGCTAGCTATTTTCATTTCTTGCATTCATTCTTCCAAGTTTGAAGTCATATGGAGATATGTCAAATGGTCTTGTAGCCATGGATTGACAAGACTCCATTCTTGAAACCTTGGGATTCAAGCATATAATCAAACCCTTTGATTGCTAAGGATATAAATAGGTTCATTTCATTAGCATTCAATTAGAGATAGAGGTTAATTTTTTTAGCATGTTAGTTTGAATCTTCATTTTATGTTCTAATGCAAATATGTTAATAGATTAGCTTTGCTTAAGCTCTAAGCATGATGGTATATTGATCTAGTTAGCATTGTATTGAAGCTATTAGGTGTTAGCTTTGATTTATTTTTCTTTGTTAACTAATTCATGTACACATTTGGCATGCCCGGTGGGACTTACTTCATTGTCCTTTGCACTTAATTTCAAGTTTTTGTAGTTAAGTTTCAATTTTGGTTATTAACCCTCTTTTTGCATATATTGACATAACTTGTTTTTATTAACTTGTTTTATTGAGTTTGCATGTGTTGAGTCTTCCTTGTAGGTATAAAGGAGGTGAAGTGCTGTCAAAATTGGATCTTGATGGGAAAATTTCAATATTTATCCATATTTTTATTTTTAGAGCTTACTTTTTCAACATTCTACATGCTAGTTTTGTCAATTTCTTGAAAATCTTAATTTATTGAGTATGTAGGTTAGTGTTTGATAGTGTTGAGTCTTCTATTTACATATTAATGTGGTGGGTTACTCTTAAAATTGAATCTTGGTGAGAAAATTTTAAGATTTCTCCATGTTTTCATTTTTAGAGCTTACTTTTTCAACATTCTACATGTTAGTTTTGTCAATTTCTTGAAGATATTGAATTCTTGAGCATGTAGGTTAGTGCTTGATAGTGTTAAGTCTTATATTTATATATTAATGTGGTGGATTACTCTTAAAATTGAATCTTGGTGAGAAAATTTCAAGATTTCTCCATGTTTTCATTTTTAGAGCTTACATTTTCAACATTCCACATGCTAGTTTGTCAATTTCTTGAAAATTTTAAATTCTTAAGCATGAATCTTAATGTTTGATAGCATTGATTATTCTATTAATATATTAATGTGATGAGTTGTCAAAATTGAATATTTTCGGAAGTATTTGACCATTTTGCAGATTAAGGGACGTTTTTTTAACATTTTTTGAGTGCATTTTAAGTGCATACCCGTGACCATAAGAGCATATGCGTAACCCATCTTCCGAAGGCCATAACTTTTTCTCCCGAACTCAAAATGAATCCATTTTTTTTTTTTTTTGCATTAGAAATTTATTAAAGTGAAATATGAAATCAAAACATAAATTTTTTATTAATACTTACTGAAATTGTAGGTTTTCCTTTATTGTAAAATTGGTCATTTTCTAACATGTCTAATGTTTTGATGAATGTTGTATTTTCATGTTTTAATTGATTTAGACCAAAGCTTGTGTATGATCTTATCTTGCACATTTTTTTGATCTTGAGAATAATTAACAACTTTGATCTCTATCTTTTTAACATTTGGATTAACTTGGAAATTTGATTATTCATTTTGCTTAAGGGAATGAACCTTTACAAAACATTTTTGTATGGTCCTTTGATTTAAAGTTTTCCATTTCTATCTAGTTGGGATAAATTGTGTATAATCTTCTCTTACACCTTAGGGTGATGTTGAGAATCAAAAGTAATTTTAGTTTTCATTTTCCAACATTTGGTTAATTAGAAACTTCATCTTTCATTTTTGGCTTAAGGAACAAACATTTATCAAGATTTTTGTATGGTTCATTAATTACAAAATTTTCCTTTACTTTTTAGTTGGATTATTTGTTGTGTATTCTCTTCTCTTGCATCCTTGGATGATCTTGAGAATCAAAAGCAACTCTTAATCCTCTTTCAAATAATGTGATTTGCTTGGAGAACTACTAACACTTGAGTGCAGGACCTAAAAATGTTTGTCAAAGAAAGGAGTTTGAAACAAACTTTTCTAACTACACGTGTGTTGTAGGTTGCCAAATGGAAAACGACTAAACCACATTAAGTCTAAAATATAAAAAACACACCACATTTAAAACACTTGATTTGTAGGTTCGGATAAGGGTATGCCCCATCCGCTTAAAACTAGGACATAACCCCTTTGGCATAAGCCTTAAGCTACAACAATGGGGGTGGTCTAGGAACCCCAAAGTATTCCACGCAAGAGGGAACCTTGTGGATGAAACGGGAAGTGCTCTGCACACCTACTTGACTAGTATACACATGAGATTTAGCGTCAAATTTATCTGTATCGTGACCCCAATGAGAGTACATGATGGACGCATTTATTTCCCACTATGCTTGAAGGGGGTAAAGTAAAGTCAAGATAATCCTTGGGAAACCTTGGAAAACCGAGCTCGCTCTTAGATAAATTTTGACACCTAGTTGAGTGAACCACCTAGGAATCTATCTTTGACCAGGAGCCAACTTTGACCATTTCAAAACCAATTTGAGTTGAGAGCCATTATTCATCACAAAACGTGTGAAGCGTTACTTTTTCTTAGTTTTTCACTCACCCTAAAGCGAGGTGAAGAATTGAGGCCAACATTTTTCACCCCTAATTGATCTACTTCCTTCACTTTCTTTTGACACTTTGTTTATTAGAAGAAGAGTGACTACCCTTGTGTTGTTAATTGATTGTATTCACCACTTTTGTGTCTGTTTATGCTCATCCATGTTTACGGCTGAGTTGTTAAACATCTAAAGTGTGTGGAGACATTTTCATATCATTGGTATCCTTTTTTATCTTAATACCCAAGTCAAGATTGTCATTGTAGTTAGGTTGGATTCATCACCTTGACTCTCCTTTGAACTGTTATCTTGTTTATATCGTCTTTGCTAAAATTTTGGTATTTACGTCTTGTTTCTTGTAAACTTGACCTAAATATATATATTGCGATGTTATGCTATATACACTTTAACAATTCCTAGGTATACTCTAGCTTTAGTTTGATTTTAATTACTACCTCGATTTTGAAAAGTGTTGAGTGTTATCACTTTTGCGTGTTATATCAATATCATCTTGATATTAATACCTTACTTTTTTCAAATTTTGGTTAACATATCTTGGCGGTATTGTTGTGTCATTCACAATCATTACTTCCACTTTTTAGGATATAGGTCTTGATTGGATTCAAGCTCGCTTTTAGTATATTTTGTTTAGGGATCACATTAACTTCTTTTTATTACTTATGCCTTGTTCATTTCTTTGAACTTGACATAAGTGGTGACATTTTGTTAATCATATTGAAACACAAACTATCATTTGGAAACAAACTTAGGAAGTAATTCGATGATTGATTGGTTTAAAACAAACCTTGTGTGATTGTGTCTTGCGATTATTCGTCATTTTGACTTATCCATTTATGACAATCACTTTGATCCATTGATTCTTTATCATTCATTATTATTTGGTCATTAATTTTTCTTTGTGTTTTGAACTCATGTGATTATTCCTTGTGTTTATCCACCTTATAAACTCATTTCTAGGACAATCCTTTGGGTCTTTGATCTTCTTTTTTGCCTAGATTCATTATCAATTTTGAGCATATATTTCAAACCTTGGCAAAAACATTTACTATCAAGCAACTTTTGCATCAATCGAACATTGGAAATATTTCCTTTATATCCTTTATGTTGCTAAAATTTTGATCAATCCTTTGACATTTATGCCTCCAAACCTTGTTGAATTGTCAATCTTGAGTCATCACAATGTATGTTTTCCTTAGCTTCCCTTTTGGAAAATCACACAAACATCCCCATCCTTACGAAATTTCTAGTTGCTTTTCATTAAGCTACCCAAATCAACATTAAACCTTTTTCACTTTGAAGAATTTTGATCATACAATCTAGGTCTAGACCTTTGAACCCAACACATGCCGAAAATTAATGATTATCACAAGGTATCTTATACATACGAAAATAAGGAATCAAATTTTTAGAGTTCACATCAAAATACGCCCATCATGACCAAACCTCGTTTGGTTCTTCACGCTAGAGAACCCATCTCGGGTAACTCGTTCCCCACCTTCATCTCATAGTCGGTGGTATGGTTTAGACACTTTTGATCCAAATTATTATTTGGGTTCCCCCCACTCTTCTTCTGATTCTAATCCAAACATTTCCTCTTCTTCTAAATATTCCAATCTAAATATTTCCTCTTATTATTCTAATCATTCGGATCCAAACTACTATTCAGATTCATCCAATTCGACTCCTAAGTTGTGGTCCTCCCCTTCTTCGCAGGACCTCTTTTATCAGTCACCTCAATGAACCCTTCCTCCTTTGAAGATTTGTGTGACTCAAAGTCCTTCTATTCAATCATCTAAGTTGACTCCTACGTCACAATCTATAGAATTTTGGATACGAAATCCTCCTATTCTTCCTCCACAACATCATCTTATAGGGAAACCTATACCAACCAATTCTAAATCCACATCTTCTTCTACTCATGAGACATATATCCCTAATTCTACTTCGTCTCTTGAGTCATATTCTTCTATCAATCATCATCAAACATCTTCTAAGTCTTCCACACCAGTTGGACCTTTTCTTCCAATCAAACCCCTATGGTCAATCAACAACCCATACCAATTGATTTCTTTCAAAATGAAGGAGTGATCATGGCATTTATAGGGGCACATGAAGATATCTCTCTAACAAATTACGAAAAATGATTCTCTTTAGACCTTAATGTGTTCACATATTGTGGGGAAAAGGTTGATATTTTTAATCAAGAAATGGACAAATATCCTAAGATCATGCAACTTGATCCTCATCTTATTCTTCCATCCTCACATTCTTCATTATGTGATGAATTACTTGGGTCTAGCATTGATCCATGGCCTATCTTCTCATCATCCAATCACTCTTTTTCTATCACAATTCCTCAATTACAATCTCTTATGGGGTCAACGCCAAGTAGCCCTTCATATTCGTCTAGGTATGGGTCACTTTCTAGTAGCCATCCTCTATTATTATTTGTGGGAATTTTTGAGTAGTCAAATATCTTCTATTCTTGGGGCACGTCCAACTAGCCCCTTGTTTTCTATGTATGGGTCACCCCGGGTATTCCATCATCTTCTATTCTTGGGCCACATCCTAGTAGCCCATCATCTTGCAGCTATGGGTCGTGCCCTAGCAACCCTTCTCTTTCTATTTTTGGCCACATCCTAGAAGCCCTTCATCTTCTATTTGTGGCTCACATCCCGATAGCCCATCTTCTTCAATCCTTGGACTGTATCCTTTTCATCCATCACATTATTCTTCTACCAAAGATTGTGGAAATCCCACCATCATTTCTCACATCAATTCTAAACGTCCACATTCTTCTCCCACTTCCTAGGATCAGACAAGTCAAGCATTAGCTTATAAGAAACCTAGACAAGTTTTTTACCAAGCTAAGACAAAAAAATTGAAGAGCTCCAAAGCTCCCAACAACTCAAATGATTATAAAATTCAAAATCAAACATGATTCTAGAATGCACACCAATGTACCCATCAAGTATGGTGTAAAGTGTAGAAACCTATGGATAGGAAAATCAAACTCCCACATACGAAACCCATGTTTTAAAACAAATCACAATCATTTGTTGAGTGAGAGCTCAACACGATCATCGAGATCGGGGATAATATTACACTAGATAGATAAACATGCTTAGTCTTTATTATCAAATAAATCATGAACATCGTTGTTAGATTATATCACACAGAGTGACATGGTTGGTCCTAATCTCCCAAAATCTTGAAAAATTCTATAAAAAATCAAAAAATCAAAAATACAAAAAAAAACATTAAAAATCAACAGATCAAGACAAAGATCAAACATTGCAATTAGGTATTACATAAGCATGGATGTTCTTTCTTCCCTTTATTTCATATTCCTCTACAATTTTTCCACAATTTTCATCCCTTTGATGATATTTTGGTTAGCTTATTTCTTAGAGATCATATCACTATCTACATATAATAAACTTGTTGGGAAGAATTTTTGGGCATATTTGTTAACACTAGTCAATGTTGTCATCACCATCACTTCCACATCCTTCCATCAATCCATCTGTGGTTCTTAACCCTCACAAACAAGAAAGATGAAATAAGTTTTCGAGAAGCAAAAGAATCAAAATCAATCTATCAAAAGAAAAATCTAAAAGCAAAAGCAAATTGATATGTAACTCTCTCTTGGGGTATTTCTAATAATATTTATCGGGCTATGAATGCCTAACTAGAAGTAGAGAAATGTTGTGATTATAATCAAATTCATCTCCATCGGGGATATAGGCGCCTTTGGGTTGGAAGCGGAGAAATGTACGGCTCTCCTTATATAATCCATTTACAAATCACCTTTCAAACTAAATCATTCCTACACATTGGCTAGTGTCTTCACTTATTGTGTATCAACTCTTTCCTTCAAGAGGTAATTAATTTCCATGTGCACACACAGGATCTCGATGAGTAAACAGGATTAATATGTTAACAAGTGTTAATTTTTTGACCCTATTCAAACTCTTGCTTTAGCACATATCTTGTCGCATGATTTGTGCCTTGGGCTAATCACTTTTCATCAACCACCTTCTAAATATTTTCATAGCATCACTGTTCTTCAAAAATCATTTAGAACATCCATGTGTATCAGATGTCCTCTTTTCCATGTTTACAGACACTTTTGTCCCCTTTTAATAAGACAATTTTCTACTTCTTTTCTCTCATGTGTTTATTGGCCATCTTACATTGGGGGCATCCTTTCTCCCTCATGATTGAACCTATTTTATATTGGCCTTGATCCCCCTTCAGTGTGTGAATATTTTACCTTTGAATAATCCCACCTAATTGTCGAGGCATTTTTCGCATCTTCACTTTCTTGTGCATACGTTTGGTATTCTACCCTTGTACATCCCATTTATTGCTGGGGGAATCCACATTTCTTTATCGTCTGTACATAGTTTTAGAAAAATTTTAAAATAAAAAACATTCAAATATGTTTCTAAAAATTAAAAACAATAAAAATCATCCTACAAAACATCACTCTTTGGTTCTTACATGTTCTTGTGCGCAACTCACGGATCATCTTGATCTACCTCTATCAAAAAATTTGGTTTGCTTACTATGTCTGTACTCTGGGGAAAATGAGTTGTTTGGTACTATTTCATAGTGCACGATTTCTTTTCATAGAACCAAGTGTCCTCCATTATTCCCCTTGCATGTATCCTTGCTTGGGGCACCATCTTTTAACCCTTGTCGTTAATTCACACAAGTCGGAATCAAAGCTTGATAACAAAAACATTGCATTATGTTTCTCTGTTAGGTTAGCTTGTTTAATTTCTCGTATTACATTGCATTATGTATGTTGTAAGGAGTTAGGCATATTTTAATTTCTCATATTTCATTACATTTTGTATGTTGCATGGAGTTGGTATTTTCAAGTAATGGACAATTGTTTATATTATGGATTTTCATGTCATTCTACTTTTGTCGTATGCTTATATTTTTAATAAGGACCGATGACGTAGATTTTTGGCAAAAGTTGTTTCAATACACTAGATGAAATATTTCTCTTTTCTTTACATCTTCATTCCTCTTATACATCATTCTTCTATCAACACTATTCTTCTTATTCACCCGGGGCATCCTACCCCTACCCATTCTTCTATCCATTTCTCTCACCTTTTTTTATCGTTGATCACCTTCTTTCATCACCCCATTGAAACTCGAGGGGCATCTCTCACTTATACTAACTTTTCTTATATGCCTTCAAAATTTTATATATCTACTATCTTTGAAGTGGCGTCACTTACGCCACCCTAAAGCCACCCTAAAGAGGGGGAAATGCAGACACCTATAATTTAGCTTGAGTAATTTAAATACTTAAATTGCACTAATTATCCCCTTTCCCGCAAATTGACAACATATTGTCAATAATTCTCACCTTCTCTTCTATCACCATTAATTAGCTACATTACACTAGTTAATTAACCCTTCTATCCAACGAATAAACCAATTAACAACCTTCTATTAATTAATCCCCTTTCTATCTATACTAATTAATTATTATTAGTTAATTAGCTTCCTCTTCCATTAAATCAATAAATTATCATTTATTTGATTAAATTCCTCCCATATTCTAAATCATGCTAATTATTCCTCTAAAAAGCTTCTATAAGCTTGCACACCTATTAATTAATCACTTTGGTTAATTAATGGACCCCCTCAATTCCCATGGGTCACTAAAGGAAAAATTAAACTCTCCTAACGTTAACTTAACCACTTTTAAACCATGTTTATCCACAACTAATCCAACCTCTCTATTATCCCACATGTAAAGGGATGTAGATATTCTTTTATCCATTGGGCTATATAAGAATCCCTCCTCCTACCTTTCTACTTACACCTAAATGAGCATAGAGCCTAAGCTATAGCCATTTTATCATCTTAGAGCATTCTTCATTGGAGGAGCTAGCTATTTTAATTTATTGCATTCATTCTTCCAAGTTTGAAGTCATATGGAGATATGTCAGATGGTCTTGTAGCCATGGATTGACAAGACTCCATTCTTGAAGCCTTGGGATTCAAGCATACAATTAAACCCTTTGATTTCTAAGGATCTAAATAGGTTTATTTCATTAGCATTCAATTAGAGATAGAGGTTAATTTGTTTAGCATGTTATTTTGAATCTTCATTTTATGTTCTAATGCAAATATGTTAATAGATTAGCTTTGTTTAAGCTCTAAGCATGATGGTATATTGATCTAGTTAGCATTGTATTGAAGCTATTAGGTGTTAGATTTGATTTCCTTTACTTTGTTAACTAATTCATGTACACAATACTAAGCTAACATCACATAATATCATCAATGGGGCAATATGGATTATTTTTATCCCCCTCATCATAGACCATAATAAAAACATGGGGCTAGCATAATATCTCATAAAAATGTGATAAACATCAAATTCTATCATCATATACATGTCAAAATAGTCAATGTCTATATACGAACATGTCTTGATATAATCAGATACAAAAACAAGCCACTATGGGCATAGATCAAAAATGTGTGCCTTCATCTCGAGGCATAACCAAAAACATACATATACATCATGTCAAAATGTGCCTTCATCTTAAGGCATATACTAAAAATAATACATGTATATAATGTATCTAAATAAAGGATTCAACCCTAGCTCTCACCTACACGGGATTATCTAGCATGTGACCAAGACTACTCGGCCTCGACCCGGTGGGGCATCTTACTAGGTGGGGGCATTTGCACCGATCTTATGGACCTAAATGTTCTATGTGATCTAGATCTGCTACCTGTGAGTTGGCTATAAGGAACAGCCCTCCGGTCCTTTGGCACCAAAGACTAATACAAACCCTTGTAATGCCCGACCTCCTCGAAGTTGCCACAAAATCATAAACCAGATCACCGGATCCGATGTAAAGAATATATCTCCCTTATAATATGGGACACATGTTATGATCCTCATGTGTGTATTTCACAAACATCTCGAGGTTTTGGTGTAGTGGTTTGTTACATTTGGTATACGTGGCGGCCCTGTGTAACTCCATCCCCATCCCCATCACCCCATGACTGTGCCATCACCTATACTACCTAATGCACGGGGGTCATGGTGGAAGCTGTAAAGGTACATGTTGTATCAATGGCCCATGTGCCACCTATACATGAACCTATTGAATGATTCGTATCACAGGCACCTATATTTGTGGTGGAGCATGTCCCTACACTTTGGTAGACCATGTCCCTAGCCCTGTGCTCTCGCAGCTTTGGCCACCTACTAGCCTAATCGGACCTTGTCTTACGGTTGGCCCCTAAGTCTTGTTTTTGCTACTTATTATCTTTGCATTTATTATGGATTCCTACGGAATAGTGATCCAATGCGGCATCACGATCGTGCACCATGTTGGATAATCTACGGTAGTCCTAGGATCTATGACTACCTATTAGATATTGTTTAGCCTCTCCAATGCTCAACTCTACGGCATATTCACGCCATCGATATAATCGGTATGGGTGTTACCTCACCATACGTAACTACAAATCATGAAAATCTCACCTCTGATAAGCAATTTTTCCCAAGTGACTCATTATGTCAGCACTAGTGGCTCTTAGCCTCGTAAGATGGCTTGTCGGTTATCTAGTTCATAAAGTACCATGTGGGTTTCCCATGGTAATATGATCCCATGCCAATCTAAAGAAGGTTCGCATGACTCGGGCTCCTCATCCATCTGTAGGAATTCAAATGTAACTCCATGTATAATTGGGCGGTATGCACCGACCCCAAGCAAAGACCTCTCCCTCCATCAATCGGTGCACAAATCCTATCAAGCCAAACTGGAATTGGGTACCGGTCTTATCAAGTGACGAGTAGCCATTGATAAGAGCCATAAGATAAACATGAATTCGTGCAATCCTCCTACTCTCGAAACATCTATATAAGTGCATTGTCATACCCTCTTAGGGTATATCCTCTCGAAGGAACAAATCTCAAATGTGTCTTTTAATTTGGTCATGGTTCCCATCATACACAGTCAAAATTCCTTGTATCAGCTCTCGAAGAATTCGATAAACATCCTTGAGAGTCACAATCATCTCTACGGTAGGTAGTCAAAATGTTTGACTCCCACTCTGTCATCGCTCTTCTAAGGTCGTAAGTAGAGCATGATCCAACTTGATGTGAGATAGCTGGGAAATGTAAGTCAACCCTGTCACATCTAGCAATACAACTAGGTCTATCTTATCATGGTAGCTAAAATTCATCTCGTAGGCTCGACATCGCTTGTGACACTCCTGCATGTCCAAAGATCATGGTCTCTCCTGCAGATCACCCAAAAACACCAAAAAAATTAATTAACATCATTTCTTATACATCATCTTCTAAAGTCTTCTAACCACTTCTGCATTCATCTAATCACTTCTCAAAATATCCTAAATTCTTCTAAGCCCTTCTAAAACATCAAAATTTTCACTAGTTTACTTCCTTTTGCATTAGTGCACCTCCTTTCATGTTAGCACACCTTAGGTTACGTTAGCGCACATCTTTTCATGCTAGCACATTTTACATGCTATCACACCTATTTTGATGCCCATGTTCTCATCTTCACGCTAGCGCATTTTCACATTAGTGTGCCTAATCTAACACTCATGCTCTCATTTTTACACTAGCGCATGAAATTTGCTAGGGAAAAAATAGACTAACACTCATGCCCTCGGTTTTACACTAGCACATAGAGATCACGCTAGCACATCCGAGAGATATGCTAATGTGCTTGAAGGCGTACGCTAGCGTTAAAACATGACTTTCTATTGACCAAAAAATGTAATAAATACACTTGAAATCGAAAAATTTGCATTACTTACCTTTGGGGTGCCATCTGTTGTAGGCCTCTATACTCTCGGATGTGGTCTTCATGATTTCTACTGAGTCCATAATATGAGCCATCTCTCTCTAAAATCAAAGCAAAAAACTCACTATACGCTAAGAATGTTTAATAGCTCAAATGATCGTGATGGAGTTTTACTTGCCCTCCTTGCTATTTATACCCTCCCAGCCCTTTTTCTTCATTTTTCTTCCCTCATACGGGTAGGATTACTCACATTTTCCTCTATTTTTCTCCCCCCATGTACTCGATTCTCAGCACGATGATTTATTCGAATAAATCATCTTTTTGTTGTTGTTTTCATCTCGTTAGGGCATTTTCTTACTTTTCGATGACCTTTTCCTCTCACTGGGGCATATTCTTACTTCTCGGTGACCGAGTTGGTGTACCACACATACCATCATTCTTATATATCACATTTTTCTTAAAAATTCAAAAAAATCCAAAAATTTGGTAAAAACTCAAAAAATCCAAAAACTTGGTAAAAATTCAAAAAAATCCAAAAATTAGTAAAAATTCTAAAAATCCAAAAAAATGGTAAAAACATTCAAACAATAAAAAAATTGGTAAACACAAAGACATTCTCCATCTGAAATCATTCATAGGACACAAAGTCCTCGAACATTTAAAATTTTCATAGCATCTCTCTTTGGTCCTCGCTTGTTCTTGCACACAACATGCAAATCATTTTGATCTACCCTCATTAACAAAGTTGGTTTTATTACTATATATATTTCCCCTTACACATTCGAGTTGCTTGGGACAGTTTCATAGTGCACAATTACTTTTTTATGGAACTTCTAGATCCTCTGTTTATTCACCTTGCATGTATCCTTGCTTAGGGTGCAAATTTTAATCCTTATCATATAACTCAAACATGTGGGAGGCTGAAGCTAGATAACAAAACAATTGGTGTGACTATCTTGAATGTTGTTTTTTAGTACGTTTGTTGGTGTTTGTTTCGTTATTGGTCTGCGTGTTTACTTTCTTGTACGGCATTACTTTATGTATTTTTCTTTGAGTCGGTCTTTTAGCAATGAACAAAAAATCAGTATTATGGCTCTTCATGTCATTTTACACTTTTGTTGTATGATTATATAAAATAAAAATTTACTCCTAAGATAGATATTTTTTGAATATGATGTGATATGATGATAAAAAATTTGTCCTGAGCCATTTGGGTTGTTTTCTATCACCGTTTCTTCATGTGTGTGCTTCTTTCTAACTTCATTTTCTCCCAATCATTTTACATTTTTTCTCAATTCTAACAATGGCCAACCAGGATCAATTTGAATTTCTTTCATCATAATTTTCTTCCACAACACCTGGGGCAATAGGGATTCTATTTATCCCCCCTCCCCCCTTTTTTGTTTCTTCCATCCATTGAAACACAACATTTCTTTTTCAATCAATCAATTTAAACAATGGCCAACCACGCCCATTTCACCTCTCTATTGTTGTAGTATGCTTTTGCTATTCAAACTTTTCATCCTTGATTTTCAATCGTCAATTGAACTTTTCTGTCACCACATCGACACTCGAGGGGACATCCTTCAATCTACTCATTTTTCTTCAAAATTTAATTATCTATAATTTTTTACTATCGTGAAGTGGCGCCGTGCTTGCTTACACCACACCAAAGAGGGGAAAATGTAGGCACCTAAATCCGACTACGCAATTTTACTACTATAATTGCATTGTTTATCTTCTTTCCCATCATTCCCATTATAATTAGTGATTTCCTAATAATTAGCTAACATTTCCCTTTATCTTTGTCATTTAACGACACTTCATTAATTAACTAGTTTTCCTTCATTCTGGATGCCAATTAATGACACTTCGTTAGTTATAATCCTCTTTTAATTAGATATTATTAGTTAATTAAGTATTTTAACCTCCTATTTAATAAATAAACCATCTTATTGGTTTAAACCCTCTTTCAAATCCTCCAAATTCTATCAATTTCCTCCTAAATCACCTCCAAATGGCTTTATAAGCTTAATTTGGCCTATTAATTAATCCTAGTTGATTAATTAAATCATCTCCAACTCCTATGAGTTGCTAATTACTAATTAATTCTTTCTAATCATGCTTATCTCTTTCTAATTGTACTATATCTTTATCACACATTCACTAGGTTTCTAGCTTCTCCCAAATTGGAAAGCTATATATAGAACCTAGTATCCCCCTTCCAATTTTACACCAGTGTTTTACTATTACACTATATGCACATGATAAGATAATTTCTACCATTTAAAATCTTATTGATCTAGCACCCATTCTATCCTCTACTTGCAAAGAGTAGTAAAGGAAGATCCATACATGGCCATTAATCCATATTGGTGAGATCCTTTCCTCTTCATGGAGATAGCCTTCCTTTGATCACATCATAGCCGTGATCGGTTCAACAATAGGAGCAACTATAATTTAGAAAGCATGTCAAAATAACAAAGGATGGCTTAGTGTTTCAAGTTTAAGTTAGATGCATTGATTATCTTTTTCCCTTGCATAGCTTTATCATGGTGTTTTTGGTAGATTAACTAGGTTAGGATTCTACTTGGTGTTAGTTTCATTTCATTTACTTAGTTTGATTTATTCACATGCACACAATGTATATTGTGAATTGCGAAAAGAATGTATACTATAAGAACACACCCTAATTTTGAATTATTGTAAATATTTGAATGTTTTTGTTTTTTAGGCCCTCCATGAGGGTATAGATGAAAACCTATTCTCCAAAGAGAAGGAAGGGTGATCTAAGAATGCCCCTATGGAGGGGAGCAGATAGAGAGTATATGCAACTAAAATATATGGAACACAATTGCCCCACTTTATTTGTTTGTTTTTGTTTTTTTTTGTTGTTGTGTGTGTGTGTGTGTGTGTGTGTGTGTGTGTGTGTGTGTGTGTGTGTGTGTGTGTGTGTGTGTGTGTGTGTGTGTGTGTGTGTGTGTGTGTGTGTGTGTGTGTGTGTGTGTGTGTGTGTGTGTGTGTGTGTGTGTGTGTGTGTGTGTGTGTGAAGTGTAAAGTGAGGTTAGGGTATAAAATTGATCATTAATAGTCAAATAAAACATATAAACCAAGTGCATCATTGGGAAGTGAGGGGGAAGAGCATGAGAACTACCCAAAACAGCCTTACAAGGAAGTAAATCAATTACCGAATATGATAAAGGATCAATCCTCAAATAACTAAAGTGTAAGTGGAACCATATTAGTGACATGAACAAAAAAATACCTATGAGGAGAACCTGAAATAGTAGAGCAGTGGGTATAACGTGATGTGTGATGCTTTCATGGTAGAATAAAAGAGTGAGAGATCCTATAAGATATGTGATAAACAATGGAGTAAGCTAGAAAGTTATAAGTTTTGTTTAAAGTGTTGTGAGAGTGTGAACCACTAGAACTAATGTACGTGAGAAAAGGCCTAAGAGAAACCTAGGGGCCCAAGAACTATGTGGTGCAATATGTACAATGAAGGCTTATACGTATACCTAAAATTATGTGAATTTTTGTCTACAACCAAAGATTGATCAAGGGGGACTAGTGCAATGTGAAGTGTGTGAGACAATAGACATATATGTATATGCACTAGGAAGAGGGATGGAAACTATAAAATAAATAGGCATGTTAGGAGGAAATCTTGAAAAGGAAAACCTTGAATAGTGACAACTTGCTAATGAATAATAAACTTGATATAATGATGGACAATGGATGAAACAACCCTAATATCATGTATCCAATGGATACCTAGATATAATACTCCAATAGGAGAAGATTTGGAAACCATGAATGAGGTTTATGTAGTGATAGATCCAACTATGATTCGTCAAAAATGTGGATCAAAATCAAGTGCAAGACTCTTAAAAGGAATTCCAAAAGAATGAATATATGGCCATGCACAAACATTTTCTATGCGATTTGGGGTAACCAAGACATCTTGAATAAGATTCGTATGAATAAAGACCAAAATAGATAATGTTTTAGAGATAAGTGAAGCATCTATATCAAACTCATCAAAATAAATGATTGGTGTAGAAGATGGTGTGCTATAAATAGTGCCAATCAAAACATCAAGTAGATGATTAATAATATCAATCATAAGATCAAATAGATGATTATAAGAGGGTGATGGTGGTACTACATGATGAGTGTTATGGATTTCTGAATTAGATGTGTCATTAGTATGCTTAAAAAGTGGATCATTGAATATTTTCAACTTATCATTACTATTGGTAGGATTAGAAGATTCAGTGGGCTCATCCCATTTAATTACATTATATTTAATAATATCATGAATTATGTGTCGTAACTTAATACATATATCTATAGAGTAAACAATACATCTGTGATAATTATAAGAATCGTTAACACCTAAGCCCTTATATTGAGGCTTGCTTATATCAACATAAAGCGATGGAGGGAGATACATGAGATTACACTAAATAATTACTTTAATACCATGCGCGAGAGGATAAGACAATCATGTAAATTGTCATCTTATAGGCTGTAATTGTAGCTTAACAGTTGAGCGACAACATTGACAACGTCATTAGAAGCAACCTTAGGGTCATTAAATTTCCCTTTGAAAGTATATTTTCTTGGGAACTTGATATTGGATGGATGAGGGGAGCTAGAAATATACTTCATTTTGTTCATGTATAATATCTTAGATTCATACTATTTAAGTGTATGACATAGATGGATAAAATATTGAAACTTATCAAACATGGCCAATTCTTGCAATGGAGGGAATAAACTTTAAATGAAAAGGTCTTACAATTAACTATCAGCTAATATGGTGTTCATCTTAGTAAGGATTATGTGATAACACAAGACATAATCATTCATATGCTCATCGGATCCTGGTTTGAGTTTGGACATTTGTGCATAAAATATCTTATCCCCAATGTTGATTAAAAATTGTTCTAAGGATTGATTTTCTAATGTACTAAAAGAGTGCATAGAATGTGTGGGGAAATCATAAACCATTGCAAATAAAACTCCTTAAGACTCCTATGGGATATCTTAGTAAGTAATATATCATGAGATGCATAGTCAAAGAAAGCAACATGGAATGATCTAATATAGTGTTACGGATCACCCTTGCAACAACTTTAGGTAAAGGATATGAAACAACTTTAGGTGTAAGTGGATCATGCAATAATTTATAAGATTCCATTGTATTAGAATTATGAGATACAATTTGTTGTAAATATAATATTTGTACTTGTAAAGAATGAATAAGGGACCCAATAGCTGCGTGTTAGATGAGGATGCATGTGAGTTATTATGATGATAGATATGATATGTAGTAGAAATGGTTGCAGCATGAATAGGTATAGACAAGTTTTGCATAGGAATATGAGGTTTCCCCATGGAGTTAGGCTCAATAGATTTGGATATAGTAGATGCTTCTACATAGGCATGTTTGAGTTGATCTCTTGCAGCATATAGAATAATATCAATGTGGTTAGGATTTTCATGTAAAAATGCTATAAATTTTTCTCTTTATCCTTACAAAGCTCTTGTGTATATGATTGTATGTATTAGTATTAGAATCATGACCTTGGATAGGATCAATGTGAAGAGTGAGAATAACATTATAAAATAGATCAACAACAAAACATTGTGGCTCATAAACATCATCCTCATATGTGTCCTCATGTCCAAATTGAGAAACCATAGAAAAATCATCTAAATCATCATATAATTCCATGATAGAGCTAGGGTTAGAGTGCTTAGTAGATGCATATGTAAAGGGAACAACATGATAAGCCATTGATGCCAATAAAATAGATCTCGAATGTCGGATGAAACCATAGGGCCATTAGGGTTAGGTCTGCAATGTTTGATTAGAAAATGTTGGGTTCACCAAATGATTTTACTTTTTTGTGAATTCTTGTTTCATTCCCTTTTAATATTTAATGTGTTTCTAATTAACATTCATAAAAATATGAAATATTGCAATAAGTGGATATTCTAATTTAATTAACTTCCAACATTAATTACACAAATTAGAATAACACTTTTCAAAGTGTCTATTGATCCAAAAATAATCAAAAACATAAAGAAGAATTACACTTAGCTGATTTTGCGTGGATTTGGGAGATTCTGAGTGATCTGAATGTAGGAACATGTTAATCTAGAACTAGAAGTAATTCATTACATAAACAGTAAGTGCAAAGCGCACCTTTGGTCAAAATTGTATGACTAGGTCCAAAACATGTATACGGTCTTGGACATGCTTGGAATATGGGTTTGCAACTTCATGATTTCTTCACCTACCTAGAAGTGATTTTCGTTGTGTGTCAATATTATTCAATCATATTTAGAATGGCGTTATAAACTATGCTAAAACCCTAGAACCCTTGTAGTGCAAGAAGGGGTTTCTGTAAAAAAAAGTTAGGTGGGTTTTGGGAACCCCTATGCATCATTGATGTCACCACTACTTTGAAGAGGGCTCAAACCGCATATCATTCTCCTAACATATGATATCTACCATAGTACAATTATAAATTGAAAATTGTGCTTTAATAATGCTTCACTTGCTCAAATGCTTAGGAAGGGTAACATTTTTTTCTTGTAGAGAGAAGATGGAGACTCCTATAGCTGGATGGAGACTTATACATGTAGAGGATGTTGAGCTAATAGATGTACATGATTCATTTTGTAGTTTTGAAAACTTGGAGTGTTTTTTGTGTTTAATTTTTACATGAGGAGTTCTTAAAGTGTGCAAATGAGGTATGATGTATCTGCGTATATTTGCTTCTAAAGGTTAAAATATCATGAAATGTTGACCAAGGGGGAATATTAGTCCATATTAAGATGATGGAATTGAAAGTTTGAGTGTATGATGTGTCGGTCCAAAATTGTATGTCGAGAGTCAAGATATAGATCTACATCCCATTGAATCCAATTTTTAGACCGAAGGGATAAAAAATAATTTTGATTCCATAAGTAAGATCATAGATGTTTCTAGATGTGTTTTATGTTGTTAAACCTCAAAAATTGATGACATAGAGGTGTGCAAAGATAATCAAGTAATAGAAGAGCTATCATGGTGTGTTAATCAAGAGTGAGGAGAGAATATTTGTACATATAAGTGTGCTTTATCAAGGCCAGCAATGTCAAAGGATAGATTGCCAAATTTAAGTGCCTACACATATTCTATTGCAAAAAAATTTATCATGTTTTATCTATTTCTCTACTATTTCAATAAATTATTATCAATGATTTTATTGTATATTTGTATATACAAATGAATTCTAATATACTATGTTTTATGATCTATGTAGATTATCATATTATCTTAGAGAACGTTAGAAAAATTTAAATCAACGCTTTACAAGAAAATCATACAATATCCTTTTGGTATCCATTTTATTTTACTTTAAACCATTATTTTCAATTCTCGTTTGAAGTGGGGAAATTATAGATACCCATTAATGGCATAGGCCCTTTTATCACACATTATTTTTGATCGGTATGTATGGTTTGATAAGTCAAATAATATGGGATAATTGGCATGTCGACACTTATATCTAAGGAAAAATCTTCCACAAATGTTTCTAAACACATTTTTGGTGATCATTCATCTATTTTCTTATTTTTCATAATTCCTACCTTTTTGTTTTAATCTAGTGTCACTCTTCTATGTATAAGACATAGTCGGCCATCCCTGTACAAAATTGGCAAACAATTTTGTTTAAGTGTGGCTTTTTCTCCCTATATTTTTGTTTAAAATTTTCCAAAACAAATATTTTCATTTGAGTAATGATTTTTGGGATAAATTATGTAGATTTTTATTAAAAATATACACATTTTATCCCAAAAACCATTACTCTAATCTCATGAATTGTGGAAAAATCAGAAATCTCAATATACTCATGTTGATATTTTAGGCCATTTTATTTTCAAATTGATGCAGTATGATAAAAATATAAAAAAATCATTAAAACATTGGAAATTTTGGGGACTCCTTATAATATTAATACTTTCCAAATATCAAAAGATCACTTACATACTCAAGTACACAATTTATTACTCTTATTACAAATATGAAGGGCACCTAGTACATACATTACCTCTTGTGTCATTCACTATAAGGGAATGAAATGTATATTTGCATTGATTATCACATGTTATCACACACCTACTAGGAGGGAAAACTAAATTAGTTTGAGGCCTCTTTATAGTATTTCTATGTAGGAATTTTAAACTTAGCAAGGGGTTAAGGAAGCTTGATCACCTTGAACTAAACTCATTTTCAAGTTTTTAATAAAAGGAATAAGTTAGGGTATTTGTGAAAAATAATCCCTAAATTAGTTACATATGTGAGACCACAAACACTTAGATATTAGGTATTGATCCTAAGACACAAATGAAAATTCTATAAAATCTAAAATTCATATAAGATTCATAGAGGAAAAATTCATCCATAGAGGGAAAATTATTTTGGATGACTTTGTCTTCAGCACAAGTGGTGTTAGGCCCCTAAATTCTTATATTCTTTATTTGTGTCCCGCATTGGGGATAAAATATTATTTTATTCTTTAAGACCATTTTTTCAAGAGGATGCACGGAAAAATGAAGAAAGGTTACGCGTAAGAGGGATAGGAAATAAATGTGTGTAAGGAATATAAAGAAGCACAAAATAGAACTAAAAAGATGCATGTAGAAAGAAGGAAGAAGAAGCGCACACATGAGGAATGGGAGAGCTATGCAATCAAGTGTTGAAAAGGAAGTTGCACTGAGAAAATAACATTGAGTATTTAGGGGTTTAACATACATCACAAATGTATTGTACTAGTACGTGCAAGAATAATAGATGTCAAATATAGAAAGGATCAAAAATAGATAAGTAACCAATAGTTATGATAACTTACATGAAATTGATGCATGGACATAGAAAGAATACTAGAGATAATAATGCGAGGATAGCTCACAAGGTAGGTAAAGCAAGGACATGGCTAAATATAGCTAAGTAACTATTAGAAACACTCACCATGTATGAACTAGCTATGGAGGAAGGTGGGCTAGCCACCACCTAAAATAATAGTTAACTAGGATGTAGAACTCAAGGGCTAAGAATAACTCTTAGAAGAATAGTGAAGGGAAAGTCCCCACTAGTATTTATACCTCATAAAATATCCATTGTAAATATTTTTTTCCTCTGTAAGTGTGGATGTGAGTGAATATATGTATAAATTAAAATAGGTATGGTAGTATCTTGATCCTTATGTACTTGTGTCATGATTAATTAATATGAGAAGCATAACTTATTTTGGAATAATAGTGTTGCTTTTTGCAATATGTTAGTTAGAGATGCTTCCTTAGTTACTCGTGTTTGTCTTAACTTTTACCTCCACTTCATTAGGCTAAATTTGATTAAATCCAAACACTTTTGTGCTTTGGGTGAGCTCACTCAAGATTTTTCTTTGGTGTGATAGGCCAACATAAGGAGAAAGAAAATTGTGTGTGCCATTTTCCTAACCCATGCACAATTGCATATTTTTGTTGTATAACTAGGCACGTAACATTTTGGTTCCATTATTAGGAAATCATGACTATGCAAAGATGAAATAGAGGAAAGATTTTCAAGATCACGTAGGACAACATTGATTCTTGAAAATATACTATTAAAGACGCATTCACACAATGACACCCAAGCTATAAGGATTGTTTACCAAGGATTTTGGTGGAAATGAATCTCTATGATGAAGCGTAAGAGACATTTTTCGTGAACTCCTTATACACCACATGTTTGGTTAGTATCTTATTGTTTGGGAAGGAATTGAAATTTAGGAAATAACCACCCCTAAACTCTAAAATTCACAATAATACTTACATGACATGACACAACTTGGATGTGAGTAGTGGATTACTAGTGGAAATGTACACTATGTAACTATATCACTGAATAGTTAGTATCTACATTTTCTTACACAGATGAAGTATAGTTTAAATTCTTTTGAGATCTGTGTGGATCATACTTGAGTAAATTCTCATTGGAAATTAAGAAACTGATGGTAGATGTGGGTATTGAGAATTTCCCCATGGGCAGCTAATTACCCCACTTGTGTGAGTGATGCGTAGGTATAGGAAGGACAATATCAAATATAATTTGAACCATTCCCTTGATAAAAAAACATTAAGAAGGATGTGGTATGAAGAATAAAGGCACAAAAATGTAGAATATGGAGATTCTCTATCAAAGAAACTCAACTCCAGGAATTGTAGGAGAGGACCAACAATATTATTTAAAGTGGGGAGAAGGGAAAGAGGATGAAGAGCTCTAAGAAGGGGAAATAGTACATCATGAGATAACAAGAAATCTGTAGGAAAAATACAATGTATATGGCATCCGATCCAACTTACTATGATTTTTCATGCAACTAGACTAACCCATATAGAAGATCAAGTGTCTATTGAAACCGATAGTGACAAGGAAGTGAATAAAGCTAAGTAAAAAGATCCATTGGATAATAGTTTTCTTATGTAATTCAATCACTAACACCTGCACAAAAATGATAAAATTTAATCCTAATCTCCCAAAATTACAAAGATTTGGAATGATGAGTACTAATTTAACAACATAGACACTGATTGATTGGTATATATGGAAATGTACCACATAATAAACTAATGGAACTAATGTTTTGAGTTCTAGTGGAAATTTTAGGGCACCTATATAAAATATACCAATACAAGGAAGCATTGTGGCTCATTCACAACATGTTCTAGTGCCGAATATATTATATGAAAGGTATTTACGCTTACCATAGTAGCATGGTGTGGAAAATGTTACGAGCATGTTCACAAATGTGAAATCATTTAGTGTGTGAAAGGTGTGGCTTCCTTATAACGTAAATTGATTCATTCTATAATGACATTACTTAATCATGCCCATACTTGGTATAGGAAACATGATCTCTCGTAAGTTGTGGTGGAGTATGAACAATTAAAACTAACGTTCTTGAAAGAATTTGATATACCATAATTTTAGCAACATAGTATCTCGGTGCTTAAAGAGATTAAGTAGGAATTAACCGAGAGTATGCATACTTATGTTGTGTGGTTTAAAACACTCGTCTCAAAGCTATCATATGAAATAAATCTAACTCAACATGCACAATGGTTTTTAAGAGGACATTCAAGTACACCATTTCACAAAAACCTTCACTAATCTATGTGAAGCACTAGGAGCAACATTATGCGTTACGAAGTTGGGAGCATATACATAAGATTTATTCCATTCATGGAGACATAAATTACATCTATGGTGACTCAATTAGAGGATTTGACAAAAAAATAATACTAGAGAAACATGCAAGTGGAGTGTGGTGCATTGACTATGAGGTAGAAGGCCACACAAATAATACATGTTTGTGCTGAAATCTAAAAACAATCTTGATGGCTTGTGAAATATGCAAAGGAAGTCATGATGCAATAAATTACCCCTTACTAAAATCCACCATATAGAAGACATTAGTGACCTATTGCAAGATTTTTGATACGCATAGACATGATACATATAATTGTTACATAATCAATCACATTCATGAAGCTTAATCATTGTGACTCGAGATAGGCCACATTGGATAACAATAAAGAAGGACATCGTGGATATAGTAGAGTATGAGGTGGTTGAGGTTGATGTGGATATGGAGGAATAAAATTCCCACCATGAGCTTGCTACAAGTGTGGGTCACTATACCATTAAATGAATGACTCTCCAATATTCTCGGTAGGCACACATTCTAAAAAGAGCATAAGGTTGAATATTTCCCAGATATGTACATGTTTATGAAGGAAATTTTTAAAATGGCACAAGAATGATTAAGATTACATGTTAAATAGTTTAAGAATGTCACTGAAGGCTGTCGTGCCATAATATGAACCTTCACCTAAGTCAAATAACCATGCAAGGGGTTGTTAACCATGCAAATATATCCACTACATTGAACAAAATAATATCGTCGTGAGAACCAAATCTAGGAAAAACTTACCTAGATGCTAGGAAACAAAAGGAAATACTTCATGAAATAAAGGACCTAATTCAAGAGCTCCGAGGGAAATTGAGTTCCTAAGAGAAGACATGCGACTACGGAAAAAAAAATTGAATATCCTACAAAAGATAAAACTAGTAAGAATGATTTTAAAGTAGTATGTAGGATTTATGTACTTTGAAGACATATTACCATTGTTAATTTAATGGTTATTGCATAAGATTAGAAAGATTAGAAAAATTTGGGACAGTCAAGAAGAGAAATGTCCACTCCACAAAAGTAGAAGAGTTTGATCATGAGATATTGGTCGATGCTTTTATAAATGGGTGGAATATAAATGGAATATTGGTAGACATAGGTATGGAAGTCAATATCCTCATGATGGATGCTTGAAACAAAATGGGGTTTCTGCACTACATCCACCTCTACATGTTTTGTTCATGTTAAACAAAACATGGGTTGTGCCTCTTTGGAGTACTAAAGAATTATATTATTAGTATAATGGGGGTCAAGTTCCATGGTGATTTTAAAGTAATAATACTAGACAAGGAAGAAAACTTTCCAATGTTACTTGGAAGACCATGGTGTTATTCAAATAACGTGGAATTGCGATTCAAAAAAGGGGTATGTAAGCTTCAAAATGGATCTTAGCAAGTCATATTTCTAATGGGCCCAAAAAAAGAGGGCACCATACATGAAAATGTAGAAGATTATGAAGATTTAGAACACTTCTACAATATACAAGTGAAGGGTTGGAGAACTATAAACCAACACCTGCAAGGAGAAATAAAGTGGGGTGACAATGACAATCAATATTAGATACCACAATCGTGATTGCAGCTTGTGATAATTGGTGCACGGTTGAATGAATTAATTGGAATATATTGTGATAGAATTCAACGTTCTCTAAATTAAGACTGGGAAAATAAAACAAACAAACCACCACAAATGATTCAATGGAAGTGAAGATGTGCAAGATTTCATATGTAAGATGGAAATGTACATGTAACTGGAAAAGGAAAGAGTCAATTGTGTAATCTATTTGTTAAAAGGAACCATTAAAATATGGTGGCATACTCATATCTCACTATTGGAAACATGGGAACACGTCAAAGAGGCTATGTGTATTAGGTTTGAATGAAGTAAAATGGTATGAAAATTTCTAATTTATAGTGGTGTCACCAAACATGAAGAACACCTTCAAAAATGTGAGGAAATATGGAGTAGCGAAGTGCATGAAATAAAATCATAATTGTGAATGCATGTATTCTATCACACACTTTGTGTAGAGGCACACACATGGTATATTTCTTATGAATTGAACAGAGAAACAACTTATTGGGTGAAACTAAAGGAAGGGTTTATATAAACTTTCTCTTTTACATCCTCAATCCCTCATCTGAATTACCCTCTTCAATGTGTCAAAATGATGATATTTAGGGATGATGCAATTATGGAACAAATATTCCTAACACTACATAGAAAAAATGACTCGTGCTACCCAAAACGTTTGAAGAAAAATTAACTAACATTGATACAAGTGAGGAAAATAACGAAATTTGGATACAACAAATTGGATGGGAAAAGGTAAAGAGAAACCTATGTGATAATTATAAGAAGAAGTGATCTATAACAACTTGAACTTAGATATCTTTATTGATCTAGAGAATTTATTGATAAGAAGGAAATAATAACTTAACCTTAGAATAATCCTTTAAAAGACATACGAGTTAATATAGGGAGTGATGAAGCACCAACACTCACAACAATTAGTGATTATTGGAGTGAGCAAGAGATTGCAAAAAATATTGAACTCTTGTGTAAATATGATGATATAATTCCAATAGGATATCAATAAATGGAGTTGTTACACCCATCATTGTGCATAATGCATATAAATTTGATTGAGTAAAAAATCTAGTCGGGGAAAACACCATACGAGAATGAATCTTAATCTTCACACAAATGTAAAACAAGAAATTGAAAAAATGTTAGTTACTGGTGTAATTATACGATATAAGGATAAGAGTGGGTAATTATAATGGTTATCAGTATAAAAAATATGGGCACATAATAATTTGTGTGGATTAATAGAATCTAAATTTGATTTGTGTTATCGATCCATTCTTGACTCCTTTCACCAAAGAAATTCTAGACTGGCTAGCGAAGGGAAATATATACCTTCACTGATGGATTTTCCAAATACCACCAATTTAATATCGTAGAAGAAGATAGATAAAAAAATTACCTTTGTAATTAAATGGGGATCATTCGCTTACATTGTAATGTCATTCGGGTTAAGAACAAACCTGCAGTTTTCTCGTGCATAATAGTGACAACTTTTGAATTTTTCATTCTCAAAAATCTTTAAGTATAGTTATAAAACTAGATAGTGTGTGGGTTATTCAAAGATAATTTTAATAATTTACAATTTATGTTTGAAATCTGCTAAAATCTATAAATTTATTTAAATCTAAAGTAATGTGTCTTCTGACTCTTTTTGGCAATTGTTGGGGCACATAATCTGCAAGGATAGTTTTTTGGTTGATCCGGCTAAAATTACAGTCATAGTTCATTTCGAATCACCAAAACATAAAGGGAAGTCCATGATTTCCTAGGACATTACAGATATTATTTAAAATTTATTAAATATTATGCCAAAATATTCACGCCCTTGGAAAAACTATTGCGCAAAATAGAGGAAATTGAATGGGGTATTGATCAAGAAGCAACAATTAAAAATTTAAAATAAAAGTTGACACATGATCCCATATGACAATTCCCAAATTGGAATACACCTTTCCATGTACATATAGATGCATAAGGAATAGCTATTGGAGCAATCTCGAGTGTAACCCAAAGAGGGCACCATGGATCATCCCATTTATTTTGCAATTAGAAAACTAATGTGCATTGATAAGAACTATAAAACTACATAACATGAAGGATTTTCAATGGTGTATGCACTATAAAAATTTAGACACTATTTATTGGAAACTCCGTTTGTATTCTTCATGGATCACATGGCATTGAAACACTTGGTTAATAAGGTAGTATTACATGGGAGGATATGTAGATGGATAATTTTATTTCAAGAATTCCAATTTTTGGTTGTGGTCAAACCAAGAAAAAACAATACATGTCCGATAATCTATCCTAAATAACTACGGGGAAAAAGTGATACCAATTAAGGAAGGCATGTAGGATACAAAACTATTTCAAATACAGAGTGGCTCGGATGAACTAGAGGACATTATTTTATTTCTACAAAATGAAGTCACACTAGAAAAATACACTTTTATCCAAATAAAACAACTCACAAGTAAAATTTGTGCCCTATCAATTAATAAGTATAAATCTACACAAAATAGGGCATGATGAAATGCTAAAAAGGTGTGTAATGGATCATAAGTGAAAAGATATTCTACATGAAGCACACAAAGGAATTATATCGGACATTATGTCGGAGAAGCTATGGAGAGGAAAATTCTTATAACTATATTATGGCTACAAAGGTTGGTTAAAGATACTCAGGAGTATGCAAAAATATGTCACCAATGCCAATAGGTCGGAAAAGCCAATAAGCATGATCAAATGCTATTGATACTAGTTATTTCACAAGAACCATTCACAAAATGGGTAATTTATTTTGTTAGATGTATGAATCATGTTACACGATAAATAGGTGCACATTATATCATTACGATGACTCGATTTACTTAACAATATGGGTAGACATGATACCAATAAAGGACTGCATGATGAAGACAAAAAAAATATTTCTTTGGGAGAATATAATCGGTAAATATGGATGTCCATTAAGCCTTACAAGTGATAGAGGAACACATTTTTTGAGTGATACTATAAGAATATTGTTGGAAGAGTTTATGGTTGCACACCACAAATAACTCCTTATCACCCACAAGCTAATGGGATAGTTGAGATATTCAACAAGATTATAAGTAACACTCTAAAAAATATTTGCAACACCATTTCAACTTGTGTTTGGGACAAAGGTAGTTTTTCCAATAGAATTTATGGAACCTTCAATATGCATTACATGACTTGCAAACCGGATGCCAAAGCTTCAATCAATGAGCACCTAATAAAGCTACTAGAACTATATGAAAGAATAATACAAGTGCGATGGACTCATAATATATAAAAAGAATTGAAAAAGACATAACATGATCGAAAAATCAAAAACAATACATTTGTAGTAGGCACAAAATTCTCTGTATGACTCAAAATATGCACATCATCTAGGAAACTTAAAACACTTTGAATAAGTCCTTAAGATATCATTTTAATCCTTCCAACCGGGGCATGTCAGTTAAAGGACCTCGTGGAGAATTTCTAACAAGATACTTTAATGGTATTATATTGAAACCCTACCACCAATGAAGTAATATTGTAATTAAATAAGGTGTATGTCATTAAAATAGTTGTTACTTAGTATTAATTTGATTTCTTGAATGTAATAAGTACATGTTACTTGCATGTTTTTTTATAGTAATGTTTTGGCTTTATTATTGTCTCCAATGCTCTATACATCATACATTTTGTTGATGCACAAAATATGCACACCATGAAGGTGAATGACAGGCTCTTATGTCCTACTCATTTTAAGACCACAACTTATGTGATTTAGTGCATGAGTTGTAGGGTATTGGTTATTTAGACCAATAGTAGGGGTTTTTTTGGATTTTTAGTCCTTCTAGCACCACTCCTATAATTCTTCACCTAATTTGTCTTTGAAACCTACCTAAATCTAACCTAATCTAAGAGGGTGTTGCCAAAGAAACCAATAAAAGGGAAAGAAGGGCAAGGAGAAAAGAAATATGCAAAAATATGTAAATGTAAATCTTGAGTGCTTGATGGAGATAACATTACTTTCCTAGTTAAACAAAAGGCATAAAATATAGTTAATCACTCAAATTTCCATTCCCATGGTGCAAGGATTCTAAGGGATTAGTGTTAGACAACATGTAGATCAAAAATCACCATGTCAATTGCCAAAGCACATCTAAATGGTTCATTTAACTTGCATAATGCCCAAAAATGATTAAAACCTAAACTAGCACAAGCACAATTAAAAAACCATGAAAGGAAAGCATATGAATAATATATCAAACACTTAGAATGAACAATAACAAGTTGCTAAAAAATTGGAAAATGAAGATTTTGGTCTACAAATCTTGCATAAGTGAGTATTTTACACTAGCTTGCATTATTTTCCAAAATAATGCCCCTTTTTGAAATGGGGGGCATTTACAATACTTATATATTTCCAATCCTTCCTCCACCAACTTACAATGCACTAAACCCTAAACCCATCAAACAAAACAATGTGTTTTAATTTTACAACCTCCAAACAACTTGCTTACAAACGTAAAGATTAGAATTTCATTAAATTCATGGTTATTAGTGGAATTCATCCAAACTAAAATTGAGGTGGGTCCCATGAGGAAAGATATCACTTTTATACTTGTTATGATGAAAACACGAGAGAAATGGAAGAAATTCATTTCTGGGAAATAAACATTTTATATCTTCTATAAATGCCATTTTCATCTTTTTGTGTCTTGGAAATGGTTAATAGGCTCCCTCACGTTACTTAGATCCTTCTAGAAGAGGAAAAGGCTAAACATGTAATGAGAAATGCAAGAAATCCATCTCAAATTTTGTGAATTCATTGTGTTTTTCTCATGCCCATTAAATTTAATGACATGGATATGTCCTTCATAATTTCCATTGGTTTTAGGCTCAAAAAGGGTGATTATGTGTCTTCATTTTGATTGTTGTGGGTGCAATCACATTTTCTTTATTCTGGTCTTTGGAGCTCATTTTTTTATATTGTGGCCTTTAGAGTGTTACGCGGATTTTGGAGTAAACTTTCTTTATATCATGGCCTTTGGAGTGTTGTGTGGCTTTTGAAGTGAATTTTATTTGTATCGTGGCCTTTGGAGTGTTACACATCTTTTGGAGTGACTTTTCTTTGTATTGTGACCTTTTCGTGGAACATTACAATTCATTCTATCTCCACAAAACATTATTTTTAGACTACTTTGTGGCTTCCGATATTGCATGCACTTAGTATTTTGATTCTCCAACACTTATCCATTTCTTTCTTTTATGCCACGAAATTCATATGTCCTCTTCTTTAGCCATTAACTAATTTCCTTTGTTCCATGGGTTAGGTTAACCTACGAAAAATGAGTCTCGAAACCCACGGAACACTAGGTCTTTATTCCACTTCTTCGAGAATTAGTTCTAGAAAAATCATCTTCCTTTTCTCTACAAATTTATGTGGCTTTTACATCATATTTGGTGGCTTTCACTCATAAAATACTAGAATTTTCACATCCGTGGGAAACTACAATTTCCAACAATCCACCAAAGACTCCATTTTTACCTCCAAAACTTTCAATTGGCTTCAACCCGTTGGTTTGAAAATCTATCGTTTAGGAAAATCATGGGAAAATAGGCCAACAGTGTGCAGGGCATATCCCCTCTTTGAGACAACAAAGTGAAACTCATTTATTGATATTCTATCAAGCGGGAATCTGTGAAAATCTACACTATTCTAACTTCAAGGGGTTTGGGATCTCATCCCAGTAGAGGTAGTTCCAACTGTGAACAGAAATATAAGAGAGAAGGAATAGAGGAAGGTAGATCTGAAGGGAGAAAATAAATTAATTCCAAGACAGAAAGGTCATAAGGTTTATGCTTTGGGCTGGTAGTAAACAGAGCCAAACTTACTTGCATAAACAAACAAAGAAATACTAATGAACATATGACAATAATAAGAATGAATCCAACATAATAGAAACATAGATCTAACTTAAGAAAGATATGATGCAAATAACACATATATTGAGCACAAAGTCTTAACATATATATTAATATATGTTCTGTTACAAGAAGGCACAAAGTCTTTCTCTCTAACTTCTTTTTCATACAAAAAATGTCCACCTAGAATACAATAAGTATTTATGTATTTATAGAAGAAGAGGAGGGAGAAGACAAAAAGAAACCAACCACTATTTACAAAATATCTACAAAATATCTAAAAAGTCAAAAGTTGACTTTGGGCAAGTTGGTGGATGGCAACATCCCATGATGCAACATGGATGATGTCATCATAAATGCCAACATACTTTTTAAATATTTTTACAAAAATATCAAAGCATACACAAGAAGAGAAACTATTCATTGTCATCTCTTTGCTTGAAAGGAGTGTCTTGCTTCCGATCAGGAGAGGCGATGTGACACTGAGCTCGGTACTCCATAAACTTGTTGATCATTGTCTAAAGTTGATTATGATCTAGACCCTTGAAATGGTCGCCAATAACTTTGCAAGTTTCTTTTTCAGTCTTGAGCTTGTCAGGTAGCCGGTGTACTCTTTGTTTGCCTCAATCAAGTATCCAATGAAATCGTGGCAAGCTAGAAGGTTATTGATTGATTCTCGGTCAAAAGTGACCTCTGGTGCCAATCCTTGGGTTGTGATAGTCTTGAAGATCTTGATTGTATCATCTGCCTCCCTCAAGGTGAACACTTCATTGAGCATCTCGGAGCCATCTTCGTGATATTGTCTAATCCATTTGATAATTTGCATCCATGGATTCATCCTTGATTTTTCTATCCTTTCTAGGATATACTCCATTTGATCAACCCGGTAATCCAGTGCAACGAGAGCTTTGTGGTGTGCCTACGGGTGATCAATGATGCCGACCTTTAATAGGTCATCAGTTGAGTAGTCGACCATTGCCTAAAATGTTTCATGTTACAATCTAGCATTGTCCAACTCCTCGGAGAGGATCCTGCCATCTTGTCTATAGATCCTTGTTTTCCGATTTATACCTGGTAGAGTCCTGTGAATTTCTTAATTATTTCTTCACTATCTCTGAGGACTTACTCTATCCAGGAGGACACCGCCGTGCCTTGTTCACCAATCTTGGCGCATTCATTTATCTTGTCTTGACTGAGAACTTCAGTACGCTCGGCGGTAGTCATAGGAGGAGCATTGTCCATTCTCTGCAAAGCTTAGAGGAGATTATTGTTTTGTTCCTTTAGTATCCTCCTCTCCTCCTTTACTTCTTAAATTTTCTTACAGAGGGCATCTACTGCAGACAAGGCCTCTCCTTGTAGGCTCTCAGATGAGGTTCCCATTGTGACTTGAGTCACTGTAAATTCTGTAGGAGACAGATCTTTCTTTTCTTTGGTGGGATCAGGATATGCAATCTCCATGACCCTTTCTCTGAAATGCTCTTAGAGAAGTAAGTTATAGTTTTTTTCTTCTTTGGTCCCTTCTTTAGAATGACAGAGAAGTCCATGGGTGCTATGGGAACCTTTCTCTTGAGTTGACCCAGATGGTCAGAGATCCAACTTGGACTTAAGGGAGAGGGAGTAGAGGAAATAGAAGAAGAAATGGGGGTGAAAGGGGAAGCAACTGAAGAGGCCGTAGGGAAGAACGTTGAGACACTTGGTGGTGGCATCGACAAGGAGTCCAACGCATTGTTGCTTGTGGGGCCTGGAGTTACTACAGGGAAGAAAAGGACATGGAGGTGGAAGGGATCTATAATGGGATGGAGGGAACACTAGGCGACAGATCCGCGAGAGAGGAGAAGATGGAAGAGGTGGGAGATGGAAGGGAGGAAGGGAGAGAAGAAGAAACATCCATTGGGATAGATGTTTCAACAATAGGGGAGGAGAAGGAGTGGAAGAAGGAATGGTGGGTACCTCGGTGGTTGTAGTTGTGACCACATCCTGAGTGGATGTGTTCGTCAAAACTTTGGTGGTCTCTTCTTCTTTACCTGGAGAGACCAGGTCGACCACTTGCTTCTCAGAAGTAGTAGGAGGGCTTTGAGGAGCTTCTTCTTTGCTTGATTCTCCCTCCTTGTCTTTCCCTTTTCCTTTTAGAACTTGGGCCGGCCTTGGAGGTGCTCTTCCTGAAGGAGAAGAAGTGAAATATACCCCGAGGTAGATGAGACCATAAATTTTTCACCAATGTTCGGTGTGTTGCAACGTGTGCTTGACCCTTTCCTAGATGGTATTTGGTTCCTTGGCTCTATCAATCTCTGTGAATGGCCAATCGTCCCCATCTGTGCAAGGTAAAATTGATCAATTTCTTGATCAGGTTCTTGGAATCCTTTTGGAATGATGGCCACACCATAGTGTTTGATCTCTTCTAGAGCCATCCTGGAGTGATCCTTTTACCTGAGATCTATTTCGTGTGTCAGGTTGATGTAGATGTCCTCAATCTCAGGGACATGGATAGGATCAATTTTTTCCTTTGGGAGGCAACCCCGACAATCAAAGGTAGGCCTAGCTAGGAAGTTATGCTTTAGATTCAACAATTCAAGCTCGGCATACATTTCCTATGCTTTGGCCAGTGTGGTGCAAGTGTATCGGCCCACTATAAGGGGGAATGGAGTTCCTCCCTTCTTTCTCTTCATGCATCTCTCATGGTATGTGATTAGTTGCCTTGACAACTCTAAGAGAATCAGCTTGGGTCTTGCATACCTTGGTAGCTTGGTCGGTTCACCCTCAAAATTCACCACCTTGAGATATGTGAATGTGGGAAACTAAGTGAACAATGCTCCCCACTTCTTTGTGACAGTGACCACACTGGGGCTAGTTCGACCATGTCTCATATTTGGCCTCAATAGGCAAATCACCTCATAGAAGAAGGCGTCGTTGATTTTTGAGAACTGAGGGATGTTATTCTCAAGCCTTAGCTCTGGGTAGTATTCATATATTTTGACTTGGGGCCATACCCATTTTGAGCTAGGCCTGCAAAATATCTCATTGATGCTGCAGCGTATACAACATAGGAATTCATATAGAACTTCCCAGTTGTCATGACCTATTGAAGTTGCTGAGAGATGGTGTCACTAATGATTTCCCCCAACCAAAATGTTGCTTAGGCACATTCTTGCTCATGGTCTCTAAGTACCTCAGCATCCATTTATGGAAATGATGGGCATCAGGAAGCCCAAATACTCTACTCAGGAAGGTGATTGTATCACTCAGTTCCTCATTGAAGTCATTGCGGTGGATGGTCTGTGGCCATCGGCTCACCGGATTTTTTTTTCTTAAGATATAGCTTGTTCATCATTTGCATACACTTGTCCTCATTGTCATCCCATGCCTTCTTGCAGTCTTCTAGGCTTATGGTGACGTACTACCTATGATGAGGAATGCCCAGAGTTATTTCAAAGTGACGAGCAGTTAGGTCAATGACCGTCTTTCCTTCTTTATCCTCGACACATCTTGTGTCCTTGTTATACCATCGAGCCACCAACATGATGAATTCGTTATTCACGGCACTTACCTGGTAGCCCAGTTGCAAAGTGCAATCCACTGCCCACCAACTTGTTCATCCAGGGGCCACTAGTTGTCCTGGTTGGTTCTCACCGAAGTCTTCCATATCAATGTGCCCAAGCTCGGAGTCTCTGATATCGAGATCACTCTCTGCATATGAGTCAGGCATCCTGACTTTCGATATTTATACTTCATCTCTTGCTCTGTCAACTTTGCTTTTCCTTTAGACTTGGTTGGCTTTTTGCTTGACGAAGACATGTGTGAGCTCGAGGATGGTTGTTGTTGTTCTACAAGGAGAATCAAGGAGGTCCAACATAGAAGAGCCATGTCAACCATCATGTTATTCATAATGAAAGCTTGCAGAAATAAGAATGAGCAATTATAAGGCTTAGGGCACAAGGCGCAAGTTCATAGCATGTTGTTGAGGCTTAAAAAGGCTGGGAACACTTTTGGGATGTCAACCTGTAAAAAGGTGCACCTGTGTTGACAGGAGAAAAGGTATGACAAAGGGTTATAAAGGGCACACTTTTGAGGAGTGTTGCACAAAATTTTACACCAAGGAAAAAGTGTGGGGTGCGGGTAAGCAACACACAACATGCAATTTTGGTGTTATAGAAATGGCGCTAATGCTTTAAGAAGATTGTTTTGGTGGGGCGCAGATAAGTTTGGTGTTGCACGAGTTCAAGGTGTGCCAAGGCACAGGCATGGAAGATGTTGCAATGGGGATTAGTGTGCCAAAGGTTTTAGCGTGCGGTGTGGATCAGGATCACACAACATATAATGTTGTTATTCAAAGAAGTGTGCCTGTGCCTCACAAAATTTGCTAGTGTTTTTAGCTATGTGTAGGAAAATCGTATGTTATACGAGCGTGAAGTGTTCCATGGTGTGATCAGTGCACGGTGCAACATGAAAAACTAGTGCACTAAGGTTTTCAATAGTTGGGTGATTTTTGGCCACTCTCTCTTTTCACATGATTTCTCTCTCTTTTTGATTTTGTAAAATGACAAAGAGAGGGTTTGTGGGATTTGTAGCAATAAGCAGATATAAAGGATGGTTCCTTTAGAGGCGAGAACCTTCTCGATTTGTAGATCTGAGAGGAGGGATAAGGTGGTTTCCAGATGGTTATGGAATGTTAGGTTATTCATTTTAGATTTAACTTCTTAGATTTATAACAACCCTAAAACCTAACAATAACCAAGAAACAAAAACCAAAAACAATAACAAGAGTGATAAAATCCACTTACCGGTTTTATAAAGGATGAAGGACAATGTTGGGGTCCACAAACTCAAAAAATAGCACGTGGGCGATGACAAGGATAACTAATAGGCACAGAGGAATACTTTTCACAATTTTCAATTCGTGAAAATGACAGGTGTTAAGCGCCTATATATAGAAAATTTAGCATTTATTACGCCACCAACTTTCTTTGCACGATTTTCAAAATGTCAACATGGGTTTGGATGCACTTTAGCACAAGTTGGTTAGCGTCAACATAACACTTTCAGTGCCTCAAGTGCACATTTGGAGATGTCAACACAAAATTTACCACGCCTTAGGTGCACATTTTTTTATGTTGACATGATGTTTTCAGCGCCTTAGCGCACTTTTTAGGCACATGTTTAATGATGTTAACATGTCCTTCGTGCACCAAAGGGGTGTAACTTCTCTAATATTGACATGACATTTAGGGTGCCAAAGGATTTTCAAAGGGGCACATATTTCTTGATGTTGACACAACATTTCTTGTGCCCGGTTCAAAAAGGGGAAAATGGCTAAGTTCTTTAAAACTTGATTTCTTGAAGAGAGTTTCTAGACCATTTTGAACGTTAATAGACCTTCTCAGGGGACCAAAATGAAATTTTGGTATGGTTATCTCCAAAATTACCCTTGTCAATTTTACAGGATAACAGCTAACTCTTTCTGGGGACTATCCTTAAGTAAAACTTAAGGGTAGAGAATCCGATTTTCATGTGCCTATCCATTGGGTTACGAGAGAGTCAAAACAAGGGTGACAAAAAGGGAAGAAATGGAACACACAATAAACGAGAAAGCAAACACGTGACAAAAAGCAAACACACGACAAAAGCAATTTTTACAAAGAAGAGAGCAATCTCTACTTCACGAAGACCTTCGAGATGCTACCTACTATAGGGAAGCGGGAGCTCAGTTCCGTCTATATATGAGAGATAGAAACTATTCTTTCCATTGAGTTGTTTGATCTTATATGGCCCTCTCCAAAGAGAGTCAAACTTTCCATGCATACCTTTCGGTTCTCTTCGTTTGTCCCACGAAGGACAAGATCTCGTACTTAGAAGTATCTCTACCGGCTTTCTTGTTGAACAACCTCTTGATTTGATTTTGATGTTCAGTGATCTTGTCGACCACTTTCACTCACTTTTCTTCAAGTTCCATTAGGCACATAATTCTCTTTTCTAGAGAAATTTGAGAAGTTTCATCTTCGATTACTCGAGCCAAGTGCAGAGCAAGAAGTTCTGCAAAGATGGGGATTTTAGCATCGGTCCCATACAACACCGGAAAAGCGACATACCGAGAGATCTCTTTGGATTGATACGATCCGCCCATAAACAATCATACAATGACTTGTGTCGGGACCACTGGTTCTCATCAACTAGCTTCCATATGATAGTTACTGGTTCTTGTTGCTAGATTCTCGCACTGACCATTTCCTTGAGGGTAATAATCGAAGCATGAACCAAGGTTAGGTCGTATCCATAGCAAAAACTAACTGCATTGCGGTTAGGGCGTAACTATGTCCAAAGACTCGATATAGGATTGTGCTCCAATGAAATCAATTCCCCATTTCCTGAATGGTTCATCAATAATGACGGGCATAAGGGGAAATGCAGCCAACTTTGGTTTGCTTGGGTGAAGCTGTTGGAAAAGTTCACATTTCACTACCCAGTGCATCCTAAAATAGCGTCGGCCAAAAGTACCTGGCCCGAATGATTTTATGTGTTTTCACGGACGAGGAGAAGTGACCACCACAGGCTGAGTCATGAAAACTTTTTAACAATCTTATCTGCTGTGACTTAGCAACACATCGTAGAGAAACATCATAAATTCCATGTTTGTACAATCTATCATCCCATATGACATATCTTATGACTCTGAGCTTCACCGTCCACTTTTCCTTAGTGGTTAGATGAGTTAGGCACTCTCCATAGGTGAGAAAGAATGCAATGTCAGAATACCATTCATCGTTGGTTGTGACAAATAGTACCATGAGTAAAGAATCCACTTTCTCAAGTTTGTTTTGTTCTTCATCAACATGAGCAGCTTGCTCCTCGGGTATTCGAGTCTTTATTTTCAGCCATTAGTGACATAGGCCCTTACCCATTACCAACTTAGTCGGTCGATGTCTAGATCATATTCTTGGACCTTTGCAATCCAATTCCTCGTAAGATCCCTAACTCATGTTGAGTCGGGATAGACTTAACGTACCATGTCCTGGAACAAAGACTCTTGTATGAGAATTCAAAATGCAAAGAGCGGAAACTTTTGACTACTTTTACCATAGCAAAGGCATGCTTTTCTAATCGTGACATCTTCGAGTTCATGAGGCTTAAGAGGAGAACTCATGAAATTAATTGGGGATTCAATATCCTCGAATTTCTTTTGCATCAAGATAGTCGATAAAGTATGCGCGAGATGCATAATTGTACATGATGAAGTCTCATGAAGTCAGGACATACCGTAGCAGGGGCATGGGTGACGGAAGTATTTATTTCTTTGAATGATGCCTTGCCTTCCTTACTCCATTGGAATGTTTGGGAACCTTTCATCATATTAGATATATGATGAGTCTTCTCAGCAAAATTAGGGACAAAGCGTCCAAGAAAATTTACCTTTCCGAAGAAAGAGTGAACATCGAGTCTTGCTTGTAGGCAAAGTAAGGCTCTGAATAGCCTTGACCCTTTCGATATCTATTTTAGTTCCCTCTCTACTGATGACGTGTCCCAGTAGCTTTCGTTCAGTGACCCCAAAAAATGACTTCTTGGGATTTAGTGAAATCCCATGTTCTCGGCATCTGATGAATACTTTCTCCAAATGATCACAGTGATCACTTCGTTTTTAGAGAACACGGTCGGGTCATCTAGGTAGACTACAATGACCTTTCCCATCATACCTTTGAATGAAAATTCCATTTCTCGTTGGAAGGTGGCACCAAAGCATTGAATAAACCGAACGGCATCCTATTATAGGTGAAGGTACCCCAAGGGGTGGTGAATGTTGTCTTGAACTGATCTTTAGGCATGACTTGAATTTGATTGTAACCCAAAAAACCATCCCGCATAGACAACATTTTGAACCTATTTACTACACCGTAGTACTTGATCCATTATCGGTAGTGGGTAATTATCCTTTAAGGATGATGGTTTCAAGTTGCGAAAGTCCACACATATGTGTATTTCACCGTTCTTCTTCCGCACGAGTGCACAATATTAGCACCCAAGTACTTGTGATGAATTGGGAAAATGATTCTTGCATCCAAGCATCTTACGAATTTCAACCTAGATGTTACCCGAGATTTTGGGGTTGTAATTCCTTTGCTTTTGATGAAAAGGATTGACATCATCCTTGAGTGAGATGTCATGCTGAATTTCCTTGGGCTTGAAAGACTTGAGATCAACATAAGACCATGCTAATACATCCATGTACTTTTTCAGCAACTTGACGAATTTTCATTTTTCTTTGGGCGTACAACACTTCCCAATGTTCACGGAACGAGGATGTTCCGCAGTACCCAGATTGACGGATTTAGTTTCTGGAGAGGAGGAAGGATCATCGCTCGTTTTTCTTTACAAAACGGTCATGATTATAAAATAGTCATTCTAAGGAAACTAAACCTTTTGAAATCTTGTTTCCTTTGAGTTGTATCACTATTTCTTTTTCAGATTCATGTGCTTGACCGGTGAGGGACTCACGACACGCAGAAGTTGATCCATCGAAATGAAGCTCTTTGAAATTGTCATCTTTTTCCAGAAAAGTGATGATTTGGTTGTCATCATTGAACACCTGCCAGTGTTGTGAATTATCTGGCACACTCGGGCGAAAAACCACCTCAATGGTATATGTATCTATTTTTAACCCTAGGTGAGGAAGCATGAGAGAGGCTAAGATGGCCAATGAATCAGCCATGTCATTTTGAGTTCACGGAACTACTTTGATTGAGAAAGTGTCAAACTCCTCGATGCTATCCCATACCGCATTGCGGTAGTGTCTGAGCCGGTCATTCTTTACTTGGCATATCCCTTTTCACGATCAACAATCAGCTCAACGTCACCTTGCACTTTTAGATTCTTGATTCCCTTCTCTTTTACAGCTTGCATTCCAAGTAACAAGGATTCATACTTGGTGGTATTATTCGTATTGAAAAACTACAACTTGAAAGAAAAAGGGAAAATCTCCTCATGAGATATTAGAAAGACCTCAAGACCGCATCCACTCGTGGTATAGATGCCATCAAACTACAATGTCCATACTTTTTTGAGATACTTTTCTTGGAAAAGAACGTCCATTTTATCTGAGTTGGTGGACAAGAAGTAGTTTCCCATCCCTGATGATTCAAAAATAATCTGAGCCTTAGGGTCATCAGAGTTGGTGACTAGATATTTCTTTTGTGATTCTGGTTCCAATGTTTGCATCACTCCTTTGATAGGGATCCTGGATTTGGACCATTCCATATGAATTTCCCGCCAACTTCTTTACTAAAGCTCCTCCCTATCAATATTTCACATGCTTTGCTTTGGAATATCGATTATGAGAATAGTCATTTTTACCCTTTTCTCAGGAAATGCCACAAATGCAAATTGTGCATCCTTGATCTAACCAATCAATGGTACCTACTTGGTTTCCATGGAGTAGCATCTGCCAAAAGGTTTGGTAAGTGTGAGGCCCAAAGCATGGGCAACCTTTGCTGGCATAACATTGTCAGAAGCTCCAGAATCAATTATACAATTGCTTAGTTTATGACCATTGATTAGGAGAGATAGGTAAAAAGGTTCAATTTTCCCCAATGCAGAAGTCGAGGCAACGTTTACGTGAGATGTAGGAGGCGTGGGAAGAATTCCTTTTGGGGAAATGGGAGGAAGGATGGTAGCCTAGTTTTGGATATACTTAGTTAATCTCACAAGCTGCTCTAGGTTAGACTGAAGGTATTCAACCTTAGACATTTGGATCTTGGTCTTTTTAGCATGATCAATTATATCAAATGTGACCAAGGGTTGTGCCAATGAAGGAATGAGTCCTTTGTTTTGCGTTTGTGGAGGAGGATTACTAGTATTTATGGAATTGGAGGAAGGCTGAATTAGAGGAGAAACAGGAGGAAAAGATTTCTTTACAAAAGGTTTAACAAGAGGTTGAATAGGAAGGGGATTACCTCTTTTAGCAATCGTTGGTGGTGGAGCTACCATGGCCTTTTCCTTTTGTTTTTCAGCAGCAATATTTATTTCTTTTCCTTGCGAGTGAGTGAAAATTACATATGATTGTCCACTCACATACCCTTGGGTACCCTCTTCTTCATTAAATTCCTCATCTTCAAATTCCATATACATGATAGTAGAGTCGCCAGTAAGTATCATCCTCCTCAATTTCAACCAAGGTGTTAATAGGAGGGGCTTCAATTGCTATCCTTTGAGAAGTAGTAGGAAAATGCAGCCTTTAGGGGCGTTGTTGGGAGTGAATTTCCTCTGTGGGATATCTCGGTATGGAGCAGTAGACAATGCTTGAGCCAATTGCTTTTTCAATGAGAGAAAATCATTTTTCATCTTTTAGAACATTAGATCGACAAGAAGTTGAAGCCTTTGATTTTGATGACTCTCGTATTAACTCACTAGATATAAGGAGGTTATCTTCTATCCGAATGGCCGTAGCTTGAGCAAGAACCAAGTCTGGTATTTGTTCTTATAAAAGTAAGAAACTTACTCTCAAACTCATTGCATTCACAAAGAAACACTTTTGATTCTCTAATGTTGGCAACATGGCGGGCGCACACTACGGTTGATTATTGAATTGAATCGGGTGATAAAATCGCACATAGTTTCATTGGCCTCCTTCTTCATGTGAGTGATTTTTTATAGTAATGCAAATGCATCTTCTGAAGGCTTGTACATGTCTTCAAATGTAGTTCGTAATGTGGCCATATTGGTGATGGATCCAGGCCGGTAAATGCTTTGGAACCATTCGATGCGAGCCCCTGCAAGGTCTCAAGAAAGAGATGCACATATACGTCTTCATGAGTCACGTCCAGAATATTGCATGACATAATAAACATAGGAATATGTGTGTCTGTGCTTTTATTTCCACTCCCATCAAATTTCGGGAAATTATTGCTATTTCCATGAGGGAGGGAGTGAACGGGATGTGATAGTGCTAAAGGACCCATGGCATTTCCCCATGGTACCGGTAGATTTATCACCATTTAAAACATGAGGAAAATAACATGAGTAGGGATTCTAGTTCCACTTAGCAAGAGAGCACTATAAATTGATGTCGAGGCACCTTGTGAAATCTAGCTCTTTCGTGGAGGAGAGGCACTTCGGCTTATCGATCCGCCTGAACCCGAGTGATGTGAATCATGCTAGAGTGATACTAAAATTTTTCCTTTGAAGTAGATCAAAGATTGGATCAAATTCTCCACGAGCTCTTCTATCACGAGTAAATTGTTCACCCGCCAACGTAGCCATTCAAATCTATAACAATGAAGAGCAGATTTACAACAATATTTTTGTTTGTACTTGCTGATTTTCTAATTTTTCTGGCAAAAATCAACAAGTATGTACTTTTCAATTTTTAATTTTATCCTTTTTAATAACAACCAATTGTGGTTTTTTTTTACAAAGATTAGCAAGGATAAAAAGTGGGTCACTTAGAAAGCTGATTTTCGGATCTTCGAACCGACTTTTGCAAGGTTTTGAAAATATCGAAATGTCGATTCTCGGATCTATGGAAAATAGAAATTTTTGTAAAAATCTATGAACTAAAAGCTCCTATCGGTCCAGATCTATCGATTTACCTAAGGAAATTTTCAATTTTGATCACTTCGCAAAAATTTTAATTTTCAACAAAGAGTTAAAATTTGCAAATGGTAGTGATTTTTACGCTTTTAATTATTTCCTTAGTTCAATCCCCAGTAGATTCACCAAAAGCTGTTGGTGTGAAAATCACGATTAGGCAGATCATGGGGAAACAGCAACAAGCGGTGTAAGGCATAGCCCCTCTTTGAGAGAACAAAGTGAAACTGGTGTATTGCTATTCTATCAAGCAGGAATCTATGCAAATATACACTATTCTAACTTCAGGGGTTTGGGATCTCATCCCAGTAGTGGTAGTTCCAACTGCGAATAGAAATATAAGAGGGAAGGAATGAAGGAAGGTAGATCTAAAGGGAGAAAAGAAATGAATTCCAAGATGGAATGGTCAGAAGGTTTATGCTTTGGGCTGGTAGTAAAAAGAGCCAAACTTACTTGCATAAAAAAACAAAGCAATACTGATGAAAATATGACAATAATAAGAATGAATCCAATAGAATAGAAACATAGATCTAACTTAAGAAAGATCTGATGCAAATAACACATATATTGAGCTCAAAGTCTTAACATATATATTAATATTTTTTCTGTTACAAGAAGGCACAAAGTCTTTCTCTCCTCACTTCTTTTGCATACAAAGAATGTCCACCTAGAATACATGAAGTATTCCAGTATTTATAGAAGAAGAGGAGGGAGAAGAAAAAAAGAAACCGACCACTATTTACAAAATATCTAAAAAGTCAAAAGTTGACTTTGGGCAAGTTGGTGGATGGCAACATCCCATGATGCAACATGGATGATGTCATCATAAATGCCAACATACTTTTTAAATATTTTTATAAAAAGATTGAAGCATACACAAGGAGAGAAACTATTTGTCGTTATCTCTTTACTTGAAAGGAGTGTCTTGCTTCTGATCGGAAGAGGTGATGTGACACTGAGCTCGGTACTCCATAAACTTTTCGATCATTATGCAAGTAGTCGATCAATGATGCCAACCATTAATAGGTCATCGGTGAGTAGTCGACCATTGCCTGAAATGTTTCATGTTTCAATCGGCATTGTCAATTCCTCGAAGAGGGATCCTGCTCTGTCTGTAGATCCTTGTTCCCGATTTATACCCTGGTAGAGTCTTGTGAATTTCTTGATTATTTCCTCACTATCTCTGAGGATTCACTCTATCCAGGAGGACACTACCATGCCTTGTTCACCAATCTTGGCATATTCATTTATCTTATCTTGACTGAGAACTTCAGTAGGCTCGGCGCAGTCATAGGAGGAGCGTTGCCCATTCTCTACAAAGCTTGGAGGAGATGTTTGTTTTGTTCCTTTAGTATCCTCTTCTCCTCCTTTGCTTCTTGAAGTTTCTTGTAGAGGGCATCTACTATAGACAAGGCCTCTCCTTGTAGGCTCTCAGATGAGGTTCCCATTGTGACTTGAGTCATTGTAAATTCTGTAGGAGACAGATCTTTCTTTTCTTTGGTGGGATCAAGATATGCAATCTCCATGACCCTTTCTCTTGAAACACTCTTTGAGAAGCGAGTTATAGCTTTTTACTTCTTTGGTCCCTTCTTCATGAATGACGAGAGAAGTCCATGGGTGCTATGGGAACCTTTCTCTTGAGTTGACCCAAATGGTCAAAGATCCAGCTTGGACTTAAGGGAGAGGGAGTAGAGGAAATAGAAGAAGAAACGGGGTGAAAGGGGAAGTAACTGAAGAGGTTGCAAGGAATAATGTTGAGACACTTGGTGGTGGCATCGACAAGGAGTCCAATGCGTTGCTACTTATGGGGCCTGTAGTTACTACAGGAGAAGAAAAGGACATGGAGGTGGAAGGGATCTATAATGGGATGGAGGGAACACTAGGTGATAGATCTGCAAGAGAGGAGAAGATGGAAGAGGTGGGAGATGGAAGGGAGGAAGGGAGAGAAGAAGAAACATCCATTGGGATAGATGTTTCAACAACAAGGGGAGGAGAAGGAGTAGAAGAAGGAATGGTGGGTACCTCAGTGGTTGTAGTTGTGACCACATCCTGAGTGGATGTGTCCTTGAAACTTCGGTGGTCTCTTCTTCTTTACCTGGAGAGACCAGGTCGACCACTTTCTTCTCAGAAGTAGTAAGAGGGCTTTGAGGAGCTTCTTCTTTGCTTGATTCCCCCTCCTTATCTTTCCCTTTTCCTTTCGGCACTTGGGCCGGCCTTGGAGGTGCTCTTCCTAAAGGAGAAGCAATGAAATCTACCCCGAGGTAGATGAGACCATTCTGTTTGCACCAATGTTCGGTGTGTTGCAACGTGTGCTTGACCCTTTCTTGGATGGTCTTTGGTGCCTTGGCTCTGTCAATCTCTACGAACGGCCAATCGTCCCCATCCGTGTCAAGGTAAACTTGATCAATTTCTTGATCAGGCTCTTGGAATCCTTTTGGAATGATGGCCATGCCATAGTGTTTGATCTCTTCCAGAGCCAACCTGGAGTGATCCTTTGCATGAGATCTATTTCATGTGTCAGGTCGATGTAGATGTCCTCAATCTTAGGGACATGGATAGGATCAATTTTTCCTTTGGGAGGAAACCCGACAATCAAAGGTAGGCCTAGTTGGGAAGTTATGCTTTAGATTCAACAATTCAAGCTCGGCATACATTTCTATGCTTTGGCCAGTATGGTGCAGGTGTATTGGCCCACTATAAGGGGGAATGGAGTTCCTCCCTTCTTTCTCTTCATGCATCTCTCATGGTATGTGATTAGTTGCCTTGACAACTCCAAGAGAATCAGTTTGGGCCCTGCATACCTTGGTAGCTTGGTCGGTTCACCCTCAAAATTCACCACCCTGAGCTATGTGAACATGGGAAACTGAGTGAACAATGCTCCCCACTTCTTTGTGACAGTGATCACACTGGGGCTAGTTCAACCATGTCTCATATTCGGCCTCAATAGGCAGATTACCTCATAGAAGAAGGCGTCGTTGATTTTTGAGAACTGAGGGATGCTTATTCTCAAGCCTTAGCTCTGGGTAGTATTCATATATTTTGACTTGGGGCCATACCCCATTCGAGCCAGGCCTGCAAAATATCTCATTGATGCTGCAGCGTATACAATGTAGGAATTCATATAGAACTTCCCAGTTGTCATGACCTATTGAAGTTGCTGAGAGATGGTGTCGTTGATGATTTCCCCCATACTCAGGCACATTCTTGCTCATGGTCTCTAAGTACCTCAACATCCATTTATGGAAATTATGGGCATCAAGAAGCCCAAATACTCTGCTAAGGAAGGTGATTGTATCACTTATTTCCTCATTAAAGTCACTGCAGTGGATGGTCTGTGGCCATTGGCTCACTGGATTTTTGTTCTTCAGATATAGCTCGTTCATCATTTGTATACACTTTTCCTCATTTTTCGTCCCATGCCTTCTTGCAGTATTCTAGGCTTATGGTGATGTACTACTGTGATGAGGATGCCCGAGGGTTATTTCAAAGTGACAAGAAGTTTGGTCAATGACCGTCTTTCCTTCTTTATCCTCGACACATCTTGTGTCCTTGTTATAGCATCGAGCCACCAACATGATGAATTCGTTGTTCACAGACCTTTGGCAGCCCTAGCTGCAAAGTTCAATCCACTGCTTACCAGCTTATTCATCCAAGGGCCACTAGTTGTCTGGTTGGTTCTCACCCAGAAGTCTTCCATATCAATGTGCCCAAGCTTGGAGTCTCTGATATCGAGATCACTCTCTGCATATGAGTCAAGCATCCTGACTTTTTGATATTTATACTTCATCTCTTGCTCTGTCAACTTTTCTTTTCCTTTAGACTTGGTTGGCTTTTTGCTTGATGAAGACATGTGTGAGCTCGAGGATGGTTGTTGTTGTTTTGCAAGGAGAATCAAGGAGGTCCAACATAGAAGAGCCATGTCAACCGTCATGTTATTCATAATGAAAGCTTGTAAAAAGAAGAATGAGCAATTATAAGGCTTAGGGCGCAAGGCGCAAGTTCATAAGCATGCTATAGAGGCTTAAAAAGGCTAGGCGCACTTTTGAGGATGTCAACATGCAAAAGGTGTGCTGTGTTGACAGGAGAAAAGTTGCACCAAAGGGTTATAAAGGGCGCACTTTTGAGGAGTGTTGCACAAAAGGTTGTGCCAAGGAAAAAGCGTGGGGCGCGGGTAAGCAACACACAACATGCAGTGTTGGTGTTATAGAAATGGCACCAATGCTTTAAGAAGAGTGTTTTGGTGGGGTGCAGATAAGTTTGGTGTTGTATGAGTTTAAGGTGTGCCAAGGTGCAGGCATGGAATATGTTGCAATGGGGATTAGTGCACCAAAGTTTTTAGCGTGTGGCGTGGATCAGGATCACACAACATATAATGTTGTTGTTCAAAGAAGTGTGCCCACGCCTCACAAAATTCACTAAGTGTTTTTAGCTTTGCGTGGGAAAATTGTGTGTTATGTGAACGTGAAGTGGGCTATGACACAATGCGTGTGCAAGTGCAACATGAAAAACCAGTGTGCCAAGGTTTTCAACAGTTGGGTGATTTTTGGCCGCTCTCTCTTTTCACATGATTTCTCTCTCTTTTATTTTATAAAATGACAAAGAGAGGGTTTGTGGGATTTGTAGCAATAAGTAGATATAAAGGATGGTTCCTTCAAATGCATCCTTCTCGATTTTTAGATGTAAGAGACAGGATAAGGTGGTTTCCAAATGGTTATGGAATGTTAGGTTATTCATTTTAGATTTAACTTCTTAGATTTATAACAACCCTAAAACCTAACAATAACCAAGAAACACAAACCACAAACAATAACAAGAGTGATAAAATCCACTTACCCGGTTTTATAAAGGACAAAGGACGATGTTGGGGTCCACAAACTCAAAAAATGGCACGCGGGTGATGACAGGGATAACTGACATGCACAGAGGAATAATTTTCACAATTTTCAATTCGTGAAAATGGCAGGTGTTAAGCGCCTATATATAGAAAAAAATTCATTTATTATGCCACCAACTTTCTTTGGCACGGTTTTCAGAATGTCGACATGGGTTTGGATGTGCTTTGGTGCAAGTTGGTTAGTGTCGACATAACACTTTCAACGCCTCAAGCGGACATTTGGAGATGTCAACACAAAATTTTCTACGCCTTAGGCACACATTTTTATGTTGACATGATGTTTTCAGCGCCTTAGCGCACTTTTTAGGCGCATGTTTAATGATGTTGACATGTCCTTCCTTGCGCCAAAGGGGCACAACTTCTCTGATGTTGACATGTCATTTAGGGTGCCAAAGGATTTTCAAAGGGGTGCATATTTCTTGATGTTGACACAACATTTCTTGCACCCAGTTCAAAAAAGGGAAAATGGCTAAGTTCTTTAAAACTTGATTTCGGAAGGGAGTTTCTAGGCCATTTTGAACATTAATAGACCTTCTCAAGGGACCAAAATGAAATTTTGGTATGGTTATTTGCAAAATTTCCCTTGTCAATTTTACAAGATAACAGCTGGCTCTTTCTGGGGACTATCCTTAAGTAAAACTTAAGGGTAGAGAATCCGATTTTCATGTGCCTATCCATTGGGTTACAGAGAGTCAAAAACAAGGGCAACCAAAAAGGGAAGAAAGGTAACACACAAGAAACAGAAATCAAACACACGACCAAAAGTAAACACACGACAAAAGTAATTTGTACAAAGAAGAGAGAAAGCTCTACTTCTTGAAGACCTTTGGATGCTGCCGCTATATAGGGAAGTGGAGCTCGGGTTCCGTCTAGATATGAGAGATAGAAACTATTCTCTCCATTGAGCTTCTTGATCTTGTATGGCCCTCTCTAAAGAGAGTCAAACTTTCCGTACATACCTTTTAGTTCTCTTCGTTTGTCCCACAGAAGGACAAGATCTCCTACTTGGAAGTCTCTCTACCTAGCTTTCTTATCGAATAACCTCTTGACTTGATTCGATGTTCAGTGATCTTGTCGACCACTTTCACTTGCTTTTCTTCAAGTTCTGTCAGGTACATAATTCTCTTTTCCGGAGAACTCTGAAAAGTTTCATCTTCGATTGCTCGAGCCAAGCGCAGAGCAAGAAGTTCTACAGAGATGGGAATTTCAGCATCGGTCCCATACAACACCTGAAAAGGTGACATGTCGAGAGATCTCTTTGGAGTGATACGATCCACCCACAAAGCATCGTACAATGACTTGTGCCAGGACCGCTGGTTCTCATCAACTAGCTTCCGTATGATAGTTACTAGGTTCTTGTTGTTAGATTATGCTGACCATTTCCTTGAGGGTAATAATCAGAAGCATGAGCTAAGGTTATTTTGTATCCATAGCAAAAACCAATAACTTCCCATGAAGAGAAGTTGGAAGTGTTTTCAGCAACGATTTTGTGTGGAATGCCAAATCTCACGATAATATTTTCCTTGATGAAGTTGTAAACAACTTCAGAAGTGGCATGTTTGATAGGTATAGCCTCCACCCATTTCATGAAGTAATCCATTGCTGTTAGGACGTAACTATGTCTAGCACTCGATTGAGGATTGTGCTCCAATGAAATCAATTCCCCATTTCCTGAATGGTTCGTCAATAATGACAGGCCTGAGTGGAAATACAGCCAGCTTTGGTTTTCCAATGAACTATTGGAAAAGTTCACATTTCACTACCCAGGTAGCTACATCCTGAAATAGCATCGGCCAATAGTACCTGGCCCGAATGATTTTATATGCTATCACAGATGAGGAGAAGTGACCATCGCAGGTGATTCAGAAAAGCGTTTTAACAATCTTTTCTACTACGGCTTATCAACACATCGTAGAAAAATGTCGTCAATTCCATGTTTGTACAATCCATCATCCCATATGACATATCTTGCGGCTCTAAGCTTCACCATTTGCTTTTCCTTAGTGGTTAGATGATTTGGGCACTCTCCATAGGTGAGAAAGAACGTGATGTTAGAATACCATTCGTCGTTGGTTGCGAAAAATAGAACCATGGGTAAAGAATCCGCTTTCTCAAGTTTGTTTTGTTCTTCATCAACATGAGCAGCTTGCTCCTCAGGAACTTCTGAGTCTTTATTCTCAGCCATTAGCTGACACAAGCCCTTACCCATTACCAACTTAGTCGGTCTGATGTCTAGATCATATTCTTGGACCTTTGTGATCCAATTCCTCGTAAGCTCCCTAACTCCTGTTGAGTCAGGATAGACTTAACAGCCGTGTCTGGAACTAGTACTATTGTATGAGAATTCAGAATGTAGTAGCGGAAACTTTTGACTGCTTTTACCATAGCAAAGGGATGTTTTTCTAACTGTGACATCTTCAATTCATGAGGCTTAAGAGGAGAACTCAAGAAAGTAATTGGGGATTCAATATCCTCGAGTTCTTTTGCATCAAGATAGCCGATACAAGATGCGCAGATGCATAATCGTACATGATGAAGTCCTTGCTAAAACTAGGACATACGAGAATAGGGGCATGGGTGACGGAGGTCTTTATGTCTTTTAATGATGCCTTGCCTTCCTCACTCCATTGGAATGTTTGGGAACCTTTTTTTCATATTATATATATGACGAGTCTTCTCAAGAAAATCGGGGACGAAGCGTGCCTAAGAAAATTTACCTTTCGAAGAAAGAGTGAACGTCGAGTATTCCTTTTAGGAAAAGTAAGGCTCTGAATAGCCTTGACCCTTTCAATATCTATTTTAGTTCCCTCTCTACCGATGACGTGTCCCAATAGATTTCCTTCGGTGACCCCAAAAACTAACTTCTTGGGATTTATTGAAATCGTGTGTTCTCGGCATCCGATCAAGACTTGCTCCAAATGATCACGGTGATCACTTCATTTTTGAAGAACATGGGAGTTATCTAGGTAAACTACAATGACCTTTCCCATCATACCTTTGAATGTAAATTCCATTGCTCGTTGGAAGGTGGCACCGGCGTTGATTAAACCGAACGGCATTCTGTTGTAGGTGAAGGTACCCCAAGGGGTGGTGAATGTTGTCTTGAACTGATCTTCAAGCATGACTTGAATTTGATTGTAACCTAAAAAACCGTCCAGCATAGACAACATTTCTAAACCGGTTACTACCTGTAGTACTTGATCCATTATCGGCAGTGGGTAATTATCCTTTAAGGATGACTGGTTCAAGTTGTGAAAGTCCACGCATATGCGTATTTCACCATTCTTCTTCCACACATGTACAATATTAGCAACCCAGGTATTGTGATGAATTGGAAAAATGATTCTTGCATCCAGCATCTTCTGAATTTCAGCCTGGATGGTACCGAGATTTTGGGGTTGTAATGCCTTTACTTTTGATGAAAAGGCTTGACATCATCCTTGAGCGAGATGTCGTGCCGAATGTCCTTGGGCTTGAAAGACTTGAGATCAGCATAAGACCATGTTAATACATCCATGTACTTTTTCAGCAACTTGACGAATTTTCATTTTTCTTTGGGCATATAACACTTTTCGATGTTCACGGAATGAGGATGTTCTGTGGTAGCCAAATTGACGGATTCAATTTATGGAGAGGAGGAAGGATCATCTTGTCACTTTTTCTTTACAAAACAGTCATGATTATCAAATAGTTTTTCTAAGGAAACTAAACCTTTTGGAATCTTGTTTCCTTTGAGTTATATCACTTTTTCTTTTTCAGATTCGTGTGCTTGACCGGTGAGGGACTCGGGACACGAAGTTGATCTGTCGAAATGAAGCTCTTTGAAATTGTCGGAGTTTCTCCATATTAGAAATGATTTGGTTTTCATCATTGAACACATGCCATTGCTTATAAATTATCCGCACACTCAGGTGAAAAACCACCTCAATGGTATATGTATCTATTTTTAACCCTGGGTGAGGAAGCATGAGAGAGGCTGAGATGGCCAATGAATCAGCCATGTCATTTTGAGTTCACAGAAGTGCTTTGATTGAGAAAGCATCAAACTCTTTGATTCTATCCCATACTGCATTGTGATAGTGTCTGAGTCGGTCATTCTTTACTTGGTATATCCCTTTTCCCGATTGACAAATCAGCCGTCACCTTGCACTTTTAGATTCTTGATTCCCTTCTCTTTTGTAGCTTGCATGCCAAGTAACAAGGATTCATACTCGGTGGTATTATTCGTATTGAAAAACTACAACTTGAAAGAAAAAGGAAAATCTCCTCCTCATGAGATATTAGAACAGCCCCAAATGTCGCATCCACTCGTGGCATAACTGCCATCAAACTGCAACGTCCATACTTTGTTGAGATCCTTTTCTTGGACAAGAATGTCCATTTTATCTGAGTTAGTGGACAATAAGTAGTTTCCCATCCCTGACGATTCAAAAATAATCTGAGCCTTAGGGTCATCAAAGTTGGTGACTAGATATTTCTTTTGTGATTCTAGTTCCAACGTCTGCATCACTCCTTTGACAGGGATCTTGGCTTTGGACCAGTCCATATGAATTTCCCGCCAACTTCTTTACAGAAGCTCCTCCCTAGCAATATTCTGTATGCTACTGGAATATCAGCTACGAGAATAGTCATCTTTACCCTTTTCTCAGGAAATTCGCGAATGCAAATTGTGCATCCTTGATCTGACCAATCACTGGTACATGCTTGGTTTCCATGGAGTAGCATCTTCCAAAGGTTTGCTAAACATGAGGCCAAAAGCATGGGCAACTTTCTAGCATAACATTGTCATAAGCTCCAAAATCAATTATACAGTTGCTTAGTTTATGACCATTGATTAGGAGAGATAGATTAAAAGGTTTAATTTTCCCCGATGCAAAAGTAAAGGAAACATTTACGTGAGATGTAGGAGGCAAGGAAGAAATCCTTTTGGAGAAATAGGAGGGAGGATGACATCCTAGTTTTAGATATACTTAGTTAATCTCACAAGCTACTCTGGGTTGGACTGAAGGTATTCAACCTCATACATCTGGATCTTGGTCTTTTTAGCATGATCAATTATATCAAATGCGACCAAGGGTTGTGCTAATGAAGGAATGAGTCCTTCGTTTTGCGTTTATGGAGGATTTTGGGTGAACCATGGTAAATCTAGTGTTTACTTATGTCTCTTGTTTTATATATGTATTCTAGTAGAATATCCACTTTTATTTGCATGTATTCTTAGATCTGATATATTATCTATACAACCAGTGTGCTAACCCCAACAACTGGTATCAGAGCTTTGTTTGAGGGTTTTGTGTGTTGACAAGATTTACTCACAGAGGGTTTTTTGATTGAGTGGGAGCTACAACAATGACAAAAGAAAACAAATACAAGGTAGAGAAATTTGATGGTTGAAATTATCAATTATGGAAGATGCAGATTGAGGATTATACGTATCAAAGAGATTCGTATTTAATGTTGGATGAGAAGTCTAGACCTACGGAGATGACTGATGAAGAATGGAATATTCTTGATAGAAAATATTTGGGATCTATAAGATTGATCCTAGCAAAGACATCTCGTGGATTCCAATATTACGAGGAAGCGGCTTCTACGATAGACTTAATGAAATCTCTTACTAATTTATATGAAAACCCTAGTACTTCAAATAAATTTTATTTGATGAAGAAACTATTTAGTTCTAAGATGCATGAAGGTGGATCTGCATCTAGTCATTTGAATGATTTCCGATCTATTGTAAATCAGTTAAAATCAATTGCTATACCATTTGATGATGAAGTAAAAGCACTTTTATTCTTATGTTCTTTACCTAATAGTTGGGATAACTTGGTAATGGTTGTTAGTAATATAGCATCTACTAATAATATTTTAAAGTTTGATGATGTGGTTAGTATAATCTTGAATGAAGAAATTCACAGAACAAGACAGGAGGAATCATCATTTGGAAATGCTTTAAATGTAGAAAGCGGGGCAGGTAGAAGGAGAGATCCAAGAGTAAGAGTAATGGGAAATCAAAGTCAAGGGATAGCAGATCTAAATCTAGAAGTAAGGGAATTACTTGTTGGAAATGTGGAAAGAAAGGACATGCAAAGAAAGATTGTTGGTCAAAGGATAAAGAGAACCAAAGCACCTGAGACAAAGGTAAAGAAGAAAATATTGTTGCATCAGAGGTAATGCAAGATGCTCTTATTCTTTCTTTAGATAGTAGAATTGAATCATGGGTTTTAGATTCAGAACTTCTTTCCATATAACCCCTAATAAGGGTTATTTTAGAAATTATGTCCAGGGAAATTTTGGGCATGTTTATTTGGGTGATGATGAACCTTGCAATATTACTGGTAAAGGGGAAGTTCATCTAAAATTGCATAATGGAAATACATGGGTATTAAAAGATCTGAGGCATGTGTCAAGCCTCGGGAGGAATCTTATTTCTACGGGAGACTCTTGGAAAGTCACCAAGGGTGCTTTTCTGTGGCAGGAGGTAAGAAGGTAGGAATGTTATATTTATCTACCTGTATTATTGATTCATTTCCTACATTATCTACTTTAGATTAAGATGCATGCATGTGGCATAATCGGTTGGGTCATATGAGTCAAAAAGGAATGCATATCTTAAAGGTTAAGGGTAAGTTATCAAATTTGAAAGATTTAGATCTTGATTTATATGAACATTGTATCTTTGGAAAGTAAAAGAGAGTGAGATTTCTCAAAGTTGGGGCAGCTAAGAAGGAGCAAAAATTGGAGCTTGTACACTTAGATGTGTGGGGACTAGCTTAGGTAGCTTCTCATGGAGGATCTCAATATTATGTTACTTTCATCGATGATACTATAAGAAAGGTATGGGTTTATTGTATTAAGCGTAAATCTGATGTTTTTGAGACTTTTAAAAGATAGAAATCCCTTGTTGAGAATGAATCAAATTCTAACGTAAAGTGCCTTAGATCCGACAATCTTTGGTGAATCGTAGCAAGGCTTTCAATGATTATTGTTCAGTGAATGGGATACGTAGAGAAAGAATGGTTCCAATAACACCACAGGATAATGGTGTTGCAGAAAGAATGAACAGGACAATCATGGAACATGCTAGAAGTATGAGAATACATTCTGGATTGCCCTTGCAGTTTTGGGCAGAAGTAGTTGATACAACGGTTTATTTGATTAACCGTGGGCCTTCAAGTTCACTAGATGGAGGAATACCAGAGGAATTTTAGACCGGAAACTAAGTAGATCTTTCTTTTCTTAAATTTCTTGGTTGAAGCTTTTGTGCATGTTGATAAGGAAAATGGAAAAAAGTTAGATGCAAAATCCAAGAGGTGCACTTTCATTGGTTATGGATCTGGTGATTTCAATTTCCATTTTTGGGATTTAGATAATTCTAAAATTATTAGGAGTCGTGATGTTGAATGGAATGAAAAGAGAATGTACAAGGATCAAATTTTGGTACCCAAAGATGAACAGGTTGAGAATTTTGTGGATGAAAATGAACTCTCATATTTAAAAGAATTACCAACAGGATTACACAAGAATCGGTGTCGATTGACCCCGACCAACACTAGTCAGATGAACCGGTATCGATTACAGAGGATCCAAACCGGCATTGGTTAGTAGAACCGATGTCGGTTAGAGGTGACTGGCGTCGAGTCACTATCAAATTTGGATAGGAATGTCCAGGAGGTCTAGATTGAGCCTCTGGTACCCCAAACTCTGTGAGAAGGTCATAAAGGGTAAGTAAACTTCCAGAAAGATTTACACCTTCTCTATTTTATTTATTATTGACTGATAATGGTGAACCAGAGAGATTTAAAGAAGCAATGCAGGATAAGACTCATGTTCAGTGGGAGCATGGCATAGATGAGGAGATGGACTCCTTGGAACATAACCAGACTTGGGATTTGGTTAAGTTTTTAGCAGGTAAGAGAACATTGTAGAACAAGTGGTTTTATAGGATCAAGGAAGAAGAGGGTGGATAGAAAAGGTACAAGGCAAGACTTGTAGTAAAGGGATTTACACATAAAGCAGGTATTGACTTTGGTGAAATATTTTATCTTATTGTTAAGATGACTTCTATTCGTATTGTATTGAGTTTAGTTGCAGTAGAATATTTGCATTTAGAGAAACTAGATGTGGAGACAACTTTTCTTCGTGGTGATTTGGATGAAGAAATTTATATGCAGCAGTCTCTTAGGTATGAAGTCAAAGGTAAGGAGAAACTAGTGTGCATGTTGAAAAAGAGTCTTTATGGGCTCAAGCAAGCTCCAAGGCAATGGTATATGAGGTTTGATAGTTTTATGAAAGATCATGGTTACTTGATATGTGAATCGACCATTGTGTTTATTTCCAAGAAGCCTAAAAATGGGAGCTATATTATTTTGTTCTTGTATTTGGATTATATGCTTATTGCACGGGATCGGTATGCGGGACATTGGTGAGCTTAAGAGAAATCTAGCTCACACATCTTCTATGAAGGATTTAGGAGCTACAAAAAGAATCCTTGGTATGCAAATTCACGAGAGACAGGAAAATAAGAAGTTGTATTTGTCTCAAGAGGATTATATCTATAAGGTGTTAGAAAGGTTCAACATGTAGAATGCAAAACCTGTTAGCACACCTATGGATGGACACTTCAAATTAAGCAAAGATCAGTTTCCATCATCACACGAGGGTGTCAAATACATGACACGAGTGTCATATGCTTTAGTAGTTAGAAGTCTCATGTATGTTATGGTTTGTACCGGACGGGCATTACACAGGTAGTGGGAGTGGTGAGTAGATATATGGCCAATTCAGGTAAAGATCATTGAAAAGTAGTCCAATAGATACTCAAGTGTTTGAAATGGACATCTAGCATGAAATTATGCTTTGTGAATTTTGGATATTTCATTACATGGCTATGTTGATTCAGATATGGATGTAGATTTGGATGGTAGGTGGAGCGCTACTTTGGATATATTTTCACAAGAGGTGGGATGGCAATTAGCTGGATTTCAAGATTGCAGAAGGTTGTGGCTTTGTCTACTATAGAGGTATAGTATGTTGCAGCTATAGAGGCTAGCAAGGAGATGATATGGATGAGTAGGTTCATGGAAGAGTTGGGAAAGGAGCAAGGTGATTGTAAATTGTTCAATGACAGTCAGAGTGCAATTCATTTGGCAAAGAACTCAGTGTTTCATTCGAGAATGAAACACATTTAGTTAAGGTATCACTTCATATGGCAGGTATTGGAGGATGGACATTTGAATCTAGAAAAGATTCATATGAGCAAGAACCTTATGGATATGCTAACGAAGCCATTAGCAAAGGAGAAGTTGGAGCTACACTCCACTTATGTTGGTCTTCAAGTTTGAGACTTGAAGAGGAAGAAACAAAGCTAAGGAAGAATCCAAGAATGATGTTGTATAGGTATGGTGTAGTAATTAATCTCCAAGTGGGAGATTGTTGAGTTGTGGAGCTCAATTACTTCAATTTAGCATGCAATTGAAACTTGTTGGAAAATACAGTAACCGTCATCGGTTAGGGGAACCGGCATCGGTCACCCAGGACCGGCATCGGTCAGGCAAGGGAGGAACCGATAAGCGGTTAGGGCTAACCGGCGTTGGTTACCTATGCAAGGATGTTTTAATTAACTCTCTAGAATTAGATATATTTTTAGCATTAAAGTATTTCTATTCATTGTAATTACATGGCTAAGTGCCCTAAGTCTATAAATGACTATATAAGCATAAAATCTAGGGCTGAAAAATAAGAAAGAAAGAAGAATTATTAACAAGAATTAGAAAGAGCTTGCAAAGTTTGGTGAGAGAGAGAATTCTTGGTGATGAAACAAAAGCTCGAGGAAAGAAAGCATTGTACATCGAGAGGTGTGGAAGATTGTAAATCTTCATTGTATATCTTATCAAAGCTTTAGATAATAGATTGGCTTGTTTCTTAGTGGACGTAGCCCACACTTTGTGTGAGCCACGTTAAATCCGGGTGTTGATTTATGTCTCTTGTTTTGTATATTTCTTCTAGTAAAATATCCACTTTTATTTGCATGTATGATTAGATCGATATATTATCTTTACAACCGGTGTGCTAGCCCCAACATTAGTGATTGTTATGTTTTATATTTTTTGTATTTTTATCTTAGGAGACCTTATGCACAAGGTGCATATTCTAATGTCTACAACACCCATACAATGTATAATGAGGGTATATGATTCTTTATTCCATTTCCACTTTGCATGAATTTTCACATTTGGGACCTAGATTCATCTACAACAAAGTGTGGTTCCATGGGTGGAGGTTTTAGGGCTACTAGACACCCTAGAACACTTTATCTTTTCACTCTCTCTTGAAGGTTTTAGGGGTAGGATAGTGCATTGAACATCCTTCCTCTCACTATCTTTTAGTTTTTAGTGTTGGGACTCCAAATTACTTTTCAGTTTACAATATTACTAAAATTTTAGGATTAATTGTCCCTAATCCTCCATTAGTACAACTCCAATCCCCTCATCTCCAAACAACTTGACACCAACAGAATATTATCTCTATCTCCATGTAATTCAATCGATGACTTGTATTGCCCTCCAAGTTTTTTGCTTTCTCCTTGATTGGCACAAATATGACATGTTCAACAACACCTCTCTACACCAACAAACAAGCAATGTTATCCAAAGTATGCTCTATTTTTTCTTTTATAATAGAAAAATTGATTCACTAGATTAAAAGAGGGTCAAATGTAGACACATATTTTGGCATCAAGCATTATTATATAACACTTTTAGCAAATTACACACACACACATGCATGCATGCATGCATATTATATTATGTATATTGTGTATATACATATATATGTATGTATATACATATATATATATACACCAGTGCAATGCAAACATAGATAGGAATACATTGGGCTTCACTAAAATAGCTCTACTATAAAATAGAGGTGTCAACGTGCCTAAAAAAGTGTTGAAAATACGCATTAATTTACCTCACAAGAAGATGGCCCTAGTGGTGATGGAAAATTCATGCAACTGAAGGAGAGAAAAGTGCCCAAAATGGAGCACAACCACATGAAGAAACCATACCTCTGTAGACTTAGCATGACTACAAAAATCCCATACAAACCATATCACCGAGCGACACATAAAAACTCTAGAATTTGATCAATATGTAAGGGATGACATTTAGAAGAGGAGAGAAACTCTACAAGTGCCAAAGAGAATAGCTCAAAAAAAATAGCATTGCAATGTAGGAGGAGAGATGAGCCAATCAAGAAGTTGAATAGTTGAGGTGTCGTGCCTATAGATCCCTCTGGGATAGTAATGAATGCTTACATTTATACCAAAATTGATCAGAGATCCATCCCAAATGAACACATATGTGAAGAATATGCCTATGTATGATTCGGTGTAAATTGGACAACTAGAGCATGCGAGGATACATCAAAAATGTGTTAGGTTGATCATGTCTAAAATTGAAGTCTCAAGTTTCTCGGGCCTAAGTGAAGGTGTGGAAAAACTCATGTATAGCTCATGATCTTCACAAAGAGCTAAGCAAACAAAAATAGGACCTCTTTCAAAAAGTAATCATAGTGAATTACCTACATTATAACCAATGTCATGGTGAGAATGTCATTTACTAGGCTAAATAGGGGAAGCAATACCTTGTGAATGTGTATCAATACCTCCACCGAAAAATCCATAGACAAAGCATGTAAGAACCAAATGCGGTAGTATGCTTTTCAAAGGATCTAGACAGGTGAATAAAAGGACATGGGGTGGGATACACATAATGTGTTACTATAATAACACTGAGATAAAAAAAATGTAGTAACAAGAACAACATATTTAGGAGCATTAGGAGTAGGAGAAAGCTCAAAAACTAATAATATGAGGTTGATGCTATAGGCTAGCAAGTTTTTGCTGCAGGGAGTGTATGAGGTCATATTTTCTATAAATGAGGGTGTAAATAAGAGGTTTGCATTGTTACATATTTCTATTCTCTTCCAAAAAAATTATCATGTCCTCCTGAAGGACACAAATTTTAGAGAACAACATATAATTATAATATTTCAAAGGAAATATGTTAAGATAAGAATCCATGATAAAAACAAGAATACGCTCAAAAAATAATACAACACCCAAAAAATACAGGACATCAAGCTCAGCCAAAAATGCATCAAAAGCAATGTGGAGTGAGAAAGGAGAAAGAGTGTTTTATTGTGAGGGGTTATAACCACATACTAGGTCGGACCTTGCCCTTTGATCTTCGACACACGAAATAATAAGTGATGTTAGGTAGAGAGGGTAACCTGAAAGTACTGAACACAGAACTAGGATACAGCGGTCTACAGGAGGTAGTCCCTAGTGGGATCAAGGTGCAGTGCCCCTTGTGGGGTTTGGGGAAGTACCCCATGAGCATTCCTTGTTGCGATATGGGTTGAGATCGAGGGTAGCACCCCGATGCTAAACACAATTAACCCTTGACATGGTCTTTGAATGACTTGAAATATTCCCTTCTAAGTCAAAAATTCCCTTTTACCGACAAAATTGTACCCTTTTATCACAATAATTTTTCAAATAATAAGCCCCCACTTTAAAAAAATACTCTCAAATAAAAGCACTCCTGTAAATAATTTTCTCCCAAAGAAAATCCCCCTTATAAATATTTTCCCTTGATCAAATATCTCCCAAAAATGAAGCCACCATCCATTTCAATATTCCCCCTCTATTAAAATTTAAATAAAGGATTAGAGGTTCAAGGTTACGAACCCTTGACCCTTTGAGAGGGAATGCTTTAGAAAAATGATACTTTCCATTTTTCTATGGATTTCTTTGTAAGTATGTATGATAAAATGTTGTTTTATGCTTTATCAAATAGGGTTTTAATAAAACACACAAAATCATAAATATTTACTCACATGGGCTTTAGGGTTAGGTCAACATGTATTGAAATTCTTTTTTGAGTGTCGTGAAATGTTTTTATGTTTTTAAAGCATTGTTGATATGTGAGGAAGTGAGAGAAGAACTTTCTAGGATATCTAGTGTTGATTTTTTGATAAGACAAAGTTGGGTTGCAAACAAGTGAGTTATGTTATTCGAGGCATGGTCGAATGACTAGGAAACATGGTTGTAGATTCAAGTGATAAATGAGCATGAGTTATGTCACCTTCAAACCAAATGCAAGGTGAACTACATTGCATAGATTTACGGCCTCGTTGATATGGGAAAATGACTGCGAGATAAGGTGAAACTAAATCGTGTGAGATGAGCCCATGTTAAATCACAAAATAGAGAGTTGGACCAAGAGCTCATCAACACCAAGGTGGAAGTATTAATCCGTAAAAAATATAAAGAGAGGAGGTTCGTTAGGCTTGAGCCACCATGATATGCTGCCAAATTTTGAATCAAAGAGGGGTTAGGTTAGCTTTTTTTAACATCCATGCAAGTATATCAAGCCAACCGAGATCTTTAGTGTTCTTTGAGAGTTATGTGAGGTTATCAATTCATGACTGGAATGAGTTTAAGAGTCACTAAAATAGGAGAAAATATACAACCAACTTGAATTCTATTTTGAAAAACAACCCAAGGCAAAGGTGGGTGAGCCCAATCCAAACTAGGTGAGCAAGGTGTCATATAAAATCATGCTCATAGATTATGATCCTGAAATGTATGAAATCCTTCAAATGTCAAAGTAATGAAGGAATTATCACCTACAAAATTTATTTCCAAGATAAGATGGTTAGTTCATCCGAGTCAAGATGTAGGGTGCCTGTGTCAAGGTAGTTTGGGTAAAGTGCTCGGTTTATGGAGAGCTCTACAAAACAAGGATATTTTCCTCTTACAATGTAAAATTTTGTAAGTATATATTTTTCTTGGAATGTAATTTTTCACTATAATATCTATATACAAGAAAAAAATTTCATAAAATATTTGCATCTCCCAAAAATAATGTCTTTATAAAACAGATTAAGGTTGAGAAAATTTTGTTGGTGACTACTATGATACTATGTGAGAGTGCACAACACACTTCCCCTAAGATCTCTCCAGAAAAAACACATTACCCAAGCCATGAAAAACACATTCTATAGTACCCACTCCTCTTGAGCACTGTTTAGTTAGATTTCCTATCATATTATAGATCTCATCATATTACTCATTATATATGTTGTATCGGCATGGGGTTCTTAGACTCTCGGGTTGATCCGGATTGTGACTTACTTTGTGACTTTGAGTTGGCACGAGGTGCCAATCTTATGATTGACTCATTTAGACATGGTGTGATTTGATTGTATTTAACATGAATTTTATATTGTTATATCATATAGATGCTTCATGTGTTTTTGTTGGTTAGATATCATAATTTTGATGATGTCAAAGTGATATATTATGAACATGTTTTAACTTACTATTGAATAAAAAGATACATAAATAGATGGTGTGTTTTGTTTCCTAATTTAGTGGTTGTATAAATTACTTATCATTTTGAGAAGATATGACACGTGTAATGAGGGTGTAGATGGTGAACAGTACCCAAGATCTACATGTGAAGAAATAAATTTAAACACCCCAAGGAGGATGAATTGGGACTAACTCCCACGAAGGTCCTTGGCCAATATAAGTCACCTACCCATATAGTAGGTGTACTTTTTGGGGACCTTTTGGCCATTTGGGGACTCAAAGGACCCATAATGAACCTTGGAAACCCTTCAACCACTTTACATTTATTTTGGTGTAAGACCTTTTATGTGGATTGTAAGTTGATTCAAGTGACTTATGATTTGAGTTGTAGTTATTATTGGAATTTTTATTTTTGACTTATTGGATTTTCATGTCATTTCCATGTAAGGGCATTTATTTTGGGTGGTTTTTAATAATATTTTGGATTTGGATCATGTGGGCATGCTTTTGAAATTAATTTTTGTTGGCACAATGGTTTTCCTTGGGAATTTAGGATGTTTCCACTTAGCACAATCTTAGGGAGGTGTTACTTTTGAGCTTTGCATATTTAAAGAGGCTTGGGTTCATGTTTGTTGGCCAAGTATGTCTTGGTGTTGTCATTGATGTCAAATCCATTAATGGAAAAGGGTGTGTAGATGTCATGAGAGTCTCCATGAGGTGTTAGTCAAGGTAAAACATGAAGTTTGATTGGTAGTGACTAGTTTTGGTGAGTTTTCATGGTGTTTAGACAAGGTCTCGGGCATGGTGCAAGCATGGATGGTCATTGTATGAGTCCTCCAAAGTTGGTTGAAGGTTATCATGAGGTATATCATTATTGGTATGATGTTTCAAAGGTGTCCAAGTGTCTGTATGTGGTCTCCATGGTCATTTCATGGGTTTTCATGGTTGATTCAAGTCATTTTAGGCATATTCCTAGACCTAGAGCATGTGGTTTAACATGGTGGCATGAGATTTGGAGCAAGGAATTCTTGTTGAAGCATGACATGAGCATTTTGGTGCTACATATGAGGTGTATGAGGAGTTTTAAGTCAGTTCTCATAGGAATGATGATGTTTCATGGTCATTGGGAAGCAAGATTGTGAAGATAAGATAAGTTGACACAGGTAAGTGTAAACACAAAATCTATGCAATTGGGTACATTTCTAGGTCCTAAAATCATATTATCATTTACATGATTCATAAGCAAGAAAACTAGTAATTGATAACTCCTTTTAGCCTTTTTATTTTCTTCTGCACTTTTATTGGCTTCATACATCTTACACTCTTACCGACATTTGATTGTTTTATCTTTCTATGGCCTCAGACACTAGCACCCAGTTGGGACACTAACGTCAAGCGCTCCTTTCCTCCTAGGCACTCCTCTCCTTATTTACCTTTGTATTATCCTTTTGGCCCCCTTTCGCTTCTTAATTAATTTTAACTACCTTGGTTCGGCCTTCCAGGTTGTCAATTACGTAATTCAAAAATGGAATCATATAAATAGACATTTATGTTTTAAAAATAAAGTACCAAGCATTAGCATTATCTACTATCACCTAAGCTTGCATCCAAAGGCAAAAATCACTTCAAGGCATCCATCTAGCACACTCATTCAAGGGACAAGGGTTGCATTCTTCTACATGCACAACATAGGAGGGGAAGTTTATTATATTTCATCCCACACATTCTATACATTTTCCACATTCTATATCTAGCTTTCTATCATAAGTACAACTTCCACAAGGGCATCCTAGGGCATCATTACACACCCTTACATAAAGAACTACATGCATTATGAGATGCGGTGCAACACTCGTTCATAATTTTACTCTTTGGGTGACTGTTGAGGTCAGTATGACTCCCCATTTTCATTTTCCTTTTTAGGTTTGATGTGGTTTGTGGGTATGTGCATGTGAACTCCTTTCTTGCAGGTTATAAGTACATTCACATGTCTGACAGAAAATCTAGAGTGATAGATAGAAAAATATAGCAAACATCATCTATCTTTGAAAGAACTAGATCCATAGCATCTACCTAGACATCAGCGCCAAGATCTAGACACTAACATCAAGTACTCTTGTCCTCTCCTGGGTACTTTTGTCTTGTGAAATTTCAAAGTCTAGAACCCTCACCGAACCTCTACAACACTCTTTCTAGTTAGATCCAATAGTCACACAACCCAAATCACATCCAGATCCTCTAAAATCATCTAAGTCTCTTTATCTCCTTCTCTTTCTTAGGTTTTCACATTTATACATGCTTGTTTGCTTGCATCTTGCTACATATTAGCATTTGTGCATCATTCATTACAATAGTTACTCTACAATTAGATTTAATTCCATTTATATTAAATCGGTAAGTCATGTGGCTGGAGATTTTGGGCATATTTGAGAATGGCTGAAAATTGGGTAATTTAGAGGAGGTAGAAATGGTGCTTTAAGTCAAATTTTATGTCAATATGAAGACATTTGTGCAAGTTATGAAGTTTTTGATAAAACCGAGTTGAGAAGAAGGTAAAACCAACACGAATTGGCAACTTCAGATGCTCACCCAATCACGAACACTTTTCATGGGACCCAAATGTTTTGGGGATTTTTTCCATTGATCTAAGAGTTTTTTTCAAAAATAATGAAGTGGTTTGATCGTCATACTTTTATGAAAAATCATTAAGAAGTTAAGTTGGTTTGAAACCCTAGCAAAACCCTTCTTCTAGAGTGACTTGAGAGAATTAAATTTCTTGGTCTTCAAATGATTATATAAAGTAAATTTTATGATTTATACTTTTATATGATTCCTCCAGGATCATTTTGGTGGTGGTTTTGTGTTCCAGCTATTTCGGGAAGAGAGAGAAAAATCCTATTTTTGTGGGTTTTTATAGTTTCAAGGCTGAGATGAAGGTTCCAAGATGAAAAGTGAATTGTTACAAAATCCTTGGGAGATTCTATAAGTATATATGAAAATTTTCATGCTTATTTAGAGGATAAAATGTAATTTACAGGTCCTCAAAGTAGCACTACCGATTTTGGCCTTAAGGGCTAAAATGCTAGTCTTGAGGTTTGAGGTGAGTTTGATGAAATTTCTTAATGGAGCTAATGTTTTTGGTCATGGATAGTCATTAGACACCTGATATGATGTTTTTAATTTTTTGGTTTGATCTGAAGAGAATTTTTTTAGTTGAATACATATCGTCCAAGAAATCCCTAGTTGGATTCTCAAAAAGGCTTACGAAACAAGTGTGCTTGGTTACTTTCCTCCACATGAGATATGCATGTTTGTGCTTGATGATTTTTTTAGTTCTCCTTGATGTTTTCCATGTATTGGTTTGTATTGGAAGTGGCTTTGAATATTTTTGGAGCTTGACTCCACAATACTGGTTCTTGAGCCCTTAGAGCCCGAATGATAAGTTTCGAGAGATTGGATTGGTTTAAGGCCTTCTACCTGTGAGTTGAAAGGTAAAGTTAGTTGTTATATAAATTAGAATCATATATATTTGCATTGATATGTGTTTTTGTCTTAGTGAGTTGTTTTTGTATGTGAACCAACTCTATTTTGAAGACCTAGTTGTGGGGTCTTGAAATCAATTTGGATCGATTTGCGAGAGATTGAGTTGTTTGGAGGTCTTCCACTATGATTTGGATGAAAATGTGTTTTTTAAAGAAAAATAATTTGAATACCTTACCATTGGTATATTAATTGGGTCATGATGATGATTTGAGCTATGTTAACTCATTCATTTTGTGGGACTAAATTTCTAGGCTTGAAGTCTTAGGTGTGCTTACTTACAACCTTGTGTGTTTCATGGTGGAGTTGGATTTTTGAGAGCTTATCATGATTTTTATGATTCGATTACTTGTTCATGAAATTTTTAGAGCTGATGGAGCCATGAAAAATATGTTATAATACCTTGGAGGTGTTTGATCATTTGCTAGAGCTTGGAGAGTGCATTTTGGGCTTGTTTGAGAATCCTTGTGCTTGTTGGAGATGTCTTGACCCCTACCAACCTACTTGGGTCATTTGAGTTGATTTATATGATGTTATTATTATGTTTTTGAGTTGGTATTACTTACCTACTTGGTCATGGCTGACCTAGGTGTTTATGAGCTAGTGTTGTGTATATAAGCTAGTATGTTTGGTTCATTTGAAATAATTAAGCAAGAGAGGAAAAGAGTGACCTAAAGGAGGTTGAATAGGAGTTTAGAGGGGTTATGGACATATCTTAGAAGAGTGTTGAATACCTAAAGAATATAGAGAATCAGATGTGCAAAGGAATTTGACCTAAGCAGCCATGAGAGGACATATTTGAGGGAGTTGAAGGAGAGAGAAGTTTGAAGAGGGTTTGGTGTGTTTGGAGCTGAACTTGGATCACAATTAGTTATGTGAGCAGCATATTATATGTGATCATTCTTTTATAAAATATCTTATGATGAGTAATATTCATAGGATTCCTTTGTTGTGAGTCATATCAGCAAATTTTTAGGGGTTGGTGTTCCTTGTGGGGTGGGTGCCTCACTAAAAAAATCTTGCAGGATGTGTAATATTCTTGCAAGTCCTTGCTTTGTGTAATATAAGCTAAGATTTCAGTGGGTTTTCTTCCCCTTGAGGGTTTCCCACTTACATATGGTGTTTATGTGACTTCTTCTTTGTTTTATGTACTTTTGAATGCTTAATACACACCTAATGTTCTCATATGGTTATGGATGTTAAATGGATTGAATTGGATGATGAATATAAGTGATTGTAAATGAAATGTAATTTTTGTAGGACTAATTCACCCATTGTTCTTACAACATTGTTTTGGTGGGAATCCTTGTTCTTAAGGAAGTGTTGCTAGAATTATTTTTAACAAACTTGAATATTTCTTTGTTGATTTGGACTTGAAGGGACAAAATGAGTAAAATGTTGGTTACATTCCCTTTTTTTTTCTTTAAAAAAACTATTGTTTTATCTTTCTCCATCTTGATGGAATGTGCATTTTCTTGCTCACTTGAGCTTGTATTGAATTTTTATGATTGTTGTGTACTTTTTATGCACTCATTATTGGACTAACAAATGTGTATGTGTGTGTGGGGGAAAAAATAGGTCATGGTGGAGAGGATAGGTGGGAAAACAAATTGAAATAAACCTTGTATAACAAAGGAGGAACCAAAAGGATGTGGGATTTTTTTAGTGGAGGGATAAGTGGGTTATATACCAAGTGGAGGGACAAGTTTTTAATTGTATGATTGTATTGTTTTACATGGATGAACTAATAAATTATGCCTTATACTTTAGTGGAGTGATAAGTGGTTTGGGATGACCATATTTCCTTTTACAATCCATTAATGGCTTGGTGGTGCATATATTGTGTTTTGGAATGTAACTCATTTTCTATCTTGTGTCCCTATCCTGTCCAATTGCTTGTTGATGATTTTTTTTAAGTGCACGAGTGTATGTGTATTGGGAGTTTATCTTGTTGTTCCAATATTTATGTTGGCCTTGGAATATTTTTGGAAGTTAGGGTATTTGTGGGGCAATAGGAAAGAAACATTCCCTCATTGCATGGTTGAGAGGTGAATGTCACCTTCACCTCCTCTCTTTTTTGTTTGGATGAGTGGATGGAAAGTAGAAACATTGGAGGATACCTTTGTTGTTTGTATTTTTACTTGCGAAAATCCTATAATGTGTTGGAAACAAGCTGAAAATAGTTATGTGTTTCAAGTTGATCAAGTGTGTTATTGATTTTTGTATTTAAGATTCATTTGCACAAATAAATGTAATGAAATTTTGAAAATGTTAAATTGTGAATGTATGAGTTGTTTTAATGAAATGAGAAGTTTCATTGTTGGATAAAGAAAATTGGTTCAAAATTGTTTTGGGAAACTTGTGAAATAATGGTTTTCTTTTGCATCATTGTAGATGAGATTCAATATTGTTAAGTTTTCCTTAATGAAGTTGAGTTTCATATCATTTGGATACATGTGTAAAGGTCTCTCTCTCTCCTTTATTTTTTTACTCTTACTCTACTTCATTAAAATGGATGAAAAATATTATTGTCATGCTTATTGATAGCCATTAGAGATCAATTACATCCATGTGTATATTAGACAAAAGTTGTAATGTGAGAACAATCGAATGAGTTTTGTATATTTCTACATAGAAATGGATGCAAGTCTTATTTAGTTTTGTGATCCATTCAAGCATTAGGAATTTTTGTGAAGGGAAGATAAATTCTATTGTAATATCCACTCATGAAGCTTTTCTTTCTTTAAGTTTTACAGTACTTAGATGGATGGTTATAGGAAATTCCTTATTTACACTTTGTTGTACCAAATGATCATAGTTAAACCAATGTCAAACTATCTTAAACCTTATTGTATGAATTAAAACTACTACTCAAGCTACAATCCATATGCTTAGACCCGTAATACAACAATCTACAAACTAGTTATCTTGATAAAATAAATTAATATATACATATATATTAGGCTAGCTCTATTGAAAACATATAGAAGTTAAATTCCAAACTTGAAAACTCCAATTTTAAAGTAGCTAGTAATGTGTGTGTGTGTGTGTGTGTGTGTGTGTGTGTGTGTGTGTGTGTGTGTGTGTGTGTTATTTTAATAATTTAAGATATAATTTATACACCGCTATGAATTATACATAGATATATTTCTTCTTTTAAAAAGGGGGTGAGTGTATGTATGTATGTATGTATGTAAAGTAATGAAAAACAAAAAAATGAGTTGGGGCCATAACACTGCACAATCTGTGACCCCAAAAATCCCCATCATCACCATGGCCTTAGTTGTTTCCACACCCCACATTCAATCCATAAGTGACCATGGCCACACCTAGGGCATCTAAATAAATGATACAAGGTTTGGCCCTATCCATAGGGCCAAAACCCCTCCATTTCCCACCAATTTCTTATAACTTGGAGGTGTGTGTGTGTGTGTAGTTTCTCGAACCCTATTTCGACATATATATACATCCCCATCTCTATTAGATCTATATATGTAAATTCATATTTGATATTTGGGATATATACACATATATCCTCCCTCAAAACCTTGATATAGGTACCATAAATAAGTGAAATGGAAAGAAAACAAGAAATAAAAATCGGGAGCCTCCATGAAAGTGTTCTCTAAACTTGTAACAAAATAAGAGAGTAAATTACAATGGAAGAAGTAGAGAAGATTTGTTTTACCCCAAATCATAAGGATGTTTAGGGTATTTTAGGAAACCTCGAAATCTTGGGTGGAGGATTATTGAATCCAATCTCTCACATTTAATCATCTCCCCACTTTCCCATGGTTGATTATTCCAAGTGACTTAAAGCTAACTATTACTCCATAATGATAATATAAGAAACTTAGATAAAGTAGTGTTTTAATAAGTTGAGTTAGAAAATGTGAAAAAATGGATAAGTATTGTAAGTTAAATTATAGGACCCTCTTGATGAAATTTCTATAGTTCGAACCTTGTAAGGGAGATATGTATCGCTGGTATATGATTACTAACCTATCATCTTCCCAAACTGAACTAATGTAATTTTAACATTTAAATAAATATGGAGGCCCTTACCCCAATGAGATTGGTTATCACCACATTTTTCGTCCTTTTTCCAAGAGAAATCCCTTGATCCACTGGAGTTAGATAAATGCTTTATAAAAGCCATGACCCTTTTAGTTAGCAATCACTTAAATCTTTAATCATCAACAAGGTTATTATTCTTTCCAATTTAACTAACGATTGCGCCATATAATCACACAATGTTAGAAGTCACAATAGTGCAAGTCATTGGTACCACACATAGATACAATGAAGCAAGTTCAATAATGTAAACTTAAAACCAGTCTCATTAACATTTTAACCTCTTCAAAAAAATTATTCCATAATTTTATTATTATCTTGGCTTAATCTAAGTTTATTAATTTGGGGCATTACAATCGGTATTAGAGTGTGAGGTTATAACACTAGGAATCTGGGTAGTGCATTAAAACTTAATATAATTTGTCCTATACCCACTTTTCTAGCATTCTAAACTCTTTCATGGGCACTGTGCATACTCACACGCACACAAGCTTGACCAAATCCAGCATGAAGTGGATTGTCTACCCCAATCGAAAGCGAGAATAAGGCACTAGTAGGAGCCCAGATCCTTCGAGACACTATAGGATGTTGTGACAGCTCTTAGAGAGTGGGATTCAGAGAGAGTAGAGGAGCATAGGGAGTGCTCATTGCACCCATCACAAGAGGGATACATGTATCCACTACCGAGTGTCCACAAAGAGACCACATCAAAACTTAGAGAGAGTACTAGGATTCCACCTCATCATCAATGAAAGGAGAGACAACTATTAGAGGAGAGGCCTAGGTATAGGCAATCGGATTTAGTGGACCGCATTAAACATGTATTGAGACTCCACCCACCCACTTAATATGGAGACACCATCGGATTTCAAGATGAGGCATGACTAGTTAAATTGATCAAGTGATTCAAACTCCTACCTTGTGTGAGTAACACCAAGGATCATGTAGCTATACACTTGTTGTGAGATAGGGGGGAGTCGGTGGAGGGTAGAGGAGGCAGAATCTCCTAAAAATGTTGACACATTCACTTAGGAGATGCTTGAGGAGAGATTTAGATTAAGACACATTTACATATGCTTTTGAAAGGAATGATAACCAGATCATACCAAGCCAATAACACAAATGATAATCAAACACCATGATCAATAAGATGAAAGAAATTAGCGAGAATAGCTTTACATAAAACCTTTACAAACAAATGAGCAGTAATATCATATATTATAATGGAACTCAATGCAATACATTAAGAATGGGCCTTTCTTAAATAGGAAAGGAATAACAATCTAAGAACTAGTCAAGGTCATAGATCAAGCCATAAATCAAGGAAATAACTAGTCATCAAAGAACTAGTCAAGACCCTAGATTTAGGAGAGAAGCTGGACATCAAGGATCTAGTCAATACCATAGATCAAGGAAAGAACTATTTAATGCCATGGATCAAGGAAAGAACTATACCTAAAGCAACTAGATAATATCTCCTAATATCTAAATAAGATAAAAGAAATATCCACACACATAAGTGGGTGAGGATAAATACAATAAAGGTAAATAAATTACCTAGGTGAACATGAGCTAAGGTAAATACCTACTCTAACACCCCCCCTCAAGTGAAGCTAGGGGCCAAAATAGAAGTGGCATGTCCACAGTATGAGTCCCGACAACTAGGCCTAATGAGGTACTCATGTACAATAATTGGGAAAAAAGGGACACCGCAAGGTACCCAAAACTAGTAACAACAAAGTAAAGAGAGTAAAAACCCGCTCCAAGGCATCCCAAGAAGCTTGGCTCAAAAACTCGTACAATGCTGAAGAAGTTTGGTGTGCACTGTGGTCTGAATCCACTGCTCGATCACAAAACTCAAAAACAACTGACACTAGGCTCACCAGAATAGCTCCATACAAGGAGACTGTCAACAGAGTGATGTCGAAAGTGCAAAAAAACACCAAACATAATTCGATCAACTGCTGTAAATAGGTGTGCCACGATCCAAGAACAATAACCAAAGCAATAAGGCAAGGACACAAACTCCAGAGTGTCATGATCCAAGAAAAGCCAAGGTAACAAGGCAAGGACGTGAAACCCGAAGAAGCAGGATCAACACCACACCCTCCCATACTACTAAATGGGTGGAGTGTCGTTACAAATCTATATGAGTTGTCAAAATAACTACTCGAACACTGACAAACTAACACTGGGATCCACCAAAATAGCTCCCCCATAAGAGAGATTGTCAACATGTCAAAAATGTCGAAAATACAAATACAAAATCTCTCAACAAATAAGAGAGATACACTACACCTGCTAAAGAAAAATGCTCAAAACAAGAAGCATCACAATGCATAAGGTATAGAAAGTGGAGCAAGAGGCCGAATGGTGGAGGAACCACACCTGTAGATTCCTCTCAATGAATGCCTATGTCACCACCATGAGTGATCAGATATCCACCCCAAATCAACATGGATGGATGAAGAATATGTCTGCATATGACTTGGTGTAAAATGCACAATGGGTGCATGCAAAAGAACATCAAAATGTGTGTCAAGTTTATCATGTCTGATAGCTGAAATCTCATGTTTCTCAATCCTGAGTGAAGGTGAAAAACTTATGTGTTGCTCATGATCCTCAGAAAGATTCAAGTGAACAAAAAAGGAGCTTTGTCAATGTGTGATCCCAATGAAGTATCTACTCGAAAACCAATGTCATGATGATAATTCCACTTAACATGTGGAATAGAGGAAACAATACCCTATGAATGTCTGCCAATGACTCCTCTAGTGAGACCCATAGAATGGAGCATGTGAGAACTGAATGTAGTGGTATGCTTCTTAAAAAAGCCATGCAGCTGAGCAGAAGTAGGATACACAACATGTGGTACTGTAATAGGCATAGATGGGGAAGAGCATGTAGTAACAAGCCTCACAGATTTAGAAGCGTCAAAAGCGTGTTCAAAGCTCAAATACCGGTAGATCAATATCAGTAGGTACAAGAGCAACATATGCAAGTGGACTAGGAGCGCGGATATGGTTGTCCACATATGATGGTGATGTTGTAGGCTAGCAAGTTTGTTCTACAGGGAGTGTATTATTGTATCCTATCATGAATGAGTGATTGTAGAAGAGAATTTCAATTCTTGAGTGATATATTTTCTTCCAAAATTTTACAATATCCTCTTGAAGTCCACATACTTCAGAGAAAAGCATATCATTCTCAGAATCCATGATAGATACAAACTGCAACTCCCAGAAATTTAGGACGTCGGGCTCAGCTGAAATTGCATCCATAATTGATTACAACACTCCTCCATATTTGACACTTTATAATTATAGTGCAAGTCTCAAAATAAATATTTTCAATGGAAAGAGCACAAAAAAACAAGCACTTTTGCAAAAACGGCACTCAAAACCGAGTTACCGATCAAAAGTTACAAGCTTTTTAATATTTTGCTCTGTTATTTATTTTAGTTGCCACTAAAGCAAAATAAATTGTTGTTGCCTTCACCACACAAATAAAATTAAAGGGGGCTGAATTTAAGCACCTACTAGTAGGAATCACAAGATTTAAGCCCTCATATGACCATACCATATGACCAAGGGCTAAGGATTTTAATGGGTGCAATCTCTCACTCGATACCATGAAAGGAACGATAACCAAATCGTTTAAGCCAAGAACACATACTAATCAAACACCACGATCAATAAGATGAAAGCAATTCACTAGAATAGCTTTACATAAAACCTTTGCAAACAAATGAGTAGCAATATCATATATTATAATGAAACTCAATGCAATACATTGAGAGTGGGCCTTGCTTAAATAGGCAAGGAATAACAATCTAAGAACCAGTCAAGGTCATAGATCAAGCCATAAATCAAGGAAATAACTAGTCATCAAATAATTAGTCAAGACCATAGATTTAGGAGAGAACTAAACATCAAGGATCTAGTCAATACCATAGATCAAGGAAAGAACTAGTCAATACCATAGATCAAGGAAAGAATTATACCTAATAACTAGATAATATCTCCTAATATCTAAATAAGATAAAAGAAATATCCACACACATAAGTGGGTGAGGATAAATACAATAAAGGTAAATAAATTACCTAGGTGAACATGAGCTAAGGTAAATACCTACTCTAACAGCTTTGTGCAATAACATATCGGAAAGTTCCATAATCCGAGGCAAGGGACTAGCACAAAGACAGTATGCAGTATGAGGAAATTTTTATGGATATCCTTTAGTATGTGGATTATATGCATGATGAGTAGGTTTGAATTCATCAATTCTCGGGTCTAAACCTAGATTCTAAAGGATCAATATGTATACATTGTCTACATACCCTCTTCAAGGTTGTGGAGAAGGCATACATTACTAAAGAGAACACGGGTAATACCTAGGCTAGGGATAAGGCTAAAGCACATAAATGCAGACCATGTGCAGAATAGTCATTCGAGAGGATCCCACAACAAGTTGTTTCTAACCTTGTCATGTGGCACAAAGAGATAGGGGCATGTTCACAATTTTAGGTAATCTGCTAGATTTCGAGTGGACGACTAGGACAGCAAGCTATACTATCCCATTCACAATAGACATACATGACAGGGACCTTCGAGTCCAATCTATAGGGTTCATAATGGATACGCGGTGTGGGTTTTCCATAGAGACATGGAGGAGGTTGTTTTACTTACAAAGACCCTAGACACCATAAGAAATATTGCCCCAAAAAACATTGCATCTTATAACATGGGGAAATCCCCTGCATCATATATTACAGTTGGAGATATGGAAAATATTACAAGGTCTATGTAGTGGTAGATAATTTCCAAGTAGAGCATCACGCCTCAATGATATAAGAATCATGTACTATTAAGGGAGTTCCTATATCCTTTTTTGTTCTGGTTCATATGATTCTTTTATATCTCTTTGTGTTGGTGGATCAAATCAAAGCTAGTGGAAGTTAGGTAGGATATGAGTGGGAGGTTGAGTTAGCTTATGGAGCCAAATTATTTATGAGTATGATAATTAGAGAGTGTGTCCTAGATGTGAGATATTTCACCACTACAAGTAGACTTAAGAGTCCTTCTCCTAGTGTCATATGAGGTTATTTTGGGGATGGATTGGCTTGCAGCCTATCAAGCCAAGGTGGATTGTTATTGTAAGGTCATTGAGTGTAGTGATGACCTTGGTGCAGAGACAGTTATGACAAGAATTCAGATGTCACTTTTCATCTACACTATTTCTACTATGCAGCTTAAGCGAGTATGCGGAAGGAATTCCAGTTGTTTATAATCATTGTTAGTGATAGGTTATAGTATGATTCACCATGACCATCATTGGACAACACACACAACATTCTTAGGATTTTTAAATGTGTTTCCAAGATATTTATGAGGTATACCTCCACGTATGATATTGACTTCCACATAGAATTTGTACCCAAAGGAAATTTAATTACACGAGTACCCTACAAGATGACCACACCGAGCTTTGTGAGCTCAAGATATAGCTACAGTGGTCTTCTTGAGAAGTATTTGATTCATCTTAGTGTGTCCCCTTGGGGTGCACCGGTCATATTTGTTAAGAAGGATGAATCTTTGAGGTTTTTCATTGACTATAGATAGCTAAACAATGTGACAATGAATAATTGTTATCCTCTCCTATCACAACCCGAATATTAGCGCATTTTATTTAATTATGGATGACATTATCAAACTATACTAAATTACAAATGTGGTTGTTAGATTCTTTGAGATGAGTTATGCATGTTGATCAATAAACAAAATTACATGACCATGGTTATATAGGGAATGATCTAAGTTTCCTTATTTATGCCTCGTAAAAGTATTAATTATTATTATGAGTTTATAAGATAATTTATTTCTTAACATTTATTTCCTAACACTAACAAATGTGTGAGTGTTATGTTGAGTGGTGGTGTGCATAGGAAAAATTACCCTCAGAAGGAGGGAGAGTATCATCGGGAAGAGGTAGATAGATGATGGAAAATAATGTGGAAAAGGGATGTAAACCATGTGACTAGGTTGTGTCCACTTTAGGGAAGTATAAATCCTTTTTTCCCGAACTCGCATGGCCGCAAGAGTAGGTAAGAACCCTTTTTAAGTCTTAACGAAAAATAGGTCTATGATGCAGTTATCGGTCTATATAGGTAGTATATATATGGATTTGGTTCATGCATAAATATTAATAACACCGAATTGTTATTGAAGGCACCTTTTAATAAAATTATTGTCATATTAAATAAATAAATCATGTGAGGGATAGTAATTAAGTTATTAAAAAATACTAAGAGACAAGTATAAATATATAGTAGTTAATAATAAAATAATTAATGGTTTTAAATAAAATAAATAATGTGTAACACCATGTACAAGAGAAATACTAAAAAGGGGTGACCAAACTTTGAGGAAGGGTGGTTATGTTTTTTTAATACGTGCAAAGAATCTTAAGAAAATTTCCAACTCCAGTCAAGTTGGTTGGAAGAGACAGTTAAGGAATTTATTAAATTATCTATTTTAGGAGGGACACCCACATTAAAAGGAGGAGGAGTCACTCCATTAAATGTAGTTCTCCACATTCACATTGGAGAGGGGGAATTTGATTAATAAAGGGGAGAATAAAAGTAGTAAAGAAATGAGAAAATATAAAAGAAATAAAAGGAGAAAAAAACACTCATTCATTCACGAGAGCGGAAAAAGGGGACAGAGGAGGAAGAAGAGGAAAGTGCATAGGGACTTTGGAAGTGATTTATCATCAGCAAAAGGTATGGGTTTTATCCTACTAAAAATACAATGAATTAATTGTTATCCCAAATTTATCCCCTGTGTTAATTTGGATAAATCATCATAAATGGACTTAGTCATTCATAATTCTTAGACGTGCGGACGATCACAAAGTTCAACCCCATCAAAAGAGAAAGGAAGCTAGTGTTTTGTCTAGCTCGCTATGGTGAATCTTGGAGTTGGTAATTGAGCTTAGGCATGGTTGGTCAGGTGATGGGTTAGTCAGCTTGGTTGGTCACGTGATAGGATGGTCACCTTGGTTAGTCAAGTGGTAGGTGGCGGCTTGGTTGATCGAGTGATAAGTTGGTCGGATTGGCTTGATCGGACAAGTTGGTCACTCATTTGGTCAAAGCGATAGGTTGGTCATTTGGGTTGGTTAGTTGGGTTGGATGGATGGGTCGGATGGGGAAGCATCGACGGATGAAGGTTGGTCGACCATGTTGGTCGGTACTAGGTTAGTCACCAGTTGGTCGGTTGAGATGGTCGGCTAGGTTGGTCGGGTCAACCGGTTGGATGTGTAACGAAGTCGCAACACATAGGGTTAGACGCGGATCATCGGGTTAGATGGGTCATCAAAGTTAGTCATATTGTCGGGTTGGTTGTCATAGCATCGGGTGACACATCAAGTTAGATGGGTCACCGGAGTTAGATGGTTACCAAGGTTAATCAACCCGAGAAATGGACAACCATCGGGTTGGTCGGTGACCACAGATAATGTACGGCCCACATAGTTGGATGGCTTCCAACCCCGAGGTTCAGATCTGGTCAAAGTTAGGTGATGCATGGTTAGACGGGTCATGAAGTTGGTTGTCTAGGTGGTGGTATGGCGTGGTTAGATGGGTTACATGGTTAGGTGGCCCACAAGTCCCAAGCAAGTGCAAGTAGGTGAACGAATGAAATCCCAACAACCATATTTAATGTAGTATGGCGCCCATATCTTTTTTTTTTAAAAAGTACCCTCGGGAAGTGAAATTGTATAGGTTCTCATACCTCTTTAATGAGGGTGGGTGAAAAATGGCTATATAATGCAATCAAACCCCTCATTTTTAAGGAGACATTCTGGGAGTGGGAAACTCTTGCAAAATTTTCCCTCAACTCCATTTGAGTTGTAAGCCTTCTCCTACGCCTGACAAGCATATTTATGCCTCATGAGCATCAATGTCATGATCTGTGTACCTTGTAGAGAAATAAAATCATGTTTTGTGCTATTTTTTCAACCCTTCTCATGATTTGTTGTTTCTTTGTGCCTCTCCCTTTTGTGTTTGTTTTATGTGCAGATGGAAGATGGATTTTGGGTCTATGTCACTATTGTTCTGACCTCACCCAGCTCTATTTTTCCTCTTCTCCCTCCCTCGAGAGTATCTCACCCCTTTTACGGTGTTATCACTCCTTGTTCGTGTAGGATTTCCCATTTCATGTACTTTCTCTATCTCTTAATCCCTCACATTATTAGGATAGTTGTAGTCGGGTGTATTTTCTACATTAGGAGTAGTTTAGCATTAGGATTAGGTAGAGGAATTCAACCTTCTCCGAAGGTCCATCTCACGTTCGCAAGTCCCACAACTTGAGAGATGGACCCATGTTATCCAGATGATACTAGATGCCCCATTCACACTCATGTCATTCGGAGGGTGATGTAATTTTGCAATAATAGTTTTGGAATGCCCGATGGGATAGGTTTGAAGCACCTTACCACTTCACTTCATCAAGTTTGATGTGCTCTTGGTGAAGGTTTCAACCTTTGGAGGCACTCTCAAGCATATCTGGTGACTCCACTAATTCAAGTAGCCCATCATCTCTGGTTGCAGACTTGTTTTTAATGTTTCCTCTCTAGTCATGGCTCTCCAAGGAGATTTTCCATTCCCTCATTTCAGTTCCAGTCCTCTTCACTTGCAGCAGTGGGATGTTATCCCCAAGGTGGCCTTGAAGAATCTACCTCTCTTTCATGGAAATGGAGATCAATCCCCTATTGATCACATTCAGGATGTTTCCAACCATTGTTTCATTCATACTATCACAAAGGAGAATGTTTTCCTTAGACTTCTAGTTGCATCTCTCAAAGGCAAAGCAAAAAAAATTGGTACAACAGTTTGGCACCATAATCCATTTCCACATGGAATCAGTTGGGAGAACAACTTCACAACTAGTTCAAGGAGGATGTAGATGTTATTTTCCTCATAGAACATCTCAAAGCAAAATACAAAGCGGGATCCGATGGAGTTCATCTTGGACTTCAACCTCAAATTCACAAGGACCTAGTGCCAAATCCCTCAAGAATACAGACCCTCGTAAGGTATGGAATTCTTGTATTATTTGAGGTCCTTTGATGTTGACTTAGTTGTATTGATTCAGTATTTAGGGGGCAACAATATTCCTTTGGATTTCTCCATTGCATTACAAGCTGAGAAGATTCTCATTCAGGCTGGCAAAAGAAAATCCATCCATATTGTTGCAGTCCCTCCCTCACCACCTCAAGTTCTTCCTTCTCCTTGTGCAAATATTGAAAAATCCATCATTCCTTGCCAAAATAAGGAATCCCCTTTACTTCCTTACCCTTCATTTGACATCTCACAGGTGTGTCATTCCCATAGCATTCCCCAAGCTACACCAAGATCCCTCCCATCTCCACCCAATGCACTACCCAACTTCCCTAACTCATACACCAATGTCCCTAAGAGTTGTGGTATTTCATATGTTGTCCCTACCTTCTACCCAGCTATCACTAAACAAAATTATCCTACAAGGTGGTAGAGAGGGAAACATGTTATGCTGTCGGAGAAAGGGATATGGCCATGCAATGCCCCAAACAGGAATGCTTCATGCAGAATCATGTAGTTGTTTCAAAGGTAACATATCAGCAGAGTAGGGGTTATGTTTTGGAGGGTCATTTGGCCTCCCCAAGTGATCAATTCAGATCTTTTGAGCATCAAGCACCTCTATCCAAGCAAGAGATAATGCAATAACTTCCTTCTTACACCTCTCCCTCAACTAGTCTCACCGTAGATGGAAATTTTGTATCAATAGGAGACTAGTCTGATTCAAATTGGGAGGATGAGGAAATTCAAGATATGCCAAAGAAGGAGCTGAATCAAAGAACAAAGCAAGAATGTGAGAAGGAGGCTCAAATTGGCAAGTTCGGGGAGGAGAAAGTGTTTTTAAACACTATTGGCACCCAAATCCTTGAGGAGGAACAATTACAAAGTGAGCAAGATGTTTTTACAGAGTGCAATGATCCTCATTGCTCTACTTGTCTAGAACTTGCTACACTTTTGGTGGAAGAGAAAGAGGAGATAGAGGATGAAGATACCCAAGGAATGCTAGCAGCCATTAAAGTGGAAATAGAGATGTTTGAAGAGGCATAAGAAAGCATGGATTAGCCTACAAACAACCATATCCGAGAAGGTCTACATCGAGCCCTAGTTGCGGGGTTGAGCAACAAATGAGTGGGAAAATCACAAGAATGTCTTTCCTAATCAAATACCTAGCTTCATTAGAGTAGGGGCTAGATTTTCCATTGGTCATGCTCACTTCAGAGCATGAGGATGATTTTCAATGCACCAAGGGTCAATAACAACACCTCAAATCAAATACAGATCATCCAGGAGGAGGTATTTTCTTTTTTGTTGATACCTTGGTTGGATGGGTGGAGGATTACCCCTATGTCATTCTTTCATCCATGACCATGCCCATTGTCAAATTGGTTGCATGGTCTATAATGTTGAGGAAAGGAAACTACTTTGCCTTTCCAGTGTTAGGGTTCATGTGAAGTTTCCCATTCCTCCGATTAGAATAGAGTAGGTAGGCTTTCTTTCAAAGATAAGAAGTTGTTTCGCACACTTTACATATCCTAGTTGGGGTGTGTATGATTTTTGGTTTTGTATATAGTGTATGTTGTGTTGTGTGATTGATTGTGTACAATCCATTCATTGGAATCCATAGTGCTCATGGCAGAAATCAGACTTTGGGGTGGTTTTTAAAGTAAATCTTTTAGCCCTAAGAGAGTAATTATGAGTCCAGAGTTCTCCATGCCTTACCTTGGTCAAATTTTCAATTTTGGGCAGTATCAGGATTTATCCAAAATCCCAAAATCAGCTTTAGGAGCAGGTCAAGGAAATTTCATCCCAAGTGCTAAGTTCATGCGAAATCTAGGGGACAGATTTCAAAAGGATCAATTTTCAAGGTTAGACTTGACTCCATGCCCAATGGATACTTCAAGGCAACTGGTCACACATCTAGCTGACATATGTCCCCAAGAGGTCACCATTATTATCCCAAATTCACCCCCGGGTTAATTTGTATAAATCATCATCAATGGACTTAGCCATTCATAATTTTTGGACGTGCGGATGACCGTCAAAGTTCAACCCCATCAGAAGATAAAGGCAGCCCATGTTTTAGCTCAGCTAATTTGATTTTTACTCACGGTGAGCTAGCGAGCTACAGCAAATATTGGAGTTGGAAATCAAGCTTAGGCATGGTTGGTCGGGTGGCGGGTTGGTTGGCTTGGTTGGTCGGGTGATGGGTTGGTCGGCTTGGTTGGTTGGGTAACAGGTTGGTCGGTTGTGTTGGTCAACTCGGTTGATCAAGCGACAGGTTAGTCGGCTTCAATTGGTTGGTTGAGTTAGTCGATTGATAGGTTGGTCGGTTGGGTTGGTCATCTATGTTAGATGGATGGGTCGATGCGAAGCATCATACGGATGAAGGTTGGTCGGCCATTTTGGTTGGCTAGGTTGGTCACCAAGTTGGTCGGTTAGGTTGGCCAGGTCACCCGGTTGGACGTGTAATGAAGTGGGGCAACACATAGGGTTAGACAAACGAGTCATCGAGTTGGACTGGTCACAAGGTTGTTCGAGACATTAGGTTGGTCGTCCCAAAGATCGGGTGACACATCAGGTTGGACGGGTACCAAGGTTGGTGGGCCCAATAGATGGAGAACCATCAGGTTGGTCAAGAACCACGGTAATGTGAAAACCACATAGTTGGATAGTGTCCAACCCCAAGGTTTGATGGTCAAAGTCAAGTGATGCATGGTTAGACAGGTCATGAAGTTGGATGCTTGGGCAGTGGTATGGTGCGGTTGGACGGGTTACATGGTTAGGCAGCCCACAAGTCCCAGGCAAGCATAAGTAGGTGAATGAATGACATCCCAACAACCATATTTAATGCAAAGTATAGCACCCATGTCTTTTTTGAAAAAATTCCCCTCGGGAAGTGAAATTTATGGGTACACATACCTCTTTAATGAGGGTGGGTGAAAATGGCTATATAATGCAATTGAACCCCTCATTTTTAAAGGATATATTCTGGGAGTGGGAAACTCTTGCAAAAATTTCCCTTGACTTCATTTGAGCTGTAAGCCTTCTCCTATGCCTAGCAAACGTATTTATACCTCTCAAAGCATCAATATAATGGTCTATGTACCTTATAGAGCAATAAAATCATGTTTTGTGGTGTTTTTCAACCCTTCTCATGATTTGTTGTTTCTTTGTGCCTCTCCATTTTGTGTTTGTTTTATGTGCATGTATTTTGCATTTGCAGGTGTAAGATGTTGTGTTTCATGGAGTGTAGATGGAAGATGGAGTTTGGGTCTGTGTCACTACTATTTTGACCTCATCTAGCTCTATTTTTCCTCTTCTTCCTCCCTCAGTAGAGTATCTCACCCCTTTTTCTAGTGTTATCACTCCCCGTTAGTGTAGGATTTCCCATTTTATGCACTTTCTCTCCTCTCTGTCTCCTTGGCATTGTTAGGATAGTTGTAGTCAGGTGTATTTTCTGCATTAGGATTAGTTTAGCATTAGGATTAGGTAGAGGAGGTCCATCTCAGGTTCACAAATCCCACAACTTGAGAGATGGACCCATGTTATGCAGATGACACCGGATGCCCCATTCACACTTAGGCCATTCAGGGGGTGTTGTAATTTTTTATTAACATTAATTATATCTGTTCTAATTTTGGTTTTAGGATAAATAAAAAACTCCCAACTGATATTCTACGTGTATTCCATCCCCCTTCACTGGATTTTCAATCAACTTTAGCCTCTTATGCATTCTTTTAATTTTTGTCATTAAGGAAGGATTCTAGTAGCACCAATGACTAAAAGGGAGGATTCCTTATCATTTTGGTAGGAGTAGATTTCATAACAATGTGTTTTTTTAACCTTTTCAATTAAAACCATGCTAAACCAATGTCAATACAATACACTGCCGATCTCAACTACAATCTCACAACATTAGGTAGAGAGGTTTGGTTGTAGGAAGTGATGTACAACCAACTACCTTAGAGACATATTTTTCCAAGAAATCCTTATCTGAAATGTTTGACAAATAAAATAAATTATGTAGTTGATTTCATTGTTTGTCTTTATGGTTTGTTATTTTTTCCTCTAGCTTCATATTTGGAGATGTCTCTGCTTCTGATTAAAATTCTTAGTTTTCCTTTTACCAAATGTGTTTGTTAACCTTCTCATATGAGTTGGCGTCTAGTTAGCATTGGTGATCAAAAGCTAATCAATTTTACTCACCTCATAGTAATTCTAGAAATTTCCCTTCCCACTAAATCCAATCAGCCTTAGTTGAATGTTGTTGTTAATATTATTATTGCCTTTATGTGTTGATCAGTTATCTTGGTCTTATACAATCAAATAAATAAATAAGAATCCTTCCAAATCAGACACAGACTCCACATTGAGTCATCTTCCCTAGAAGATTGAGGATTTTCCATGAGGCTTGAGTAGGATATTATATATATGTTATAATTCCAAAACATGCATAGACCATTATGGTAGTTTCATTAACAAAAAATTGTTTTATTTCACCATAAAAGTAATTTAAATATTATGTCTTTCGAGCTCTCCTTTCCTACATGAGAAGATATCCTAAAGCTGATTTATTCAAATTAAATAAACCAAATAGTAAATTTCCTTGTTAAATTACCGTAAATGCCAAATAATTTGACCCAAGCTCAACATGCAACTAAATTTAAGATCTCGTATAGGCATGCGAGATGAAAATTAATGAGTAGATAATGTATTTTTAATCCTTGGAAAGGTTATAGACCCTTGGGAATTTGTGAGACTAGGATGTGACGCACTAGGTGGTGTCGTTCACATTAAATCCTCGAGAACTTAATTTAATATTCAAGGTCTAAATAAACCTAGTTGAGGAGTCAGGAGACTTGGTGGGTGCTCGTCTTCCCTATAGTCTTGTGGCCACAAACATGTCAAATTATGGTATATCTTAATTAGACATAGGAGTATAAATTATTCTAGTCCTAGCTCACTAGGTGTCGTGAGATGCCCAAGGTAGGTTCCGAAGGTAGATGACAACCTCAGTTCACATGATACATCCTCTTGCCGCATAATCCATGATCTATGTGCTTCATCGAAGGGTAGGGCCACTCCATAAAGGAGGTGTGTGGGATATCTTGCTAGTTTTGTGGTTGGTGGAAAACATCCTAATGATACTATCCCTCCCGAGTATGGTTGCAAGGATATACAATCCAAATATAGCCATAAAGATTTAAAAATAGTTGGAGAAAGAGCATAAACCAAAGCACAAAACCAGTTCATAACCAACATGAAGACAAAAATAGAGAGCGGGGAGAAACACCGTCAACCTTCACACTAAAAACTATGATGAAGAAGATGAGAGACTAGAAAGCAAAATAAAACCTTCCATCAAAGGCTTGCACCAAACAAAGATCATTATATGTATATATTGAGTTTATATGTTATGATCATTATCAATTTGTAAATAATGGCATTTGTACAGTAATGAAAATGTTAGAAAGAATTTTTATGATTACTGTATGGCAATTGGAAACATCGACTTTAATTTTGTGAAATGGAAAATGAAAGGAAAGAATCTTACCTTCCTCTTTATTGTTAATGAATGTTAAATGATTTAGTGGTTAAGTAACAAAATTTATATATGTATGATAATGTAAGTAGCACGTATAATTCTTGTTATGTTTTTTTTTAATATATATATATAACGTCTTTTCTTAACTTATTTTTCCACTTTAATTTGGTTATGTGAAAATGGGTTGTTACACTCCCATGGATTGATGACCTCTTTTATCATATGCATGGTGCTACCATATTTTCAAAGATTGATCTAAAATATGACTATCTCCAATTAAGTATTACAGAGGTGGACATCCATAAGAGATCCTCTTGGACTAGAAATGGTCACTATGAGTTCACATTAGAACCTATTGGGCTAAACAATTCCCCGAACGCATTGATGAGTGTTGGTGAAATAATTGTTCATGTTGTAAATTATGTGTTTTCACTATCACTCACATGGCTACGCCCCTCCTTCTTTTGTATGGGGAGGATCCCTTTATTAAATGCAAACTATCTTAATTCTATCTAAATGTTATGGGGTGGCCAAATAGGTTGGGGATCACACAAGAACACTTTATCGAACTGTGGCAAAGTCCTTGTATGGGATACAAGGGAGGAATTTGCAGCAATGAGGGGTAAAGGAGAGAAATTAGGAAAGGGGGGTTATTGTTGTGAGTACACACTAGCAAAGTTCACACACAATAACCAGAGTAGGTCCACATTCAATTAGAGGAAAGAACTAGTGTAGGCCATTATCAAGACTAACAAACCACAAACACATAGTTCTTTTGATTCATTAATCAAGGACACCAAATTCCTTCTTGGTTATTCAAAATCAAAATGCTTTCAAAGTTGCAAACAAGAAAGAAAATAGAGGAAAACATGAGCAAAGGAAATGGAAGAAATATAGATTTGATTTTTGTGTAGTGGTGATGCAAATCTTTATAATCTACAACAATCCAAAATTGCTATAGAAAGAATAATTTTCAAGATCCTTTGGAATGGATAATCCATCCCAATTTATAGCATTGAATTTTTCCCTCTCATCTACCCCCACATGATCCTTCAAATTCTAATTCAACTTGTGATTTTACATCTTCCTAGGAAGTGAGGAAATAAGTCCCCTTTTTTATAAATCAAAAGGGACTTTTACAATTCAACATTAAAGAGTGACTTAAGTGAATGATACAAAATACCATGATCATGTACAATGAAGAATTAGAAAAGGGGGAAAGAAGAGGAGAAATGATGAGGACAGGAGAAGAAGGGAGTTGACTAATCTGTCGTTGATGAAGAAATTTTTGATTTGAGGCATGGTGATCATAATCTCCTCCTTCTACAAGATGTATAGACACGGGACTATTAAATGAGTGTTTAGAAACTTTTTTGTCGAGACCTCCCAATGTGATCTTGATATCACCATGAGAATCACTTATGATGGTACCTTATTGATCATTCAATGAGAGTGAGGATCACTCTCTTTCTCTTTGGGATTTCACAAGTGACTCCCATGGTCATAAGGACAACTCCATGGTGCTCGGACTCATTGATGTTTATCTTTCACTTACTTGTAAAGTGTTTTCATCATACGAGTGAATGGGATTGCCTGAATGGATTGCTTGAGAAGTTGTCACCAATTGGAATGATCTCAATTTTAATGTGTCTCCTCATGGAAAAAGGATGATATTTTGACTAGCTCACTTGACTTTGCTAGCTCATCCGGCTCGTCAGAGACTTGATGATTCTATTTGTTGGGGTGATAATGTCAAGTGGGATCAGTCACTTGGGCATGCCCCAACATTATTAAAGTTTTTAATCAAACTTTAATGAGTGAAGTATTTGACACTCAAAGAGTGAAATAGTATGACTAATTCACCCACCCACATTCATTGGGTGATCCTTCTTGGGATTGAGCTTTGAGAAACGACTAGATACTACGAGACTAGTAGTCATGCGCAAATTGGATCTAGCTTAAAATCAACGCAGAGTAATCTATAAAAGAAAAGAGAAACTATCAAAAGAAATAGGACAAAGATGAAAGAGTATTGCATTGTATTGTATCAAATGAACAAGAAAAAAAGCTCTGCAGCCATTGTGAAAAATCTATGGAGCTAAGTGGAAGTGTTGGGTTAAAATCTTGTATTAAATTCTTAATAAAAAGACAGTGCTTTTACAGTGGAGTTTTTCCTTCCAGTTTCTCCACTTAAATCTGGTGTAATGTGTCTTTGTTCTTAACTATAGTTTGCTTCCAGCTCTTGCTTATTATTTACTCATTTAAGCTCTCTTATTCACTATCTATTTTAGCATTTTTATATAGATTGGACTGCATGCCATAATATATCATCTTCGACAACATTAATGGTGGATATGTGATCTATGGATTACATTTCACCTGCTAAATCTAACATGGTATCAAAGCTTGGTGATTATGCATGTACAGGGTCAATCTAGAAGTGTTTTGACTTGAAAGAGTGAAGAAAATTTAAGTTTATTGACAGATCTACGAAACCCAAAAGTTTCACAGTCGTGTTCAAGTTAACCAGGTTTAAAATTCCAATTCTGCTCAATATTGCTTGAAATATTGATTAAAAATGGGCTAAATGGTTGCTTAGATCATATTTGAGATTTTGTATGCTTAGATCTTTGCTTCTACTTTCATTTCAGTCATTTGACTTGAATTCGTTGTTTGTGAGCTATTTTTCTAGTTTTCCCACTTTAAATAGTCAACATACAGTCATTTTTTGAATGCGAGATCTAAAATATCCATTTAGATCCAGTTTGTTTCAGATTTTAAGTCCATTTTAATGGTAAAAATATTCATTTTTTGCCATTTTTTCTTTTACTAAGCTGCAGCCAATCATTTGGTGCCATTTGGCTTCATATTTTTGGTCATTTTTATTTTGCGAAGCTTAGACCAATAATATTACTCCATGTAGCTTCCCTACTCTTTTTTCATATTTGTGAAGTCGTACCCACTCTTAGAGTGCCAAATGGCTTCAATCTAACATCCTTCTATCTTTGCAAAGCTTGGGCCAATAATTTTGTGCCATCTGGCTTGCCCTAATAGATTTGTTTGACTTTTTTGACTCATAAGCTGAGCCAATCATATTGCTCCATTTAGCATCGCATTTGTCAGTTTTTATGAAGCCCAAGCCAATCAAATTGCTCCATCTTGCTTTAAGGTGTCAAAATATTGTTTATCTGATTATCAGTTGAAATCTACATACCAATAAGGGATTTACATGTGTCTTCTCTTTATCAAATGTGTACTAATTATTTATGATAGTTGCGAAGGGTTGACCAATAGAATTACTCCAAGTGTCTTTTCTATCACATTTGTTAGATTTGAGAAATGCGATCGAATAAAAATTAGCCACATTTTTGCATTTGTCATATTTGTAAAATGCAAGCCATTTAAAAGGCTCCACATATCTTGTTTGACTTAGTATTTTTGGGTTCAGACTGCGAAGTGCGATCTAATAGCATTTGGACACGTATATATCTGTCAAACTTTGGCAGACTTGCAAAGTGTGAGCTAATAGAAAAATGACACGTATATTCATTTTTCACGGTGTTAGACTTTAGTTCTTTGTTTCATGGGTTTATTAACTTTTCTTTGTACTATGGCTTCTTAAAATTTTCTTCATTCTGCGGGATTTTTTTAAGTCTGTAAACTGCGAAGTCTAATCTAATTAAAAATCGACACATAGTCTTTCTTTTCGCACTTGTCAAAATTTTCCGGACTTGTGAAACGCAAACCAATTATTTTTTAACACATATACTAATTGTGTCGAGTGTCGATCTTTACTTTGGCTTCGCCATTTAAATTGTGACGACTGTCTTTTTCCTTTTTCGGACCCCAACTTTATTTCAAGTTTGGTTTATAAATTGTTTAAGCCATTAATTTTTCGACAAGTGGCTTATTTGACTTAGACTTTGCTTTTGCATTGTGTCAGAGTGCAAAATGTGATCTAATTAATTAAAGACATGTGTATACAATTTTGTCTTGTAATTAATTGTTAGTATGTCTTATTAGTTGCATTTGCAAAATGTGAGCTAATTAAAAGGTGACACGTGTATTTGCTTTATTTTAAAAACTATGTGTATTGACACGTGTTTGTTTGTATTTTATCACATTTTTCATAGATTTCAAACCCAAAAAGGCTTTAAATTTTATTTATAAAAGCGTCGCGTCTGTCCGAGGATCTTTTTTTTTGAAGTCAACACATGCCTTTCTTGGTATTGTTGATTTGTGCCAAGTGTCGACCCCCGTATGAGCTATTTTTTAAACTTATTTTTATTTAATAAGTAGCTCACTTTTGAGCTCACCCCATCGAGTTGATAAATAACTCGTTGAGCTACTCTAGCCCAACTCAGTCGAGCTCGTGTAGCTCGTCCTTTAGCTCACCGAGCCAAGTTGCAAAAGAACTCGCCGAGCTCCTGTAACTCAACCCTAACTCTGTTCTATAAATTTGATCTAAAATCAACCAATTCAAGCTAATTTTAGACCAAATCTAGCTATTTTTGAAGATTTGACGAACTGTGTTATGATCTTAAGCTCATAATTAATTAATTAATTAATTAATTAGCTAATTTTTCTATTAAAATAGTTTGTAGCTGAAACACGACCTAGCCCTGTTAAATTGATCCATAACTTGACCAATTCAAGCTATTTTTTTATTAAATTTGGGTTTTTTTTGGATATGTAGCTAGTTCTTTATCTCTTTTTGACTTCTGTATTTGTCTCCATTTCCATCTGAGCATTAAAATGGCTAGTTTTGCCAATTTTTATGGATAAGTCTCACTTTTAAATGGTACAAATTATAGCATTTCAAGAATTTGATTAAGAGCTTGTTTTATGACTAAAAATCTTTGGGATCTTGTGACTGGGAGACAAGCTACCCCTAAAAACTAGAAGCCCTTATCTCAAGACATGTAAATTTCTTGTCACGGAGAAAGAAAGGATTATCACAAAGGCAAAATAGAAGTTGATATACTATTTTTTAGTGCATCAAGTACATGATGTAAAGAATATGTGCATATTCTTCTAAAATTTTTTTGTAAATCTACCTCTCTGCCCTCCTCTAAATAACCAAAAACTGAAACTATTTTGCAACTTGTTTTTCAATTGTTTTTGATATAATGGATCTAGACATTGAGGGGAAGATCTTTCAATCCTTGACTCTGACTAGGATTCTTGTGTCAAGTGCTTTTATGAGCATGTTTTCTCTAACTATCTTTACTACTAATGATTCTCTTGCCAAAATAGTCATGATCTCTTAATAGTAATAAGAATATAATTCTTAGACTCAAGAGAAGTAAGACAATGTTTTTTTACTATTAAACCATGTTTTTTAGCATTAAAAAATTGATCATTTATGACATGTCTAACTTAGTTGTGGTCATTTTCTTCTATGAACATTGTGATTACTCTTGAATGATCTAATTATCTGATCAACTCAATTATCTATCAAGTCTTATCTTTTTATAAAAAGGCTTGGAAAAAGATACATGTTTGTTAAAACATATTTGTTAATTGTTAAGCATATGTGATATGTTGAGTTGTTATACAACTAATGTTTAAACTTTATACTTGGCTAAAAGTGAAAATATTTATGATTTTTACCATGCTTACTTTGATATTTGTTGATGTTGTGTTTAAAATTTAATGTGTAGCTAGATTTGTGATCAAGTGGATATACACCATCACTAAGAGCAGCAAAAGAGCCATGAGGCTAAAAGAGGCTACTGGTATTAAAGGTTGATTGCTCTTGATAAATAATCCAGTTCAACATCAGATATCTTCTTCAAGCCATGGTGTGTTGTCAAGTTTTACAAGTCCTATGTCTTGTTCATCCTATCAGAGTTTCCCTTGAGGGGGAGTGTGTATGGCAATGCCAACTCTTAATGCCTTAAGAGTGGATCATGATCACCCACTTTGCATGTAACAAAGTGATCCTATATGGTTTGGTTACACATGGTTTTAAGATTGTAAACTTCCAATACTTGCTCCACTTTGTAATAAGTAAATATGTCACTCTATGTGAATTTACTTGTAAATCCTAGTGAAGCTTTAGTTATGGGGATGCCTTAGTTTATAAAAGGCTCCATAATCTGATGTAAGTCTTCATATGTAAAGCATTGATCTTAATAATTTATGTTTGGGAAGATCTCGGGTTTCCCTTGTTAAAATGCCCAACCTAAATCACTATTGTTGATTCAAGGGTCTAAAATTGGGAATGTCTAATTGTGTTCTCCCACTTAACATTAAGGGGGAGTGTTGGGTGATAATGTCAAGTGGGATCAGCCACTTGGGCATGCCCTAACATTATTAAAGTTTTTTAATCAAACTTTAATGTGTGAAGTCTTTCACACTCAAAGAGTGAAGCGGTCTGACTGATTCACCCACCCACATTCATTGGGTGATCCCTCTTGGGATTGAGCTTTGAGAAACGACTAGATAGTACAAACTATCAGTTGTGTGTAGACTAGATCTAGCTTAAGATCAACGCAAAGCAATCTATAAAAGAGAAGAGAAATTGTCAAAAGAAAGAGGACCGAGTTGAAAGAGTATTACATTGTATTGTATCAAATGAACAAGAAACAGAGCTCTGTAGTCATTGTGAAAAATCTATGGAGCTAAGTGGAAGTGTTGGGTTAAACTCTTGTATTAAATTCTTAATAAAAAGATAGTGCTTTACCAGTGGAGTTTTTCCTTGAGTTTCTCCACTTAAATTTGGTGTAATGTGTCTCTATTTTGTCTATAGTTTTTTTCAGCTCTTGCTCATTATTTACTCATTTAAGCTTTTTATTCGCTATCTATTTTAGTTATTTTATATAGATTTGACTGCATGCCATAATCTATAATCTTTGGCAGCATTAATGGTGGATCTGTGATTACATTTCACCTACTAAATCTAATGTGGTATCAGAGCTTGGTGATTGTGCATGTGCGAGATCAATCTAGATGCCTTTTGACTTAAAAGAGTGAAGAAACTTTAAGTTTATTAATGAATCTACGAGACCCAAAAGTTCCATAGTCATGTTCAAGCTAACCAGGTTTAAAATTCCAATTCCGCTCAATATTACTTGAAATATTGATTAAAAAAGGGCTAAATGGCTATGTAGACCATATTTAAGCTTTCGTATGCTTAGATCTTTTCTTATGCTTTCATTTCATCCATTTACGACTTGAATCCATCGTTTGTGAGCTATTTTTCCAGTTTTCCCACTATAAATAGTCATTCCGATCATTTTTGAATGTGGATCTAAAATATCTATTTAGATCCAATTTGTTTGGGCTTTTAAGTCCATTTTAATGGTAAAAATATTTATTTTTCATTATTTTTGCTTTTGTGAAGCCACAACCAATCATTTGGTGCCATTTGGCTTCATATTTTTGGTCATTTTTATTTTTGCAAAGCTTGGACCAATAATATTGCTCCACATAGCTTCCTGCTCCTTTTGCATATTTTTGAAGCCAGTACCCAATCTTATAGTGCCAAATGGATTCAATTTGACATCCTTCTATCTTTGCAAAGCTTGGGCCAATCATCTTGTACCATCTAGCTTGCCACAGATTGTTTTGACTTTCTTTGTTTTTATGCAAATCCCGAGCTAATCATATTGCTCCATCTAGCATCGCATTTGTCGTTTTACTGAAGCTCGAGCCAATAAATGCTCCATCTTGCTTTGAGGTGTCAGAATATTCATTATCTAATTGTCAGTTGAAATTCACATGCCAATAAGGGCTTTACACGTGTCTTCTCTTTGTCAGACTTGTACTAACTATTTATATTGAGCGATTCTGAAAGGCCGAGCCAATAAAATTGCTCCAAGTGTCTTTTCCATCGCATTTGTCAGATTTAAGAAATGTGATCCAATTAAAATTAGACACCTTGTCACATTTTTCAGATTTGTGAAATGTGAGCCATTTAAAAGGCTTCACGTATCTTTTTGACTTAGTCTTTTTTTTGTTGCCTTTGCTGCGAAGTGCGGTCCAATAACATTTGGACATGTATATATCTATCAGACTTTATGAGACAAATTTGAAGTGTGAGCTAATAGAAAACTGACACGTATATTCATTTTTTATGGTGTCGAATTTAGTTCTTTGTTTCATGGGTTTATTAACTTTTCTTTGTACAGTTGACTTCTAAAAATTTTCTTCATTCCAGGGTATTTTTTTAAGTCTATAAACTGTGAAGTCTAAGCTAATAAAAAATGGACACGTAGTCTTTCTTTTTCACACTTGTTAGACTTTACAGACTTGTGAAACGTGAACCAATTATTTTTGACACGTATTCTAATTATGTTGAAGTGTCAATCTTTGCTTTGGCTTCGCCATTTAGATTGTGACAACTGTCTTTTTTTTTCCGGACCCGAACTTTATTTCAATTTTGGTTTATAAATTGTTTAAGCCATTAATTTTTTGACAAGTGGCTTGTTTGACTTAGACTTTGCTTTCGCATTGTGTCAGAGTGTGAAATGCAATCTAATTAATTAAAGACACATGTATATGGTTTTGTCTTTTAATTAATTGGCATTCTGTCTTATTAGTTGCATTTGTGAAATGTGAGCTAATTAAAAGGCGACACGTGTATTTTCTTTATTTTAAAATCTACGCGTATTGACGCGTGTTTGTTTGTCTTCTATCACGTTTTTTTATTGATTTCAGACCCGAAAAGGTTTTAAATTTAATTTATAAAAGCGTCGTGTGTACCCAAGGATATTTTTTTAAGCTGACATGTGCCTTTCTTGGTATTTTTTATCTGTGCCATGTGTCGACCCTCGTATGAGTTGTTTTTTAAACTTATTTTTATTTAATAAGTAGCTCATTTTTGAGCTCACCCTGTCGACTTGATAAATAACTTGTCGAGCTACTCTAGCCCGACTCAATCTAAGCTCATGTAGCTCATCCTTTAGCTCACCGAGCTCCCGTAACTCAACCCCAACTATGTTCTCTATATTTGATCTAAAATCAACCAATTCAAGCCAATTTTAGACCAAATCTAGCTATTTTTGAAGATTTGAATAACTATGCTATGATCTTAATCTCATAATTAATTAGCTAATTTGTCTATTAAAATGGTCTATAGCTGAAACACGACCTAGCCCTGTTAAATTGATCCATAACTTGACCAATTCAAGTTTTTTTAATCAAATTTGGGTTGTTTGTTATCATATGACAAATTAAAGGATTTGTAGCTAGTTCTTTGTCTTTGTTTGACTTCCTGGATTTGTTTTTAACTTTATTTGTCTCCATTGCCATTTGAGCATTAAAATGGCTAGTTTTTCCAGTTTTCAATGGATAAGTCTCAGCTTTTAAATGGAACAAATTATAGCATTTCAAGAATTTGATTAAGATCTTGTTTTATGACTAAAAGCTTTGGGATCTTGTGACTGGGAGACAAGCTATACCCCTGAAAACCAGAAGCCCCTATCTCAAGACATGTAAATTTCTTGTCACAAAGAAAGAAAGGATTATCATAGAGGCAAAATAGAAGTTGATATAATATTTTTTAATGCATCAAGTACATCATGTAAAGAATATGTGCATATTCTTGTGATTTTTTTTTGTAAATTTGCCTCTCTACCCTCCTCTGAATAACCAAAAATTGAAATTGTTCTGCAAGCTTGTTTTTCAGTTGTTTTTGATATAATGGATCTAGACATTGAGGGGGAGATCTTTCAATCCTTGACTCTAACTAGGATTCCTATGTCAGGTGCTTTCATGAGCATGGTTTCTCTAACTATATTTGTTTCTAATGATTCTCTTGTCAAAATAGTCATGATCTCTTAATAGTAACAAGAATATAATTCTTAGACTCAAGAGAAGTAAGACAATGTTTTTTTACTATTAAATCATGTTTTTGGACAATGTTTTTTTACTATTAAATCATGTTTTTGGCATAAAAAATATGATCATATATGACATGTCTAAGCTTAAATTGTGCTTACATGGTCATTTTCTTCTATGAATATTGTGATTACTCTTGAATGATTTGATTATTTGATCAACTCAGTTATCTATCAAGTCTTATCTTTTATAAAAAGGCTTGGAAAAAGATACATGTTTGTTAAAACATATTTGTTAATTGTTAAGCATATGTGATATGTTGAGTTGTTATACAACTAATGTTTAAACTTTATACTTGGCTAAAAGTGAAAATATTTATGATTTTTATTATGCTTACTTTGATATTTGTTGATGTTGTGTTTAAACTTTAATGTGTAGCTAGATTTGTGATCAAGCTGGATATACACCATCACTTGGAGCAGAAAAAGAGCCATGAGGGTAAAGAGGTTGTTGGTAGTGAAGGTTGATTGCTCTTGATAAAGAATCTAGTTCAACATCAGATATCTTCTTCAAGCCATGGTGTGTTGTGAAGTTTTACAAGTCTTGTGCCTTGTTCATCCTATCAGAGTTTCCCTTGAGGGGGAGTGTGTATGGAAATGCCAACTCTTGATGGCTTAAGAGTGGATCATGACCACCCACTTTGTATGTAACAAAGTGATCCTTTAGGGATTGGTTACACATGGTTGTAACATTGTAAACTTCCAATACTTGCTCCACTTTGTAATAAGTAAATATGTCACTCTATGTGAAGTTACTTGTAAATCCTAGTGAAGCTTTAGTTATGGGGATGCCTTAGTTTATAAAAGGCTCCATAATCTGATGTAATTCTTCATATGTAAAGCATTGATCTTAATAATTTATGTTTGGGAAGATCTGTGGGTTTCCCTTGTTAAATTCCCAACATGAATCATTGTTGTTGATTCAAGGGTCTAAAATTGGGAATGTTTAATTGTGTTCTCCCACTTAACATTAAGGGGGAGTGTTGGGGTGATAATGTCAAGTGGGATTAGCCACTTGGGCATGCCCAAAATTATTAAAGTTTATTTAATCAAACTTTAATGTGTGAATTATTTCACACTCAAAGAGTGAAGTGGTCTGACAGTGATTCACCCACCCACATTCATTGGGTGATCCCTCTTGGGATTGAGATTTGAGTAACGACTAGATAGTACAAACTACCAGTTATGTGTAGACTAGATCTAGCTTAAGATCAATGCAGAGCAATCTATAAAAGAGAAGAGAAGTTGTCAAAATAAATAGGACCGAGCTGAAAAAATATTGCATTGTATCGTATCAAATGAATAAGAAATAGAGCTATGTAGTCATTGTGAAAAAATATATGGAGCTAAGTGGAAGTTTTGGGTTAAACTCTTGTATTAAATTCTTAATAAAAATATAGTACTTTAACAATGGAGTTTTTCCTTCGGGTTTCTCCACTTAAATCTGGTGTAATGTGTCTTTGTTCTTGTCTATTGTTTTCTTTCAGCTCTTGCTCATTATTTACTCGTTTAAGCTATGTTATTCACTATCTATTTTAGCTATTTTATATAGATTGGACTACATGCCATAGTATAGAATCTTCTTCAGCAGCATTAATGGTGGATATGTGATCTTTGGATTACATTTCACTTGCTAAATCTAACACTATTATGAGCATGATGACCTCCTCTGATGAATTATAGGTTCCAATTGGGTTCTTGGCTCTCTTTGAATTATTTCACAATTGCACAATGTCTTTGACTTTCACCTGATGTGCTTCAAAATGCTTTGCATTGTTCCTTGACACAATTGTGCTCAAGATCATGCTTCAGGATCCTCGTGAAGGGTTAACTTTCTTTTTAGAGTTGGGGACAACCTTAAAATTGTTTGAGGATGGAAAAAAACATCAAGATGATTGAAAATAGATCCAACCACAACTTTCTATACCAAAAACTGAAAAATTCTATTATTAGCAAGTGGGCCCAAGATTGTTATTTTTGGGAATTCAGCCCCATTTTCACTCCCTGATGTTTCTTTTCTATCAGGAGGACCATGGATGTCGATAATTCACTTTATTTGACCACTCACTATTTTTATTCATGCCCCACCATAGATATATGTTATTTTAAGTAAGTACACTACGAGTGTCAAATTGGAGCGAAAGCAGTCTTGAAATTATGGGTTTTATTTCAAGATCCTCCACTCCAAATTTTGGATGATTCCTTCATCCGAACAAGAAAGAAAATGTTTTTTTTCAAAGGGGGTATAATACTGAGAAAAAATCAGTCATCCATATCTTGATAAATCAACAACTTCATTGCGCGAAAAGTGATTCAAATAAAACTACATTTTTTTTAAGATCCTTCGCTCCAATTTTTAGATGATTTTGTTTGACAAATATTTGGGGAATTGAAAAATTATTCAAGGATGGAAGAATTCTGATGAAAAAATTAGTCCTTAATATTCATAAAATACAATTACTTCATGGTACAAAAACTAGCTCACGTGAAACTAGATTTTTCAGGGATCGTTTTCTCCAATTTTCAAGTGATTGGGCAATCGGATCCTTGGGAAGTGAAGAAGGGACTCACTATCCTTCCAGTGTTGTGTCATGGTAACTATTAATGGATGATTAAAGATTTTATGGCAATAAAAATTACCCAAGTGGAAACAATGAGCTTGGGAAGAGAGAAATTTGTTGAAACACTTGGTGTAATCAATTTTTGGTTAGCTAGCAATGAGAAAATCTCTGTTTTTGCATTCATGGATGCCTGGAACAATTTTAGAAGCATGTTGGTTGTGTTCTAATGAATTTTTAGGTTTCATGACTTCAAAAATGGTAGAAAGGTTTGAACCGAGTTGAAGTTGGCAGTTAGTTGTTTGTGTTTGTAAGTCACTCGGCAAGTATATTTTATTCAGGGAAAGGAAGCAACAGCTTAGGGCACAAACTAGGTTTTGAGGCTTAGATGAGGTAAAAAAATTTGTGTCCCTTATATCCCCTTGGTAATTGGGATAAGAGGGAAATAAAATGTACCCTCACCAAATGAGGACAAGTGGCGCCATCGGATGAGATGAGGGGAGATGGAAAAAGGCTAGTCTTAGACTAAGGAGCTTAAAAATGGTCACATACAAAACTATATGGGGAGCTAGAGAGGGGTGAATTTTGGTGTACCCTCTATCCCCTTGGGAATTTGGATAATATGGACACAAAATTGATCCCTCACCAAGCAAAGTGACATGTGTCCCCTCTAAAAAATGACTAACTACGAGAAACACATCTGCGAGAGAGACAACTTGAAGAGACGATTCCCAAAGCTCCATATAGAATTTTCCCATGAAACCTTATATGATTTTAAATATTAAGAAAATTTAAAGAATAATTGAATGGATTTTATAGTCCAATTATGCTTGAAACTTTAAAAATTGGCCCCCTTTTTCTTCAGGATAGCAGGGTGTGTTTGCCAAAACTGAGTTGTCACGAGAAACCATCAAATCTTGTGAAATATTTTATGATTCCACCATGTAGAGGATTATTTAAGATTTAAAATGAATATGTTTTTCTTTAAAATTCATTATGGAGCTCCTATAATCCTCTGTAGAAGTTCAGTATCGATTTGATTTGCATGCTCCTTACCCCTGAAAAACCCACTTTCACATCAACTATTCCCAAACCTTCAAAACTTCCCTAAATATTCCTAAATAAGTTCCATTACTTTAAAAACTCTCCAATACCACTTCTATATGATTATGGGCTTTAATATCTCTCCCATAGGATGCACACCGAGTACCCCGAAAAGGCCAAAATTAGCCTTTCCAAAGCTATCAAAGAAGTACACTTGAAGTTCTTTACCTTGGATGGAATTGTTGATCTTTTCACACCATTTCAAACACATGCACATGATTTTTCATCATATTATAAGTACCTGCAAGGTCAATATGGTTATGAGATAGAAGAAAACTAACAGGAGAGGGATTTGAGAAGACTTAGGAACAAATTTTTCAAATTTTGCTTAGTTGTCATTCTTGGAAGTTTGAATTTTCAAGCTACACATTTGCATGACAACAATCGGCTCTAGCTTGGGAATTGTTATAGATAAAATGAAATGATGATAGGAAAATCGGGAACCCCATAATATCAATACATTATGTGGAACAGTGCCTTATCCATTGGGCTATAGAGTCACTAAAGAGATACATAAAGAGACTTCCTTTATTGAACACGCACACACAACACAAAACGAAACACAAAATGAGAAGATAAAAACACAACACAAGGGAAACATGAAATGAGAATGGAAACATGCTAAATCACCTATGTACATGTGGGGTACATCCCACTTTCATTAAAGTGCCAACTCAAACTGATTACTTACCCATAAACTGGTATTGTCGAATGCCTTTCTTCCACAAATCCATTGATGACTCGCTAAAATATGAACCTTTCCTAAGGTTCTTGATAAATCTAGCATGATTGTTATTTTAATTGATGACCCACTTATTCAATTCATTTCCTTTTTTTCTTTGACACATTCTTTCCATCTTCTCATTGACTCTCAAGCTCATTTCGATTGTTGATTTGTCATTTCTACTATGAAGATGATCCTTGATCATACTTGAATTATCATTTTCATACCAATACATTTGTTCTTCATTGTCTATCTGCTTCATGACCACCACTTCCATGAGTTTATTCTTGGAATATGCTTTGGAAACGCGTCAACTTTATCATGACCCTCTTGATGTTCTCTATTTCTCAATTGGTCCAAGCAATCTTCTTTCACATAATCGACTCTTTCTTAACATGTTTCCCTATACAGTGTGTCATGTGCATTGCATCATTCTCTTGGAGAGAGAATGAGCTCAAAGTTTGGCATGCAACATAGAAACTATTATTGTCTTCATCTTGTCCATTTTTAGCTTTGATGTCCATTTTCATGGTGAAATAACCCTTCTCCTAAGAAGAGTGAACACTGAAAGATTGAAGCTCATTGAGAATGTTTTCATTTCAAACAAAATCAGCCTTGGGATCAAGCATTATTTCATCTATCCATTTTTTTCAAGAATGTCTCCATCTTCATGAAAATGGAATGAGCACAACATTGGAGCTAAAATATTTATGTTATCATTTTCCCAATATTGATCACCAAGAACCAGGAAGTCCATTTCTATGATGAAATCATCATCTCCTTGAATAGGTTCAGATTCGAGAGGCTAAAAATCTTGTCATTCTCATATCTCTTATCATCCTCTTCCAACGAGAAAAAGAAGTTTTCAAATTCACAAACATACTCATTACATGGAACTTCATGTTGAGCATTGAGAACATGGTTTGAAACATTGAACTCACCTAACAAGGAGTTTTGAGCATCACTCCTTGATACGCATTACTCATCACTTCGAGATTGATTTTCTGCAATTCAATATTCTCGTGGCCATCATCAACATCTAACGAGAGAAATTACATTCATGCTCACATCCCAAGGGAAGTACATACTCTCAACTCTGATTTCATCAAGTCATCATGATGTTCTTTGATTGACTCCGTGATGTTTGGACATTCTTCCACCAACATGGGTATCTCAAGATCATCCTCGAAAGTAATTAAAAAAACTTAAGATTTTGAATTTTGACACAAGATATTTGTCATTGGGTCATCTGGTCTTTGAACAATATACTTCATTTTCATGGTGGGAAGAAGTTTCTTTACTTTACCATAGACCAAAATGGTGACTTATGACCAATCCAGCTATATATCTCCACCGACATCTTGACAGAAGCTTTGGCCCAACAACATACCATATGAGGCGAGCATATTTGTTATAAGTATTCTCATTGTGAATTTCTTGTCGGAATTCGCCATTGCTTACTGAGCATCCTTGATATGTCCAATGAGAGGTACTTATTTCTTTTCTATGGAAAGGTAATGGCGAGAGATTCAAGAGGGATTGGAAGGAAGGTAAGCTTGTAATTTATAGAAATAGAAGGTAGTTGGAATTGGTTACACGGATAAATGAACATGCTAAAAATAACATTATGGGAAGTTGCAATAGTTGAAATAATGAAATTAATTACAAAAATTTGCATCCGGAAAGGTGGTTGTACGTGCATTTTAATTGCCCCCACCTTTCTAGGATTCTAGAAGTGCAGTTAACTAGGGTAGTCAAAGTGGAGTCTAAGTGGAGTTTGATCAAGTGGCAGATGACTAGGATGTGCACACACTTAATTAATTAATTATTTAATTAATAAATAATAATTAATTTAGCCAAAGGGGTACAAAGGGTACATGGGATTAATTTAATTAATCCAAAGGGGTACAATGTGTATTAATTAATCAATTTAATTAATTAATTGCAAATGGGTGAATAACATGGTGTATTAGCATAATACTGGGAACAAGTGGAAACATGAATGTAAATTTGGGGTGTCTACATTTTCCCCTCTTTAAAGTGCTATTGCAAAGTAATAGTGCTTTAAAGATAGTAGATGCATGCAGATCGACAAGTGAGGAAAATTGTGAAGCATTGGGATGCCCCAAAAAAAAATGGTAGAGGAATGCCCCCTCAAGTGGGTGGATGATGTAGCAAGGTGGTGGAACAACCACTTGATAGGAAGAAAGCAAGGGATTAAAACAAGGATGGGAAAGGATTTGTTCATAGCATGAGCGTTATTTGGAGAGTAATTTTTAGAGCAACCTGATTTTTGTTGTTGCATAATAGAGTTGTCACCATGATTATGAAAGAATCAAGATGGTTAACCAGATGTGTGTAAACAAACACACACAACAAAGAAAAGATAAAAAGGAAAACAAACCCAATATACAAAGTAGGTGTCGACATCAGGGTTATAAAGGAACCAAGATGTGATCACACTACTTGTAAGTGGTCCAAAAAGAGTAAACATCAACAATGCAACACAAAGTTGAAAAAAGAAGACAATCAACTATGCCCCTAATGTGTGCCACAATGATGATTAAGTAGATACAAATGCTCCCAAATGGGAATAGGATCAGACTAAAAGAGTGGAGTTAAAGCGACTCCTTATGACACTCTTGTTGAATCCATTGTGCAAATGATCAAAGTTGAAATTTCCCCAGGTGAAGTTATATCATGAAGGAAAAACAATTTGTGTGACTTGCCCCAAGAAGAGTTAGCATATCATGCAAAGGGAAGAAAGTGATAGTTGTAAGATTGGCATGAGCACTAGAGTAATAGATAAAAGTATGACATTTATCAAGATTGTATTGAGATGTTGAATGATTTACTTCAAGGGTTTTCCAATTGTATGATTTCTGTGAGAAGTGAATGTTTGTTCAAATTTTTTTTTTGATTTTTTTTTTTTTGGATTTTGATTTTTTTGATTTTTTGAAATTTTTTTTTGGATTTTTGCAAGTTTGGAAATACAAATGCAAAAAAAAATGAAGAAATTCCATGGCTTAAATAAACCAGGAGGAAAACACAACACATGCAAATGACAAAAAGATATAAAAGAAGTAATAGAAATAAACCCAATATGAACAGGAAAGAACCACACCAAAGTTATATGTGAACTAGGATGTGAATAAATTTCTTACAATTGGTCCATAAGCACATTCTAGATACATAGAGTACTTGGTTATTGAACTATCACACATAAGAAACTAAGCTAAGAATATACAATACAAAATTCCATATGTACAAATGTTAAACAAGCAAACAAGCTAGTGAACAAAAACACACTAATGTAAAAATTCTAATAAAGAAGTGAATATATACAGATGTCAAGTTGCCCCCAAGAGAAAGCCAAAGCCAAGTGATGTCCCTATGCAAAGTTACATTGCAAAGAGTGGCTTGATTGATTGGAAAAGATGATTGGGAACAATCAGATGAAGAAAATGAAAATGGTGAAACGAAAAATGGTGAAACATTTATGTTTTTTTTATTTCTAAACAATTTTATATTGTTTTTGGGATTTTGAACAATTTTATATTGTTTTTGTAGTTTTTTTGAGACATTTTTTGAATGTTTTTTTTTTTTTTTGGAATTTTGAACCACACGCCAAAGAAGAGGGAAAGGAAATTCCCAAGTCAAAACCGACATGCTAAATGGAAGGTGAACAATGGTGGTAGACAATGGGCATGACAACCTGCCAAGGAGAACATGTGACACATGGCGAGGTGAAAAGTTACAAGCGGAAACAAAGTGAAATGAAAAATAGGTGGATGCACTGACATGCCCCCAGTACAAGGGTTACTCTTGGAGACTCAGGAGTAGAACTTCTTTAGATGAATGGCATTCATAGGCTCCTTCAACTCTTTTCCATCCTCGGTAGATAGTTTGTATGCACCAGATCCAAATTTAGCAGTTATAACATAAGGACCCAACCAATTAGGCTCAAATTTCCCTATTTTTCTCATGGTTTTGTTGTGTTCTTTTGATTTTCCTTTAGGACCAAATCACCGATTTCAAACTATCGAGGTTTGATCTTGTGATTATAATTACGGCGATCTATTATGATATACTGCATATGGTCTAAGGTGTGAAGCCATCTCTCATCCAGTAATTCTAGCTCTGCAAGGCATGCACATGGTAATCCTCTTCATGAATGAGATGTTGGAGGGATACACGAAGTGAAGGAAGCTCAACTTTGATAGGTAATATGGCTTCAGAGCCATATACTAGGGAAAAAGGAGTAGCTCTGTAGGTGTACGGAAGGAAGTGTGGTAGGCCCTAGAGGGTAGGATATAACTGTGTATGCCAATTACGTCCATGTTTATTGATAGTATTTTCAGAATAGACTTGATAGTCTTGTTTGATGCTTTGGATTGGCCATTGCATTGTGGATAATAGGGTGTAGCCCATTTTAGGTGGATATTATATTTCTTAGCTAGGGCCTTGAGATCCTTATTTTTGAAAGAACCACCATTGTCAGTGATAATAGTAGTGGGGATGCCAAAATGATAGATAATATGGTTGAAGATGAATTTAGAAATATTGCACTAGATAACGTTAGTAAGAGGCATAGCCTCAACCCACTTGGTGAAATACTTAGTGGTCGGTTATAATAAAAGTGTGGCCATCGGAAGATGTGGGCTTTATTTTTCCAATTAAATCAAGTCCCCATTTTGAAAAAGGCCAAGGTGAAGTAATAGGCTGTAAGGCTTGGGATGGTGCATGAATGAGATTACCATGTTTTTGGAAAGCCTGACATTTCTTCACAAAGTTGCATGCATCTTCCTCCATTGTGGGCTAGTAGTATCAATGCGTAAAATCTTCTTTGCAAGGACTATTCCATTTGGTATGGGCACCACAAATACCGAATGTACTTCAACTAGTGTCTGATTAGCTTCATCCTGATTGAGACATCTTAAGAGAGTCCCATCATAGCCTCTTGATACAAGGTGTCAGCAAGAAGGGTGTAGCGTGAAAGCACGTTGTGTTAAGGCTCTTTTATTAGCTGAATTAAAATTAGGAGGATAGGATTTAGTTTGAATGAAGGTGTATATATCGTGGTACCAGGGATGATCAGGACCAACAATCTCACAAACCATGGTGGACTCTGGAAATTTGTATGCGGGCACCAAAAGATGTTCAACAAGGAACTCGTTGTGAGTTTGATTAGTGTCGAATGAAAGAAGGGAAGTGATAGTTTCCATGGCATCTCCATTGCTTTTTTTTGTACATGAGGAATTTGTTCAAAATTGATAATCTAGAAATACCCTCTAAGGCTATCAACCATTCTTTTATAAGGTAAGAGATTTTCATCTTTTACTTGATATTCTCTGTTAACTTGATTAATGACTAGAAGAGAATCACCAAGAACTATCAATTCTTGCAGGTGCCATGAGATAGAAAAGCCTAAGCCTGCTATCAGTGCTTCATACTCTGTTATGTTATTTGTGCAAGGGAAGTTGATATGATAAGATTTAGGTATGAGGTCTCCATCCGGTGTATGCAAGACAATTCCTACTCCAGAACCATGGATATTGCAAGATCCATCAAAGAATAATGTCCATAAGGGTGTTGCTTCTATGTACAACAAGTCTTCATCTAGAAATTCAAAATTTAGTGGTTGTGAACTTGGTAATGGTGTTAATTGATATGCCAGTGCTTGACCTTTGATAGCCTTTTGATTGACAATTTCAATGTCAAATTCACTAAGTAGTGCAATCTAGCTAGACATGTCATCTGTTATGACTGGTCTCGAAAGTAGGTACTTAAGAGGATCAACCCATGAAATTAGCTTGGTGGTATGATTTAGGAGATAGTGTCACAACTTTTGAAAGTATAAGCAACTACTAAACAAGCCTTTTCAACCTGTGAGTACTTGGTCTCATGTTCAAGGAGAGTTCTTCTCAAGTAATACACAACTTGTTCTGACCCTTATCATTGTGTTGCACCAATAATGCCCCAATGGCATGTTCTATTGTAGATGTATACAACAACATAGGCTTATATCTGTATAGGTGGCATGAGTACTGAGGAGATGTCCAGGTATTCTTTCAATTTTGCAAAGGCATCTTGACAGTCTTGTGTCCATTTGAATTGGACATCCTTTTTAAGCAACTGGTTGAAATGATGGCACTTATCTGCAATTGGGAGATGAAGTGCAATGAATAGACTATATTTTTCCTTGTAGGCCCCTTAATTTTCGAAGGTTTTGAGGAGGTGGCATATCTATTATAGCTTTGACCTTGGTAGGGTCCACTTCAATTCCTCTTCGTGAGACAATGAATCCCAGAAGTTTCCCTGAAATGACACCAAAGACACATTTTTTTGGATTAAGGTGAACCTTGTACTCCCTTAACCACTCAAATATACACCTAAGAACTGTTGGATGATCCACCCTAGTCTTTGATTTAGCAAGAATATCATCGACATAATCTTCCATTATGTCATGAAGAAGGTCATGGAAAATAACAGTCATGACACGTTGATAAGTTGCACCAAGCATTTTTAAGGCCAAAAGGCATGACCTTGTAACAAAATGTCCCCCATGGGGTTGTAAAATTTGTTTTATGTTGGTCTTCTTCAACAATTTGAATTTGGTTATACCTGAAAAATCCATCCATAAGGGATAACATCTCATGGCCCGCAGTAGAATCAACAATCATGTCAATATTAGGCAAAGGGAAATCATCCTTAGGACATGCCTTGTTAATGTCACAAAAATATGTACAAATATGGATTTGGGGGTCTTCTTTCACAACAATTGGTACCATATTAGATATCCACTCTGAGTAATCAATGCACCGTATGAAGCCTGCATCCAATAATTTTTGTAGTTTGGCCTTAACAAGCAAATGCAACCTTGGGATGCATTTTACGTAGTTTTTGCTTGACAAGTTTAGCATCTGGGTGCACCACAAGGTGATGAACCACAAGAGAAGGATCAAGACAGGCATATCTTTATAAGACCAAGTGAATACATCCTGAAACTCGAGTTAGAAGTGTTGTGAAGGCTTTGATTTCAGTTTCTGATAAACTGGCACCTAGTTGTAACAATTTTGGTTGGTCTTCAGTTCCAATGTTAATGGTTGTCATCTCTTCTACCAACAACTTAGAAGTGTCATTATCTTGAAATGATGTTGGAGGCTTGTGTAGATTTTGGATATTTTTGGATCCAAATCTCCTCTCTCTAGTGCCTTTGAAAGGTTTTCACTAGGAGATGCATCCTTTTCTTTCTTTTTTTCTTTTTCATTTTTTGCTTCTCGTATAATGCCTCAGAAAGGTTTTCACTATGTGAGATATAATTTTCATTTTTTTTGTGTTTAATTTATTTTTCTTTAGGACTGGAGATTGTAAGTTCTTTTCCAAAGTAAGTGGTAGCATCAAGGTTTATATCGAAACCCTTCTTGTGATCGACAAGGGAAAAGGGTCCCGAGCCCCGAGGAACTCCTGGATGGCCTCATCATTTTGAAAGAGATCCATGGAAATATGACACATTGTTGGTCTGATCAATGAGGGAAGGATAAACAATGTCAAGGGTTTGAATGGATAAGTAGTCTAGGAAAAGTGTAGTTTTGGCTAGGTCTTTGAAGAGGCTATGTGTGGAACCGGTCTCAATTTCAGAATCTGAGTCCGCATCGCTAGATAATACCTCAAAGACTATAGGCCTCTTCTCATATGTCTCATATCCTAGACCATATGTGTAAAGGTTAGACTTGATATTCATAGGTTCAAGAACACCATGCCCTTGTGGGCCAAGGCCTCTTCCTTTCTAGTTCATGTTTTTCATCATTTTATGGCCCTTGGTGTAATCGGTGGATTCGTAGCATTCTTCCATCCTATCATCGTATAGCCAAGAGTCATCGAGAGATTGGAATATGTTCATCTTCTAGATATCCATATCATCTCCAAAGAGTTTTTCCAAGATAGTAAGTTGGATGTTCTTGTAGATGAGGAGCGTTAGGATGCCCATAGCTATGAGGTGATAATGGGATTTTTCCAACAAGGAATGTATTGTCAAGTGTGTACTCACCTAAACCTTTATGAGAGAATGTAACTTCAGGTGACACCTTAGATGTAGATGCTTTAGAGGAAGGCATGCAGAAGCATGAGGGCTCAATAGTATATATATCGGGTCAATATGGTTGGTAACAATAGGAGTTGGGCTAGGTTCGGTTGTGCTATCAGTAGATGGACAATAGTTTTCCTTTTTGTACCTTGCTTGAAAAACTTACAGTATTCAAAGGGGTAGTATCACCATGCAAGGTGAACTCTCTATCATTATGTGGAAACTTTATGCATTGATGGAAAGTGGAAGGTACGGTGTGCATCATCACATGTATCCAAGGTCTACCCAGAAAGAAGGTTATATGATGTGTCTACATGTCAACTACATGACACATAGTGTCAAGGAGCTGTGGGCCTACTTGTATGGGAAGAGTGATGGTGCCATAGGACTGGCGCTCAGTATTATCATAACCATGAATGGTAATGATGTTAGCATCTAAGTCATCTATTGTATGACCAAGGAAACAAAGCATTTTTATAGAACAGATGTTAAGGCCACTCCATTGTCGATAAGAACTCTCTTGACTTTATGATCGGTAACATAGGCTTTGATGTACAAGGAGTTGTTGTTAATCAGATTTGGGTTCAACATATCTTGAGGGCCAAAAGATAGGATAGGATTTTTAGGCGTAAGGTTGTGATCATAGCCTTGAAACTATTGAACATTGAGAGTATGAGGAACACGTGATTCATTTAGAGCATGAGTGAGAATATCTTGAAAGCTAGGTGACTCTTTCAGTAGTTCCATGAGAGAGATATGTGTTGGTGTGGTTGTTAATTGTTTGATGAAGTCATATTGACTGGAGTGGAAGATTTGGCATTAGAATTTGACTTTTGATTTGAAGGAGTTGTTGGTTTGGACGTTTGAGGTTCTACAGAAGATGTAGAAGGTTTTCCACAAGAACCCATATCTTCCATTGGTGTGTGGTCATGACATTACTCAAAGGTGTGAATTTAATGGTCACCATTGTAGATGGTACTTCCTCAATAAATGAGATAATTGAACTAAAATCAGCGTTATTGGCAGAAGGACCTTTGTCAACATTTTTATATCACCGCCATGTTTGGGAAATGGGTTTGAGAACACCTTAAGATTGTCATTGGGTGTCTTATTTGGTGATGATTCTTAGTGATATCTCCACTATCAATGAGATCTTGGACAAAGTGACGTAAGAAAAAGCATCGATCAGTCGGGTGACCATCAATGCGATGAAAATCACAATAAGTATCAGCCTTGTACCAAGTAGGCTTGGGTTCTCCCTCAACCCAAGGTCTAGTGATGGGATAAGTAACCATGTTTGCATTAATGAGTTGTTGAAGGACATTTGATAGAGGTTCTCCCAAAGGAGTGAAATGATGTCGTTTAGAATCAGGAGAGGATGAAACCTCTTTGCTAGAAACAACAAGAGGTTGTTTACCTTTGTTTGGTCTAGTCTGAGTGTTTTGGATGTTGTGGACATTGCGGTTGTCTGTAATACCATCATTGACCATATTATGATTGTGGTTAACATGTTTAGATTTGTCTTGGTGAGAGCTATTAGAATGGTTACTATGTTGCCCATTGTCTTTTGAATGAGGTTTAATCAAACCTTTTGTGATAAGGGATTTTTCAATCTGTGATCCTTTCTCAATAACTTCTTTGAAAGTATTAAGGAAATGCATTTGCATGTGAAAGGATAGCTCACTATTGAGATTGGGTACAAAGATGCTCATGAGTTGCTTCTCAGGCATGGAGCATGGGAAACGGCTAGCAATCCCATGCCATCTTTGTAGGAATTGTGTGAAGGTTTCATTTGTTCATTGTTTGGCATTACACAAGTCCATCATTGTAATTTAGACTCTATGTTGAATGAGAAATGTTTGATGAACTTCTCTGAGAGGTCCGTGAAATTTTTCACATAGAGCCCTTGGGGAGAAGTAGGAACCAGTCCAAGGCTTGTCTTCCTAGACTTCATGGAAAAAGATGCATTAAGAAGACATCACTATAGGCCACCTCTTGGAAAGCCATATAAAACTCCCTGATATGCTCTCTAGGGTCACTCTTGCCCTTGTATATTTGTCAAAGTTGGGTGTCTCAAAATATTTTGGAAAAGGAACACGCAAAATGTCCTTATCGAATGGGTAAGGACACAATTCTTCAAAGCTGAATTGTTTGCCTTGATGTTTCATACTAGAGATGGTATCCTTCATCATTTTCCATTCTTGGGAAAATGGTGAGTTGTTCTGTAAGAAAGATAAGGAGCCATCACTTGTAGAGTTATTGTTATCTTTGGTGTGTGTGGTATGACTCTTAAATGAAGCATCACTAGATTTCTTTGGTGCCTCCTTGTCATGGGATTCATTGGTGACTTTGGAATTTAAAATAGCAAGTTGTTTAGCCATGTCATTAATTTGATTCATGAGGGCTTGAGTAGGATCAGTGGTTGAATCAGTTGATTTTCCTTTGTTCCTTTCATCATATTTTTCTTTGTTTGATTCATTTCCTTTGGTGTTGTTCGAGGTGGACTTGTTTTGATCATCATTATTCGTGTGACTAGGTCTGCCTCATCATCATTGTTTGTCAAAATGAAAGGTTCACCCTTGTTAGGTGGTGGTTTTCCAAGTAATGTTTGTAAACTAGCTTCATCGAAGTCAGAGGGTAATTTTTCTCCCATCTCAAGGAGATGAAGAAAAAATTGGTCTTTATTCATACGTAAAATATTTTCAACGTGGGATTGTTCTTGAGTGAGATGTCATTATGATCATCCTCAGAGTTTTGGTCATTATCACTATCAAAATTTCCAAAAGGATTTCATTTGCCCCTTCCAAAAGGACTATAATCTCTATGTCGTGTTCCCACCATTTTTAAAAGAGGGAGGAAAAAAGAGATATGTGAAAGATAACTCAACCCATAGCAAAGTGAATGCGATGATGGAAGAGAGGTGTGTGATTAAGTTTGATAATAACTTGTCCCTTAACAAAGTGAATGCTAAGATGGGAAAGAGGTTTGGAAGATATGAGTGACACAACCCTTAACAAAGTGAATGTCAAGATGGAAGTGTGAAAGTGTTTGATAAACTTGACCCTTGACAAAGTGAATGCCAAGATGGAAGAGTGGCATGATGTGATGAAGGTTCTCATCCTCTAACAAAGTGAATGCTAGAATGGAGGAGGGTTATAGTGAAAAATTTTGAATGTGTTCAACCTCTAACAATGTGAATGCTAGAGTGAAGAAGTGAGGATAGATTGATTGCAAAATGCACTCTACCACCTAGCAAAAATGAATGCTAAATGGGAAGAGGGTATGAAAAAAAGGATTCAAATCATATGTGATGTGCTCAACCCTTAACAAGAATTAGTTAAGAAGGAAGAGGCTAATGAAGAGATAAGACTCAAATATTGATAGTGTAAGCGTTGAAAAGAAGATATGATGAAGTGTCTAGAATGCAAAAAATATGTTGTCAAGTTAGAGACGTGAAGAAAGAAAACGTATACAGTTTAACAATGATGTTGTCAAACTAAAGGTCATAAGAGGAGAATGAAGATAAAATGTGATGAAATAAGTTGTGGAAAAGTGAAACACAACACCGATAAGATGTGAGTTGTAAGATGAAAGTGCTTGAGCGAGGACGTGGATATCCACAACTCAAGACTTGATGTCGAAAAGAGGATGAAAACTTAAACTTTAGGAAATGTAATCCAAATGTTTAAGTGTTGAATGAAATGGGAGATGAACTCAAGGAGGTGAATATGAAAGATAGAAGGATTTGATAATCGTGAAAGGGAAGAATCAAATAAGTGAATAAAAACTCCAAATGAGTGAAAGAAGCTCAAATGGAGAAGACAATGAGGATGAAAAGAAGAGAAAATTGAAATAATGAAAAAGAGATGAAAGTTTGAAAAGGGGAAAATTGAGAGTAAAATGAAGGTTAGTGAATGACTGATGATGAGAGAAGAAAAGAAGATGAGAACAGATGAAATGAGGATGAAAGTAGAATCCAAACAAGGATAGTTTGGAAAAAGAAAAAAAGATAAGAAAAGTGAAAGATGGATCCCAAACAAGGAGTATTTGGGAAAAAGTGAGTGTGGAACACTACTACAAAAAAAAAAAAAAAAAAAAAAAAATTGAAAAAGAATTTTTTGTTTGAATGTTTTTTTGGCCTCTACCTTAGATTGGCTTGGAAAGTGTTTGGCTTCTGGGTGGCTCTCTCAACTAGGGTGTCGAAAAATATCCGAGTGAGCATGATGCTATTGCTAGCTGATGGACTTTACTTAACCCCCTTTGAAACCCTGAGCAAAGACCTTTCTCAGAATGAATCATTGGGGTTGCCACTAAGGATATTTGTGACTCTAACTCACAAAGGCTTTACTAGTCAGGTAGGAGAAAAGGTTCCCATTTCATCCACCAGTTCCCTCAAGGTGTGGACTACTTTGGGGTTCCTAGAACCACCCCCTTTTTTGTAGCTTAAGGCTTATGCCAAGGGGTTATGTTCTAGTTAAGTGGTCGAGCCGTAGCTCTTAACCAAACCTGCAAATCAAGTGTTTTGAATGTGGTGTTTTTTTATCTTTTGATTTAGGTGTGGTTTGGTTGAACTCCTTTGCAACCTACGTAGTTAGTATTTTTCAATGTTTTAATCCACCTTGTGTGAGAGAGTGGGTCTTGCAAACAATGATTAGAAAGTTTTTTTAGAAAAGAGGTAAAAAATAACAAAACAAACAAAGAAAAGAAGTGAACCCACGTTTTGATTTCCAAGATCGCTTAAAAAGTGTGAGGAAAGAGCATACGTGTGGGTTGGATTTGGTTAAGTGAAACATTAATTCCCAAAAAAAAAAAAAAAAAAACCACGTTTCTGATTCCCAAGATCACTTTAAAAAGTGTGAGGGAAGAGCATACGTGGGTGATTCATGTTAGTCTCACAAAAAAAAAAGAAAATGATAAAGGAAAAGTATGCAAAAACACGTTAGAAAAGTGTTAGTCTAGTTTATAAAATGACAAAATGTGTACAAAATGGCTAAAAAGTAGGAAAAATTGGACCAAAACGTCCAATAACACTAAAATTGCAACATTTACAATTAGCGCAAAGAAGTATTAAAAGTGTCCACGAAAACGTAAAAAAAAATAAAAAAGTAAAAAAAATAAGTTAGATAAAAAAAAAAAAATAAAGAAACTAATTAAAATGTAAAATAAAACTATAAATAAAAATTTAAAATAAAATAAAAAAAAAAATAAAAAAAAAAAAAAAAAAAAAACCCTAAAACTAAAACTATAAACTAAAAATAAAAAAAAAACTAAACTAATTAATATTTGTGTGTGTGTGTGCAAGAAAGCTAAGGAAGCTAAAGAGAAAATGGATGGCTTAGGGAAATGTGGTAAGGATGGGAGGGCTTGAAGGGAGGAGGGAGTGGGAGTGAAGTGGAGGGTTGAGGAAGGAAGGGAGAGTCGAGAGGGGGGTAAGGAGGGAGGGGGTGGGAGGTGGTGGGGTCGGGGGGGGGGGGGGATGGGAGGGGGAGTGGGGAGAGGGGGAGGGGGAGGGGGGAGGGGGCTGGGGGGAGGAGAGGGAGAGGGGGGGGATGGGGGGGGAGGGAGATGGGGGGGAGGGAGGGGGGCTCGGGTTGGGGGGGGAGGGGGGAGAGGAGGGGATGGGGGGGATGGGGGGGAGTGGGGGTGGGGGGGGGGGGATGGGGGGGGGGAGAGGGGGTGGGGGTGGGGGGGGGGGGGGGTCAGAGGGGAGTGGGATGGGGGAGGGAGGGTGGGGGGGGAGTATGGGGGGGGGGGGGGAGGGAGGGGGGGGGAGATGGGGGGGGGAGGGGTGGGAGGGGGGAGGTAGGGGGGGGGGCATGGGGAGGGGGGGAGGGGAGTGAGGGGGGGGGGGGGGGGTGGGTGGGGTAGGTGGGGGGTAGGGGGGGGGGGTGAGGGGAGGGGGGGGGGGGAGGTGGGAGGGGGTGGTGAGGGAGGAGAGGAGGGGGGGGGGGTAGGGGTTTAGGTTTTTTTTTTGTTTTTTTTTTTTTTTTTTTTTTTTTTTTTTTTTTTTTTTTTAAAAAAAAAAATTATAAAGAATATATAAAAAATTAATATATTTTAATTAGATTTAATAAAAAAAAATCTAATTTATTTTTTTTTTTTTTGTGTATGGAATAGTGTGAAAAAAAAAAAAAAGGAAAAAAAAAAAAAAATGATTGAAAAAAATCTAAAATCAAAAAAAAATTAAAACAAAATGACAAAAAAAAAAAAAAAAAAAAAAGAAAATAAAGACATGTTTTTTTTTATACACAAGTAAAAACATCTAATTGCTTTCCAAACCTACACAAGTGCACTTCCAAAACAATGCAAAAACACAAAAAAACAAAAAAACACTATGAAAAAAAAAAATTAGATAAAAAAAATGAAACAAAAATGAAAGAGGAGGGGTGTGAGTCCCACCGGGCATGCCAAAATGTAAACAGAGAAAATTACTGTAAATGAAAGAAAAAAAAAACATGCAAACCTTTCCAGCAACCTTCTATGCAAACCTCAAATAAGGGTCTCCTGTGAAACCTTGCAAAAAGAATGTCAAAAGTGTTTTGTGGGTGCTCTTGAGTGCTCTCCAAGCTTTGAAGGAAAATGCTACAGACACAATTCAATAGAGTTTTTGTGCTTCAAATTCAAGAGGATTTGAAGGAAGGTAAGCTTGTAATTTATAGAAATAGAAGGTAGTTGGAATTGGTTACACGGATAAATGAACATGCTAAAAATAACATTATGGGAAGTTGTAATAGTGTCGGGGGAAATAATGAAATTAATTACAAAAATTTGCATCGGAAAGGTGGTTGTACGTGCATTTTAATTCCCCCACCTTTCTAGGATTCTAGAAGTGTAGTTAACTAGGGTAGTCAAAGTGGAGTCTAAGTGGAGTTTGATCAAGTGGTAGATGACTAGGATGTGCACACACTTAATTAATTAATTATTTAATTAATAAATAATAATTAATTTAGCCAAAGGGGTACAAAGGGTACATGGGATTAATTTAATTAATCCAAAGGGGTACAATGTGTATTAATTAATCAATTTAATTAATTAATTACAAATGGGTGAATAACAGGGTGTATTAGCATAATAATACTGGGAACAAGTGGAAACATGAATGTAAATTGTCTGTGAGAGGACAGAAACAAAAGAGGAATCTTGTTAGTCAACTTATTGAATTTTTCCACGAAGTCTCTCATGGACTCTTGTAGTTATTTCTTTATATAGGTAAGTTGAGAAAGGAAGGCATGAGTGTCTTCATCAGTCTTTAATCTTGCTTCAAAAAAATTTCTTCATATCATTCCAATAATAAATTAAGCATGATGGAAAGAAATAGAACAAATTATCTGTGAGTGACATTTTTAATGTTTCCACGAATAACCGTACTACAACATCTTCGTGTTGCACTCCAAGGATGCCACATACTATGATGAATGTTGTGATATGATTGTTGAGACGTTGTTTTCCATATCCATATAATTTCATAAAGTTCTTTCATGATTCTTTTGGAAGTTCATGGAGTGGAGGGGTCAAAGTCAACAGACCATTATTTTATCCCCATGGAACATGTACTTATGTTGTCATTAGGTTCTTCTATTTCTTCTTCTTATGGAATGAAGGCTAGTGGTTCTATAATTGATTCTTCAAGTATGACCTTCAAGAGGGTTTTCAGTAACTTTTCTTCTTACCGGTCTGATAACAGGAGTACGAAATCAGCGTGTAATTGTTCTTCGAATGATGTATTAATGATGTCACCTACACAATCCATTCGGGTATACCTTCTTTCTACCAATTTGCTTCAAATATTTAGGAAGGAAAGAAACTTGAAAAGTGCATATTTATCAAAAGGATTGCAACAAGGCTTTTGAACATATATAGTGTTTTTCAATTTTTGGTTTTTATGGATTTTTGAATATATAATTTTTTTGTATTTTTAAAGATCTTTACGGGTGCACAAGGGCAGATCTCTCCCCAGTGGAGTCGCCAAAAATTGTTGGTGAAATAATTTTTCATGTTACAAATTATGTGTTTCCACCAACACTCATGGGGTTATGCCCATCCTTCTTGTGTATGGGGAGGCTCTAATTATTGAATGTAAACTATCCTAATTATATCTAAATGTTTTGGGTGGCCAAATAGGTTGGGGATCACACAGAATACTTCATTGAACCTATGGAAAAGTTCTTATATGGGTTACAAGGGAGGAATTTGCAGAGATGAGGGATAATGGAGAGAAATTAAGAAAGAGAGGATTATTTTTGTGAGTAGACACAAGTAGAGTTCACACACAATAACCGAAGTGGATCCACATTCAATTAAAGGAAAGCAATAATGTAGGCCATTAGCAAGAGTAAAAACCACAAACACACAGTTCTTTTGATTCATCAATCAAGAACACTAAGTTCCTTCTTGGTTATTCAAGATCACTATGCTTTCAAAGTTGTAGAAAAGAAAGAGAATAGAGGGAAAAATAAGAAAATGAAATGGAAGAAATGTAACTTTTATTTCTTATGTAGTGGTGATATAAAGATTCACAACATACAACAATCCACAATTGCTACATAAAGAATAATTTTCAAGATCCTTTGGAATGGAGAGGCTATCCCAATTTATAACATTGAATATTTCCCTCTCATCTACCCCCCACATGATCCTTCAAATTCTCATTCAACTTGTGACTTTACATCTTCCTAGGAAGTGAGGAAATAAGTCCTTTTTTATAAATCAAAAGGGACTTTTACAATTCAACATTAGAGAGTTACTTAAGTGAATGAGACAGGATAACATTATTGCGTACAATGATGAATTAGAAAAGGGGAAAGAAGAGGATAAAGTATGAGGAGAGGAGAAGAAGGGAGTTGATTGATCTGCCACCGATGAAGAACTTGTTAATTTGAGGCATGTTGAGCTGAATCATATATAGACTCCTCAGAGTGTTGAATGAGTGTTTAGAAACATTGTTGTGAGAGCTCCCACTGTGATCTTGAGATCGCCATGAGAATAACTTATGATGGTCCCTTCTTGATCATACAATGAAAGTGAGGATCAATATTTTTCTCTTTAGGCTTTCACAAGTGACTCCAATGGTCATGAGGGACAACTCCATAGTGCTCAAACTTCTTGATTTTTTTCCTTCACTTATTGAAAAAGGTTTTTTTCATATGAGTGAAGGGGTTGGCCCTTGAATGGATTACTTAAGAAGTTGTCACCTTTTGGAATGATCTCAATTTTCATATGTCTCCTCATGGAAAAAGGATAAGATTTTGACTAGATCAATTGACTTGGCTAGATTAATCAGCTCACCCATCTCAATCAGCTTGTCGAAGACCCGATGATTCTATTATGAGAATGATAACCTGATCTAATGAATCATAGGTTCCAATTGGGTTTACGGATCTTTTTGAATTCTTTGATAGTTACACAATGTCTCAAAATTTCACCTAATGTGCCTCAAAATGCTCGCCTTGTTCCTTGACACAATTATGCTCAAGATGGTGCTTGGGATCCTCGTGAAGGGTGAACTTTCTACCAACAACTTTTGCTCCAAAAGCGAATTTTTTTATTTTTAGCGAGTGGGCCCGGAGGACTGTTATTTTTGGCAATTTTACCCTGTTTTCACTCCCTGATGTTTCTTGTCTATCTAGAGGACCATGAATGTCAATAATTCACCTTATTTGACAACTTACTATTTTTATTCATGCCCCACTATGGACATATGCTATTTTTAGTAAGTACACTATGAGTGTCGGATTGCAACAAAAGTAATATTGAAATTATGGGTTTTGTTCGCAGATCCCCCACTCAAAATTTTGGATGATTCCTTCATCCAAATAAGTGGGAAAATTAATTTTTCATAATATGGGAGGATAATAATAAGAAAAAATCATTCCTTCATATCTCGAAAAATCAGAAACTTCATCGTGCAAAAAGTGGTTCAAATAAAAATAGATTTTTTGAACATCCTTCGCTCCAATTTTCGGATGATTTCACCCCAGATCTTGAGGAATTGAAAAATTATTCAAGGAGGGAATAATTTTGATGAAAATATCATTCCTTAATATCCCTAAAAATAGGGACTTCATGGTATGAAAACTAGCTGACGTGAAACTAGATTTTCGGAGATCATTTTCTCCAATTTTCAAGTGATTCCTCTTGTCAGATCCTCGGGAAGTGAAGAAGGGACTCATTTTCATTTCATTTTTGTGTCATGGAAGACATTAATGGAGGATTGAGTATTTTATAGCAAGAAAAAATATCCAAGTGGAAACAATGAGCTTGGGAGGAGAGAAATCAGTTTAAACACTTGGTGCAATTAGTATTTTGGTTAGTCGGCAATGAGAAAAACTTTGTTTTTACATTCTTGGATGCCCTAGAACAATTTTGAAGCATATTGGTTGTGATCTAATTAATTTTCAAGTTTTATGGATTCAAAAATGGCAGCAAGGTCGAACCGGGTGAGGAAATGAAAGTCACCCTAAGACTCAATTTTATTCACGGGAAAGGAAGTGGCGGCTAGGCACAAATTAGGGTTTTGAGGCTTGGGTGAGCGGTGGATTTTGTGTTCCCTCTATCCCCTTAGGAATTGGGATATTAAAATACACCCTCACTAGATGAGGACAAGTGGCACCATCGGATGAGATGAGGGCAAGATGAAGAAAGGCTAGTCTTAACACAAAGGAGCTTGAAAATGGTCACATGCAAAACCAAATGGGGTGCTTAGAGAGGGGTGCATTTTTATGTCCCATATGTTCCCTTGGGAATGGGTATAAGAGGTATAAAAAAATTTGCCCTTGCTAGGAGGTGACATGTGTGCCCTCTCAAAATGACTAACTACAAGAATTACACCTACAAGAGAGACTACTTGAAGAGACAATTCTTGAAGTTCTAAATGGACTTTTCCCATGAAAAATTATATGATTTTTACTCCCAAGATAATTTTAAGAACAATGGGATGGTTTTCATATTCCAATTATTCTTTCATATTAAAAATCAGCCCCTGCTTTTTTCGGCATAACAGGTGTATCTGCCAAAACTTAGCTATCATGAGAAGCCATCAGGTCTTGTGAAATATTTTATGATTCCACCATGTAGAGGATTCTTTAATATTTCCAATGAATATTTTTTTCTTTCCAATTCATTACGGAGCTCCAAAATCCTCTATAGAAGTTTAGGTCTGATTTTGACTACATGCTCCTTACCCCTGAAAAACCCACTTTCACATCAATTGTTCCCAAACCTCCAAAACTTCCCTAAATCTTCCTAAATAAGTTCCATTACTTTCAAAACTCTCCAATACCACCTCTAAATTATTATGGGCTTTCATATCTATCCTGAAGGATGCACACCAATCTTGAAAAGGCCCAAATTAGCCTTTCCAAGGTTATTCGAGAACTAGCCTTGAAGTTCTTTCTTGAAAGGAATTGTTGATCTTTTCACACCATTTCAAACACCGCACATGATTTTTCATAATATTATAAGTACCTTCAAGGTGAATATGGTTATGACGTAAAATACAAACTAACTGGGGGAGAGGGATTTGGGAAGACTCGGGAACAAATTTTTCAAATTTGGCTTAGATGTCATGCTTGGAAGTTTGAATTTTTCATGTTACACATTTGTATGACAACAACGAGTTTGATGAATGGTGTGTTTAGGAACTTATTGGACCACTTTTTCCTTGTGTTCCTAGATGATCTCTTGATTTTCTCATGCATAATGGAGGAGCATGAGGGCCACCTTCGCAAGTGTTACGGTGTTTGAGAGAGGCGTCATTTGTGTAGGAACCTTGCTAAGTGTTCCTTCTTCTAGATTGAGGTTCAATAATTGGGGCACCTTATTTCTAGCGAGGGAATCACAATAAATCCCTCAAAGATCAAAGAAATGATTGATTGGCCTGTACATACTAGTGTTGTTGAGGTACATAATTTTATGGGATTGGATGACTATTATCATAGGTTTGTTTAGTATTTATCCTATGTCTCTCACCCCGTCACTCCTCTTCATTGCAAAGGGAATAAATTTGAGTAGATGGATAAATGTGAGCACGAATTTAGGATGCTCAAGGAGAGACTCACTACCGTACCTATTTTAGTAGTTCCCGACCCTCAGGGACTTCACAATTTGCATGGATGCTTCATTAGCATGATTGGGTATTGTACTCATGTAGGGGGTCATGTGATTGTTTTTTAGTCTTAGAAGCTCAAGGATTATGAGCCAAATTACCCTACCCATTAATTTGAGTTTGTTGAAGTGGTTCATGTGTTATTCCATTGACATCATTTTCTCGTGGGATGATGATTTGTTTTAAGGACTGACCACTTGAGTCTCCACCACATTTTTAATCATCCTAATCTAAGTGCTTGTTGATGGCATTAGATGGAGCTTATTTGTGAGTATGAGATGGATATCACACATGTGAAGGGAAAGGATAATGTTATTGTAGATGCCTTGAGTCACATGCGACATACGATGATGGCTTTGACTATTTAGAAAATTTTGAGAGGATGAATTCTAGCACATATTCCTAGAGATATATTTTATTTGGTAGTACGGAAGGAGATTGAGGCACAACAATCCATTAAGGGAAAAAATTTGGGATATATCTTAAATTAATATGGGATATTGAGACATAGAGGGCACATTTACATGCCTAGAGAGGGTGATCTTATTTGACTAATTCTTTAAGAGGCCCATCATGCACCATATTCATCCCACCCAGGGGTAAAGAAGATGCATGCAAAGCTACGAAAGTTATATCATTGGGTAGGCTTACAAAGAGACATTGTAGTGTTTGTGGAACATTGTTTGGAGTTCCAATGGGTGAAGGTGAGCACCAACATCCCGCCTACCTTCTATATCCACATATCATTCCAAAGTCGAAATGGGACACTATTTCTATGGATTTTACTATTGTTCTACCCACTTTGATGTATCATCATGATGCGATCATGTTCACAATTAAAAATTAACCAAGGTAGCACTCTTTTCTCTAGTTAAGACTATTTATAATGCCATATCTATAGTCATGTTCTACTTAGATGATATTTTTAGATTGCATGGGATTTCATGTAGGATTATTTATTGTCGTGATCCATTAGACACGTTGAACTTTTAGACCCAATGCAAGAGACCTTGAGCACACAAATTAACTCTAGTATTTCATACCACCATCAAGCAGATGGTAAGACTGAGTGAGTCAATCAGTTTAGAAGACATTTTTGCATGTATGTGATGGATCACCAATCATGTTGGGAGGAATAATTGTACTTAGTAGAGTTTGCATACAACAACTATCATAATTTTATTGGTATGGTGTCCTCTAAGGCATTGTATGGATGAGAGTGTATGACTCCTTTGAGTTGGGATTAGATTGAGGATAGGGTTCCAGTGGGTCCTACCATGTTACAAGACATGGAGATACAAGTAGTTCTTATCGGACAACTTGAGAAGACATATGATAGGTAGAATAAGTATGCAGATGCCCATAGGATTAATCGTAGTTTTGAGGTGGGCACAAAGGTATTTTTGTGGGTCAAACTACATAAGAGTCATATCTCGATATAGAAAGGGTTATAAGCTAGCACCATGGTTTGTGGGGCCTTTTGACATACTTGAGTGGATTGGACTAGTATCCTATCATCCAACCTTGCCACCTAGCTTGTCTCACATCCATGATGTTTTTCATGTTTCAATATTGAGGAGATATGTTTAGGATCCCTCACATTGTATATTGGATGGCCTTCTTTAGTGGAGGAGGATGGCAGAGTGACTTTGGAGCATATACGCATACTAAAGCATAGGAGCTTGTGCCTTTGAGGTCGTGAGCTTGATCAGGTGTGAGTAAATCGGGATTGATATGATGAGACTACTTCCACATGGGAGGATGTTGCTACTTTGAGGGTTCAATACCCTCATTTATTCTAATGACTTCTAGGAGGAATTCATGTTCTAGGGGGAGGGGATGTAGTTCCCACTCCTCTCAAGCATTGTTTAGTTAGATTTCCTATCATATTATAGATCTCATCATATTACTCTTTGCATATGTTACATCAGCATGGGGTGCCTAAACTCTCATGTTGATCTGGATTATGGCTTACTTTGTGACTTTGAGTTGGCATGGGGTGTCAACCTTATGATCGACTCATTTGGATATGGTATGGTTTGATGGTATTTGACATGCATTTAGACTATTATATCATATAGATGTTTCATTTATTATTGTTGGTTAGATATCATTATTTTGATGGTGTCAAATTGGTATATTATGAGAAAGATTTAAATTATTATTGAATAACGAGATACATTTATAGTTGTGTTTGTTTCATAATTTAGTGGTTCAGAGAAATTACTTATCATTTTGAGAAGATATGACGTACGCATTGAGTGTGCAAATGGTGAATAAGTACTTGAGATCTACGTGTGAAGAAATAAATTTAAACACACCAATGATGATGAAGGGGAAATAATGCCCACAAATCTCCTTGGCCAACATAAGTCACTTGGGCTCGGAATTAGGTGGGTTTGGGTTATGTGTATGGTGATTATGTGTTGATATAGATTAGTTATGCATTTTCAGGTTGTTCCCCATCTTCATGGGAACCCTAACTTAATTTTCTTGACTTAGTTAATTAATTTCTAAGCTTATTTTGTAATTTAGATTCTTGGTTTAATATTTTTACTTGTTTTGGGTGGTTTTCTTTATTTGGGTTGTTGGAAACTTTCTATTTTTGGAAAATTTGAATTTCACCTTTGAACCCACTTTTGAGTGGTGTGTGGGACAAGTAAACCTTGTCCCACACTTTCAAAACCATTTCATACACCTACCCCTAGGATAGGTGTACTTTTGGGACTCAAAAGGACCCCATAATGAGCCATGGAAAACCTTCAACCACTTCAAATTTATTTTGGTGTAAGACCTTTTATGTATATTTTTAGTTTAATCAAGTAAGTGAATTGTGATTTGAGTTGTATTTATTATTAGAATTTTTTTTTTTTACTTATTAGATTTTCATGTCATTTCCATATAAGGGCATTTACTTTGGGTGGTTAGTTTTGTAAGATTTTTTTATTTGGCCCATGTGGGCATGCTTTTGGAATTAATGTTTTATTAGAAAATGGTTTTCCTTACAAACTTAGGATGTTGCCACTTGGAACAATCGGGGAGGAGGTGTTACTTTTGAGCTTTGCCTATTTAAAGAGGCTTGAGTTCTTGTTTTGGGTGAAGTCTTGGTCTAAAGGAAGTGTTGTTGGAATTTTTGTGGAAGCGCTTGAAGATTGCTTTGTTGATTTGGACTTGAAGGGACAAGATGAGTAAAAGGTTGGTTACCTTCCCTTTTATTTCTTGAAAAAAAAACTATTATTTTATCTTTCTTCAACTTGATGGAATGTGTATTTTCTTGCTCACTTGAGCTTGTATTAAAGTTATATGACTATTGTGTTCTTTTTATGCACTCGTTATGGGACTAACAAGTGTGTAACTATATGTTAGTGTGGGGAATATATAGGCCATGGTAGAGGGATAAGTGGAAAAAAAAATTTAAGTAAACCTTGTATAACATAAAAGGAGGAACTAAAGGGATTTGGGATTCATTTTAGTGGAGGGATAAGTGGGTTATCTACCAAGTAGAGGGATAAGTGTTTAATTACATGCTTGTATTGTTTTATGTTGAGGAACCAAGAATTCATGCTCCATCCTTTAGTTGAGTGATAAGTGGTTCGGGATGACTATATTTCCTCTTGCAATCTATTTATGGTTTGGTGGTGTGTACATTGTGTTTTAGAATGTAATTCATTTTCTCTCTTGTGTCTCTATCTTGTCCACTTGCTTGTTGATGAGATTTTTTTTAAAGGGCAAGGGTGTATGTGTGTTGGGAGATTATCTTGTTGGTCCAAGCTTGATGTTGGCCTTGGAGTCTTCTCAATATTTGGGGAGATTCATGGGGCAATGGGGAAGAAACATTCCCCATTACTTGGTTGGGAGGTGAACGTCACCTTCACCTCCCTTTGGTGTGCTTGGATGAGTGGATGGATAGTAGAAGCATTAGGAGACCTTTGTGGTTGTATTTTACTTGCGGAAATCCTATTTTGTGTTGGGAACAAGTTAAAAATGTTTATGTGTTTCAAGGTGATCAAGTGTAGTCTTGATTGTTTCATTTGAGGGTCATTTGCACAAAGAAATGTAATGAAAATGTGAAATTTTGAACATATGAGTTGTTTTATTTGAGCAAGTATGCTCTTTTGTTTAATGAAATGAGAATTTTCATTGTTGGATAAAGAAAATTGGTTCAAGATTGTTTTGGGCAACTTGTGAAACAATGGCTTTCTTTTGCATCGTTTAAGATGAGAGTCAATATTGTTAAGTTTTCCATAATGAAGTTGAGTTTCATATCGGTTGGATACACGTGTAAAGGTCACTCTCTCCTTTATTTTTTCTCTTAATCTACTTCATTGAAACATATGAAAACTATTATTGTCATGCTTATTATTAACCATTAGGGATCAATTACATCCATGTGTATATTAGACAAAAGTTGTAATGTGAGAAAAAGTGAATGATTTTTGTATATTGCTACATGAAATGGATGCAAGTCTTGTTTAGTTTTGTGAGTCATTTGAGCATTAAATTTTTTGAAGGGAAGATAAATTTTATTGTTCCACTCATGAAGTTTTTCTTTCTTTAAGTTCTTACAGCTTTTAGATGGATGGATATAGGCAATTCCTCATTTACGCTTTTTTGTACCAAATGATCATAGTTAAACCAATATTAAACCATCTTAAACCTTATTGTACAAATTGAAACTATTACCCAAGATACAAGGCATAAGCCTTAGACCCATAATACAACAATCTACAATCTAGTTATCTTACTAAAATAAATTAATATATACATATAAATTAGGCTCATTTGGATTCAAAACATATAGAAGTTAAATGTTAAACTTGAAGAATCCGATTTTAAAGTAGCTAGTAAATCGTTATATATATATATATATTCGACGTTTTTGAGCTATATATCCACGTTTCACTCTGGTCATTGAAGTTGATTCTTATGAAGGACTAATCTATTTTTTGATTAGTTATTCATTCTTTTGTTTTATTAAGAAACAAACTGATTTTTCTGATGTATAAAATACGGGTTCCAATGGCTTTTACATCGCAACCTTCCCAATATATATATATATATATAACGATAACGATAATTATATATATATTAAAGTAGCTAGTAACTATATATATATATATATATATAAGTAGCTAGTATATGTAGCTAGTAATTATATACTAGCTACTTTAATATATATATATAACGATAATTACTAGCTACTTTAATATTAACGATAATTACTAGCTACTTTATATATATATATATATATATATATATATATGAGAAATTGTGTGTGTGTTTAAACATGATTTCTATATATATCTTTAAACACATGATAAAAGAGAAAATTGTTAGTATAAAAATCCTATTATGTGTGTGTGAGTGCGCGTGTGTATATTATTTTAATGATTTAAGATATAATTTATACACTAATATGAATTATATAGAGATTTGTTTATTTTTTAAAAATGGGTTAGTAAATAAATAAATAAACATACACACACACACACACATAAGTATAAAGTAATGAAAAATATAAAAAGATTTGAGTTGGTGTCATGGCTTGCACAGCCGCGACCCCAAAATCCCCTCCACCGCCACAACCTTAACCATTCACACATCCCACATTCAAGCCACAAGTGGCCATGGTTGAACCTAGGGCATCCAAATAAATGATACATTGTTTGGCCTTATCCATGAGGTTGAAACCCTCTGTTTCCCACCGACCACTTGTAACTTGGACACACACACATATGGGATATATACACAAGCTAAATGGAAAGAAAACAAGAAAGAAAATATGGGAGCCTCCATGAAAGTATTCTTCAAACCTATAACAAAACAAGAGAGGAAAGTAAAATGGAAGAAGTAGATAAGATTTGTTTTACCCCAAATCATAAGGATGTTTAGGGTATTTTAGGAAACCTAGAAATCTAGGGTAGATGATCATCAAATCCAATGGCTCACATTTCATCATCTCCCGCTTGCCCTTAGTTGACTATTCCAAGTGACTTAAAGCGAACTATTACTTCATAGTGATAATATAAGAAGTTTAACTAAAGTAGTGTTTTAATAAGTTGAGTTAGAAAACATAAAAAATGGATAAGTATTGTAAGTTAAATTCTATGACCCTCTTGATGAAATCTCTATAGTTTGAACCTTTTAAGTGAGATATGCATTGATGGTATATGATTACCAACCTATCATCTTCCCAATTTGAATTAACACAATTTTAGCGTTTAAATAAATATGGAGGGCCTTACCCCAATGAGATTGGTTATCGCCATGTTTGTCATCCTTTTTCCGCGAGCATTCCCTTGTCCATCGAAGTTATATAAATGCTTCTTGAAACCCATGACCATTTTATTTGTCAATCGCTTAAATCTTTAATTTTCAACAAGGTTATTGTCCTCGACAATTTAACCGATGATCATTCCACACAATAAAGCAATGCTAGAAATTGCAACAATACAAGCCATTAGTGTTACATGCCAATACAACAAAGTAAGTTAAATAACATAAACTTAAAACCAGTCCTCATTATTCTTTTAATCCCTTAAAAATCCATATTTTCACCGTTAACTTGGCTTAATCTGGGCGTATTGATTTGGGGCATTACACATTCACAACAAAATACAATGCACTAGCATAACAAATAGGATAATAATAGTGTTTCCATATTATTGTAGCTCTAACAATATATAGATCCAAATATTACACACTCTCTTGTAAAACACAAGTGGGAGTGCCTCTAAATAGGCCAAAGAGGTGGTTGCATAACAACTAAGTGATTGTTGTGAACCCCTCAAAATAGGAGAATCCCTCAAAAGGTGGATCAAACAAATTCACGTACAAGAGGGGATTATCTCCAACAAATTAACAAACTCCCAAGATAAGCTTAACCTTAAAGGAGTGTGAACACAAACAACATTAAGTGGTTTGAAAAAGACCAAAACCACATCAACAAGTGTGAACACTCCAACATATATGTTACTTGATTATTAAATTATTTCCTTCAAGATTATTCTTGAATTAGTACTATCCCGATATTATTAGTTTTAGGGTTAAATCAAGAAGAATTAGACTCGAAATAAGTGTTGACACGCTAATTAATCCTTGTTGTTCAAGTTAACAAACCATAGGCACAAATTCACTTAAAATCCATTATACAAAGGGTTTGTGTCATTTTTTGGGTATCTACATAGACAAATTATTGCTTCATGATTTTCATGATGGTAATTTTTTTTATAAAATGAATCACATGCACTCATTGTTATAAACATAGATTAAATGCATTGAAACAATTGCTATGTAAAGATAAATCCTTCTTTAGATATATTGTCGAGTACTTCCTTGTTCTTGAATTCCATAATAGAGGTGATACCCATAGTCATTTGTTGATATGGATAAAAGATAAACATGTTTATGGAAAGAGTGAAAAATTAAGCATCAAGTGTTTTATCAACAAATACATAACAAAATGCATATCTAAGTTTTCTCAAACACCAATGAAACATATAAAAACTTGAGCTACAATAAGAGGAGAATGCATGTACTATTGAAAATGTAAAACATGTCTTCTTTGTTGTCGAATGATGGAACACAAGTAGGAACAACCAATTTGATATAACATAAGTAGGCACAACCAATTTGATATGACATAAATAGGCACAACCAACCCAACACAGATGATTAAGATCAAGAGAATGGAGTTTTGGTAGGGTCTGAATTATAAAATTAGTTATCACTATTATAGGATTGAGTACAAGTTCATAAAGCACACTAGCTCTTCTACATATCAAAAAAATTCTTGTTATATTCTAGACTTCTTTTTGTACGTTCAGATGAGTGGTTCAATAAACTATCAAGTTCTAAGATTGGATATTAAATTCAAACAAATTTCTAGGATTATCAAAAGAAAACTGATAAGGTTTTGAGATAGTTTGGGCCTATATACTTAAATGAAGGCTTACTACATTACTTTACCTTCTTATGATAGAAACACAAATGTTTTATCATGCTCAGTCTTTCTTTGTAGCTTGAAACATGGGTATAAGTAAAGGTATGACCAAAACTAAGAATGGTTATTGGGGGTATACAAAAAAATGTTAAATTAGTGAAAGAAACCAACAATAATGCAAACATGATCCTTCATTCATACCTCCTGCAACCTTAGATGAAATTTATCGAGCTTTGAATGAAGCACCGAGCTTGTTGAATCTCTAGACCAATTGGATGTGGATGTTCCAATTTCAATGTTCTAAATGATAATGGATTTAAACTACAAGCAATGTAAATGATTGATGATTGAATTGATTGGTAAATTCATGATCAAATGGATAGCGTAACAACATGTAAAATTGAATGGAAATTCGACACAATAACAACATATATTCTCAAGCTTCCAAAGATGAAAAATGGAGAGGAATGAGTGTTTATTTATAGCCGAGGGAAGAGAATCCTAGAGCCTTGATTTGTGTGATTGATTTTCTAATCTAAGGTTGATTGAAGCATGATTGGAATGATTTGTTTGAGTTTCCAAATTGATTGGAAAGATAAGTTGTTGATTTGAGCTTGATTGAGTGAGTTGTCATTGAGTTTTGGAAAATGTGGCATATCTTTTGAATAATTCAAAATTTGATTTGAATAAATATTTCATGTATTTTTTATTCGCCCAAAAAGTGATGTGAGTTTTAGCTTGGAAAGAGATTTGCTTTAATTTGGAAAGCCATGACTCGAGGGATATGTTTTAGTTAACTCAAATCTATAATTTGAGGTAATTTAAACTTGTCCTCTTGATGATTTTTAGCCTTAGTCATGATTTGATTTGCTTTGGTCAACTTGAGATGTTAACTAATGAGGTGGAAGTGAGTTAGGGATGAGGTGGAAATGGATTTTTTAATTATTGTGATATTAAATTAGCTAATAGGGTAAGGGATGAATAATGAAATTGATAGAATTAATTAATTAATCTTAGGAGTGAGGTATGAGTGTAATAGGGAACCAAATATTATTATTGGACATTGTAACATGTAATGGGTATTTTTGGGGTGTCTACATTTTCCCCTCTTTAAAGTGTTATTATGAAGTAATAGTGCTTTAAAGATAATAGACATGTGTAAATCAAAGTGATCGATGATGAAGAAGTGTGGTGGACTACTTTATTTACCCCAATGAAATCGATTTGCCCCAATGAAATATTTGGATGCCCCAACGGGTCTAGATTGTGTTAAGGGGTGCCCCTTTGAGTGGATGGGTGATGTGGCAAAGTGGTGGATAGCCACTTGATAGGATGCATAAGAGATTGTTATGGGATAAATGGGCTCGAGAAAATGAGAGGACGATGGTTAAAATTCAAAATTGGGGTTTTGGGAAGTGAATTAGGGTTTTCATAAGAAGGATTAAATAGGATGGATATGATGTTGAGTTGAGAGATGATATAGGATAGACATATGATGATGTTTATGATTAATGAGTTATGTTGCTATGATGTTTTTTTGGTGTCTTTTTAATGAGATGTATGAATGAATGTAATGATGATATGACTAACATTGTTTGCAGCTTGAGTTTCCATTCAGATTTTGTATTTTGGAGCAACTTACTTTGCTTTTGCATAATAGAGTTAGCACCATGATTATTAAAGAACCATGATGTTTAACCCATTATGTATGCAAACATACATACACACAACAAATGGAAAGGTAAAAACAAACCCAATATAGGCACTAAATGTTGTCACCATGATTATAAATGAACCAAGATGATAAACATTAAACTTGTAATTTCTCAAAAGTAACAATGCAAAACAACACGACATAAAGACATTTAACTATATCCTTAATGTGTTCCACTGTGAAGATTGATTACTTTGGTTTCCCTAGCAAGCGAGGATGCATGCAAGGGGTAAAATGATCTGTGATTGATTGGGTCATTTTCCCATGTAAGGATATATGCAAGGGATTAATTGGGAGACGAGATTGCCCAAGTGAGTATACACACAAGGGATTTAGATTAGTTCTTTTTGATTGATTGATATTTGGAACCGACACCGGTATAAGAGTCAATGTGTTAAGATTTTGGGTTTGTTAGTTGTTTCAAATGTTTAGGATTTTAAATTGTTTTTCTATTTTTTGGATTTTACATTTTTAATGTTTAGGGATTTTATATTTTTGAAGGTTTTCATGGATTTTGTGATTTTTGAATGTTTAGGGATTTTTTTATTTTTGGAATGTTTTTGGATTTTGAGATTTTTTGAATGTTTAGAGCTAATGAGATACTCCATGACCCATATGAGCATACATAAGAACGTAAAATATTATTAAGATTAGGGGATGAATATGATTAAATATGGAGAACATATATGTGTGAATGTTGCATGTTAGGAACTCATTTCCGAACAATATTAAACATTTCATTCCATTGGCATAATGTATTGCAGAGGATATAGCGATAGTATTTCGTACTCCACACAACTAGTAAGATGTGAGGGCTCAACACTGAGAGCCAAGAAAGATGTGATACACATGAGATGGTGATGTAAACATGAAGATGATGGATGCAATGACACGAGGTGTAACAATGGATCAGTTCAAAAATTATGACTCATCTCCAAGTAGGATTACCTGACCGATTCCAAGATGATTTTCACTTTACAGGTCATGACTAGACTTAGACCCACAAGTGGCCTACTGATTGGAAAAATCTAGTTTAAGGAATGGTTTTCTCTCTTAACATGGGCATCTAAATTGTTTCTTTGGAATTTTGTATGATTAAGCACTTTTGATTCATATTATCTCTAGGCATTCATGATCTAGTTTTTTTAATTGACCCCTACATTTTGCCTCATGCTACCAAGTAAGAGGAAAGGGATCAACACCAAAGACAAAACGTAGGAGAGTAAGGATACCTTCCTCCTTTCCCAGTCTCACACTACTAGTAAGAAGCGTGGGATCAACATCGAAGTCTGTGAAGGATGGAAGGGATAATTATTTGCAGCTTTTTATATATTTTTTATTTATTTTACCTTGTTTGTTTGCATTATGCTTGTTGGGAAGGAATTTTTACACCAAATCCCAGCCCCACATGACTATTAGGATGCAAGGGATTAGCGTTTTATACTAAGATGGACAATCAAAAGATCTGCGTAAAGAATTTTAGTGCTTTCTTGTTAAGGAGAGAACTTCTTTGGAAGGAAGATTTGCCATCAATGAGCTTTTAGACAAGATCATAAGTGAAAATATCTAAAATGGGAGAAACCATAAGAGGGATGAGATGCACAACACCTAAATAGGATTCAATATTAACACATGTCATATGATGACATGAAATAGATAGGTGAAGAGTGCAAAGATATGATGATGTTATGATTGAGATATTTTCCAATGGATGAAAAATTTAAAAGCTGTTTGCACAAGTGGCATCCTCGGTGTGGAGAGTACCCAAGGATAAGTATTTTTGCTTTTCCATTTTTTATTTTCAAATAACGCTTTGATGAAGTGTTGGCTATAAGAGATTTTTTCCCTTTTTTCGCTTTTTTATTTTTTAATGTTTTTTCGCATAAAGGGTTTGCAATAGACTCGGCATTTTGGAAGAGGTCCATGGTTTTGCATCCTCCTAAATAACATAATTAGGACACCTTAAATGATAATATGACACATATATCAAAATATATATGTGGTAATTTTAATATTTGAAAATTTAGATTTAGAAAAATTAAACATGATGAGTTATTTTTACTATCTTAATAATAACAAATGTCTAAAATCAATTCAAAATATCAAAACGTGGTGTATTTTTATAGTAGTTACAAAACTATAAATACTAAACTACATACATTTAACATAAACCCTAAACATTAGATGAAAACCCAATATCAAGGTTTCTTTTTATTATAAAGGTATATAGCCTTCAAAGAACAACAATATTCAATTTTGTTCAAACCAATCTAAAACTGCCATCTGGAATTTGATATTTTTTCCATAAAGTTTGATAGTAAACTTTAAAAACTTTAAATTAAAAAAATAGATTTTTCATTAATATGATTGACAAATGTAGTTTATTCTTAGTGTGGGATGCAATAAATTTGAAAATTTTAAATACGATTAAATAAATTTACATACAAACTATAATTTTTAGCAAATATGTGTGAAGTTCGAGGCCACCGACATGGATTTAAATAGTTTCTATTTATTTTAAACCGTTCTTCTGAGCTCATGTCATTATTAGCCACCGACTTGAATTTAGATAGTTTTTATTTACTTTGCCTTGTGGGCATGCCCAATCCCCATTCAATCCAAAGCAAATTTGTGAAAAGATATGGCCCAAAGGAAACTCAAATTTCTGGTATGTGATATTTCTCTTACTTTTTCTTTCTTATAGGCTGCTGTAGGGGAGAGGACCCGGTTGTGGTGCAGGGTCCATTAGTGGAGATAGTAGGTGAAAAGACATTCACCTTTTAAATAACATATTTTGAATGATATGTGAAGTTAATATTACCCAAGCTGTATTGTATTGTATCAATATTATTTAAACATGGAAGCATGAAATGTTCAATAAGACAGTTTTTAAATTGGTCAATATTCTCTTATTCATTGATAGAACTAAAAATATATATTAATTTATATACAAGTGTACAAAAACAAAGTCTATATAGTCAACTATTCATTAAGTAATATTTTCATTGTATGTACATCATATCTATTTACAATCACTTCAACAAGTCATTTCTCAAGACTTTCCAAACTAGATCTCAAATATAATGCACTATTTTTGATGTAAGAGTCTTCAATCCCAAGTAAACACCGCATAACAATAAATGAAATTATGGTCAGGCTCACCTTTCATGTTGTTTAAAAACTCAAGTACCATATGAACAATAAATTGTGTAACCAAATGCATAAAATAATAAAAATGCCCAACTAAATTATTATCCATTGGATTAAATCCCAATAAATCTCAACCATTTGATTGAACTATCATAGTGAATCCATGTCAACTAACATCAACCAATCAGAATTTAGGATGATAGAATAAAAGTGAAGGATGGATTAGAATTCCATTTGTTCATGCAGTTTTCATCTCTCAAAGTTGAAGAAGTGAGGAGCAAAGCAGGATTGAGTAAGACACTTATGAATTACAAATTATTTCATAATTCAAGGCCTCTATTTATTTTTTCAGTGTTTGCATATTGCAGCAGAGTTGTATATGCCAACTGCATTTGCTTTAAAGTTTCTGAAGTCTTTTCAACAAATCTAATTTGTGCATATCCTGCCATCATGGCATTCTATGAGACCAAGTTTCTTTGAGGAATTCTATCAAACAAAGGCACCTACGTTTCCAACAAAAGCATTTTCTGCATATCCTACAGTCATTTTAAGAAACTACAGTTAAGGAAACTCCAACCTAAAACCTTGGCTTATTTCTCGTCCATTGAATTCTCTCATAAGTGGAGAATACCTACAATACAAGGCGTTTAGTCTAAGGAGATCGCAAGCTTAAAATTTGAAACTCGACATTTAAATTCACTTAGTTTAAATTTTAATTGAAAACTCGTTAACTTATATATCTTCTCCATCTGGTTGACCTATTTGTGAAAAAGACCATGGCTACACAAACATAAGGTTAGATTATCTAGGTGGCTTATTTCGAAAACAACGATCATTACACAAACATGAGATCGTGCCATGAGGTCAAAACTGGAGGAGTCACGACAGAAGTGTCCCCGTGCTAGGAAGGTCCGTTATGCACTCAAACCACTTGTGTACCTAGACATTGTGCACTGTGAAATAAACAAAAATGACATTTACCTTTACCCTTACATAAACAGTAAACGTATTCAACACATTAACAGAATGCCAATCCAGGAAAATCATATTGTATTCATTTTTCTTAATGTCTTGAATACTTTTATTGTTGAAGTAAGGGTGTCAAATGTAAACTGAGCGGGTTTGGGACCAATTTGTTGTTCCCAGCGAAATAGTGGGACTGCCTAATCAGGATACCCATATCTTCTGTACGTTGCAAAATCATATGCCATGACAGTGCGTGCAAACAACAAATACACTTCTTTGGGAACATATATTCTTCTTCTCTAGTGTATAGTCATCACTGCTATATAGGCATAAGTTTAATTGTATACATAAAAAGATGGAAAGTATTCTAATTACATGTGCAAAATTTATATTGAAAACATAACTTTAAATACAACACTACTGGAATATACAACTCTGTCGGAATATGACCACAACAGCGTTCTATAGTCCAGCAGTGTTGTATATTGCATTTCTGAATTCACTGTATTGTTCATTTTTTCCAGATATCTCATTCTCCAGTTGAAAAGTATTTTTTCCAATCATCACTGTGATATTAGCATAAGTTTTATTGTATACATAGAAATTTGGAAAGTATTATGATCATATGTGAAAATTTTATATTGAAAACATAACTTTAAAAACTACATAGGAAGAGTCCGACGAATACAGTAGTTTGTCAAGTTTTCATTAGAAATATGGAAGGAAAATTTTTAGTTCTATCAATGAATAAGATAATATTGACCAATTTAAAAACTGTCTTATTCAACATTTCATGCTTCCATGTTTACATAATAATAATACAATACAATACAAAATCAATGTCTTTCACCCACTATCTCCATTATTGGACCTCGCACCACAACCGGTGCCTATCCCCTAGTAATGCTCACCCACCAGCCATTAATGTTTTCATTATAAATTTTCCCTTCCATATTTCTAATGACAACTTAACTTTAACAACTAGGGGAGAGGACCCGATTTGTGGTGCACCCTATCTTTGCAGACAACATCGCCACCTAAAGCGAGTAAAAACACTATAGATATAGGTATGTACTCTATAGATATAGGTAAAAGAGTAAATAAATGAATAGAAGGATTGTCAAACTCTATAGATATAGGTATGTACCATAATATCTGTTGCATTCATCATACAGAGTGGTAAAATTGTTATCTTCTTTGCAAAATATACATGTCTAACCATTTAAACAACTAGATAAAAAAAAATCTACCATAAAATCTTCATAAAAACCATCATATTTACATGTTTATCTGGCTACTTTTTTGATGTTACCAAACCTCTCGACAAATCCTTTTCAAAAAAATGTAATGTGACTTGATGAAACCAATCCTTTGTTGAATTGTCGTTAGAAATATGGAAGGAAAATTTATAGAGTTTAAAGCTAAGTTGTTACCAATCCTCTCGACAAATCCTTTTCAAAAAAATCTAATGTGACTTGATGAAACCAATCCTTTGCTGAAATGTTGTTAGAAATATGGAAGGAAAATTTCTAGAGTTTAAAGCTAAGTTGTTACCAATCGTTAGAAATATGGAAAGGAAAATTTATAGAGTAAAAACACCACCAATGGATGCAGCACCAAATTCTTGACCTCCAACATTGCACCGCCACCTCACTGCCACCTTAGCGCCACGTGGATGATCCGCGCGTTTGTGGAGATGTCAAAAAAGTTGGTTTTTTTGCACGGGACCAAGTGTTGTCCACTCGCCGCGCGCTTGTTGTTCGAAAGCACCGCCATGCATTGAATGCTCACCCACCACCGTTAATGTTTTCATTATAAATTTTCCCTTCCATATTTCTAACTAACAATATAGTGAATTTGAAATGCAATATACAACATTGTTGAACTATACAACATTGTGCTCATTTAGTCAAATATAAACTATCTTTCCAAGCACTTTCTCGTATTCAACATATTCCATACAAGTTTCATTGTCATAATGAAAACTACAAGTCAATTAATTCCTAAAAATGAAACAAAATCATTCATATTCTAGCATATTCCAGCATTCATTTTTGGTATATTTATAGTTTCTTTTCCAACAATCATCTTTCATGTTGTGAATCAGGTATTTCATTTACACCATGAGAAAAGGTGCTATTGCTAGAAGATCAAGGAGGCCAAAAGTGAGAGGTGTACAATTATCACATAATTTAAGTGATGAAGAGGATAATTCAACACCAACTGGTAATGAACCAGAATGTAGAAACCCACCCACTGTCTTAGTTCAAAGAACATCTGCAATAAAGAAGCTTAGTGTCATCCGAGGTTGGACAAAAGAAGATATGGAAAAGGTGATAGATGATGTTGAGTTTAATGGGTTCTCAGTTAGAGCAGCAGAAGAAAGAAGTATTCCATTCCGCCCACATCATTACACTATTGGCTAAATGGTCTCACCCACACAAAGAGGAGGGGTCCTCCAATAGTTCTAACTGAAGAAGAAGAAGAGGAAATTGTTGAATGGTGCAAAGAAATGGCTGATATGGGTCATGGCTTGGAGTTAATGCAGCTAAAGGCAAATGTTGCTTAGATTTGTGAAACAAGAAAAAACCCCTTCAGAGATGGGTTTCCTGGTAAATCATGGTGGGCTGGATTCAGAAAACATCATCCAGACCTTGCAATCCGAACCGCAGAGGGACTTGACAGGGATAGAGCTTTAAACTTGTGCCCTGCAATAGTAACCAAATTTTATGATAATTTGGCCCAGCCGGAAGAAATTGTGGAGTTTCATGTAATTGCAAAAAGGGGCAATCGTAATGTCCCAAAGGTAATACCAAAGAGCAGGAGTGGATCACTATATTGTGTTGTGTCAATCCCAGGATTTTATTTGTTCAAGGAAAGAGAATGATAAAGAATTACATTAAAAATTGTGAACTGGAGCATGTATATGGCTGCACATCCAAATGTATGGATGACAAAGGAATTGTTTTTAAATTGGCTATGTCATTTTGCACGTTCAGCACTGTGGTGTTTCTCCAAATAATAGACACCTATTGATATTTGATGGCCATGGCAGCCATGTAGCATTACAAATTGTGGAGGAGGCAAACAAATTGGGCATTGATTTGATAACACTACCAAGACATACTAGTCATAAGTTGCAACCTCTTGACGTGAGTGTGTTCAGCCCTTTCAAGACATATTTTAGAGCTGAGAGGTCCAAATGGATGGTAGAGAACAAATGTGCAGATGTGAAAAGGAGTGACATTGCTGAGCTTGCAAGTAGAGCCTTAAAAGGCACAAACACCATCTAACATAATTGCAAGTTTCAAAAGAACTGGTATTTGGCCATTGAATTATGATGCTCTCCTAAATGACATGGCATGCAGCCAGGCATTTGACATGCAAGGTGAGGAAGATGTTGATGCTGTCACAAACATTTTGAGCCTATCTCAACGAATAAATCCTAAATTAAATGACAGTGAAGAGGTGGTACCTGAAACTCAATTCATGTAAAATGTTGACTCTAGAGATGATATGGAAGCAAATTGCAACACATGGAGTGGAGCTAAACGGTGCTCTTGGAAACCCAAGTAACATTATAAACAATAAGGAGGGTCTTCGATTTTGTAAGTAACAATGATTTGTCCTTGCCAAATCAAGTTAACCCGCCACAATGGTTAGAGGATGCCATGAAAAACTTGGGTTACAAGCTACCATCCAACACGAGAAGATCAAAGCTTAAATCGCCTTCCTTTCGAAGGACTAGAACAAGAAGCAATAATTCATTACTATGCAGATGTTGGAGATGAGGATGAACAAGACGAATTCGAATTTCAAGAGGATGCTCAAGAAAATGAAATTAACTTAGAAGTTATGCAACATGAACCTCAACACCCTGAAGAGACTGAAAACCAAGATGGACGCAGTACGTTACTTTCCCATTTTCTACGACTTCCAAGGGAGATCATAAACAAATTAGATGGTTCTATTAGACCGAGTAGGCATTCTGATTTTGACCTTTTTGAGTACATGGAGCTATTGGTTGATGCAGAAAGAAAAAAGGAGGAACAAGCAAAACTAAAGTTACGGAAAAAGAAGTGGCACAAGAAAAAAAGGTTGCTAGACTTGCAACAAAAAAAAAAAAAGATTGCAAGAGAAGCTTGAAAGAGAAAGGGAGAAGTAGGCTAAGGAGCAACAAAAAGAGATTGAGAAGGCACACAAGCAACAAAGGAAAGAGCAAGAGAAGAGGGAGAGGGAACTTGCAAATCAATTAAGGGAATACGAAAAGAGGATGCGTGTAAGTTCTCCAACTGATCATGAAAATCGAAGGATTTTTCAAGATATGTTAAATATTCAAATTCCAGTTGTGCTCAAATTGGAACACCTCCATCACTTATGAATAACTCTTATATGAGTTCCATCTTGGTATGTATCACCTCATTTACTTTGTACAAGTTCAAGCAGTCCTAGTAGTTCATTTGCAATGCCACCATGGATGCAAGCTTCAGCAGGGCAACCAACTCCTCTGTCAACAACAGGTGCAAATCCCTTTTCAAGCGGACAACCAAATCCTTTTTCAGTAGGGGGACCAGATCCTTTATCAGTTGGGCAACCAAATGCTCTGTCAAAAGGGATTCTAAATCCCTTTTCAGTTGGCCAATCGAACATTGTATCGGAGAGGAAAAGAAAATCCAAAAGCAGTATAGAAAGAGGGCAATATTACTTATACTAACTAAGATATTGAACATGTGCCCGTAAACAATGCTTATTACCCCATATGATGATGGTAGTAATTTTGTTGGTGATACAATTTTGCTAGATGTATTCACCGAAGCCTTCCTATGTAGTCTCTAAAGTTATATAGTGCAATATAAATTTTGCGTATGTAATCAGAATACTTTCCAGCCGTCCATGTATACAATTAAACTTATGTTAATATATCAGTATGATGATGCTCTATATTTTACACCCTATTTGGCGGTGTAATCAGAATACTTTCCCAGCGTCTATGTATACAATTGAACTTATGTTAATATATCAATATGATGATGCTCTATATTTTACACCCTATTTTTTGGCATATTGTGTGTAATCAAAATACTCATATTAATTTTGTGTATGTAATCGAATACTTTCCATCGTTCTATGTATACAATTAAACTTATGTTAATATATCAAGTATTATTATGCTCACTATTTTAATAGTGCAAAGTGTTTAAAAACATTAAGGATCATTCACTCGAGTGAGAACCCTCTCATCTCCGCCTTTCTTCTCATCTTCGTAGCAGCCGAGCCAATGCCGAGGACGAAGTCGGTCAAGAGTGGAGAAAACGCAGGCACCCACCGGTCTGCAAGATCCACGAAATGGTCACTTGAGCTCGCAACCGAACACGCCAAAAACAGGATCGAACAAACTCCGTCTCCATTTCCCATGAAATCCCATGGCACGTTTTGGCGGTGGCAGGGTCCATAAACCTACCCGCACGCATTAACGGCTGGTGGGTGAGCATTCAATGCATGGCGGTAGCCCGGACAACAACTGGCGCGGCGAATGGCATGGTGTTTTTACTCGACCAGGTGGCAGTGACGTGGTGCAATGACTGTGCAAAGATAGGGTGCACTACAACCGGTGCAATGCGTTACAGCAATGCAGCCCGTGGGAGCAACATGTATATATGAACCATGGAAGACACTTCAAACATTTAGACTCAAGATCGAGAGAACGCTAATACAGAAGCGAGCAATTACAACAGAAAACAATGTAAATGGCAGTAACAGAGAGTGGTAATGCCTATAATTAGACCTAGAAATTGCTTAAAGGGGTAATTAGACCTGTAAATCTGTCTATAATTAGACCTAGAAATTGCTTAAAGGGGTAATTGGGTATTAGAAAATAGATTACTTTAAGTCCAATGATGAGGTAATGCTGCTAAGTACTTTAAAAAACAATTGGGTACTGATACAAAAAGAAAACAATTGGATACACTAAGAGGTGAAGCAGAAATTACTAGATATCTTCATTAAAGTTCCTCTTGTTTCTATATAAACACTAAAAAAATTGGGTACTGATATGTTTCTAACTCGCACTAAACAAGATATTGTTTATTCAGTTCCTCTTGTTTCAAAATATACAAACACTAAAAAAACAATTTCTAGATATCTTCATTGAAGTTGTAGTAAAAGTTCATTTTGCTGAAACTCTGAGATGAAGGAAATTTGGAAGCCGAATGTCTGTAATGCAGAAGAAATCAATCTTTTGACACAAAATAATAATCAACTTTTTTAAAAAAGTTATTGTCTTATACGTATGAAGTAAATTGTTTGGACGTGTGTTTTTTTGGATTTTATATAGAAGTACAAATTAATAGATTAGAAATTATCGTTATAATTCCAATATATTGTGTTACATTAAAAATGAATCAATTCGGGATGACTATTGTTCAATATTTTATAAAAACAATTTATAGGAATCTTTACAGCAACCGAGATATTATCTCTGGTGGTGAGCTTTTATGCCAACCCTCAACAACTTGCAATATTTATTCCTATTATCTAAATCGGTTCTGTCCACAAAAATCTGTCTATAATTAGTTAGTATAAAGGACTACAACAAATGGAAGACCAAACTTTTCCAATCTGAACGCCTAAGGGGCTACAACAACTCTTAATTCTGATCCTATAAACACCAACAAAAATCCATAACAGGACTCGTATAACACTGAAACCTATAGTTAAGAAACCAACCCTCACAGACCTCAAGACTATACCTTTTTACAAGCTTTCAAGAAATCGGCGCCTGGACATCCATACCATGCCCAACACTATCCATTCACAACCCACAAAAGAAAAACCAGAGAGAATTGGTTATTTCACTTCAATCACCTAATTGACCCCTCCAAATACTTCATCAACCACAATTCGATAACAAAACACCGTAGCAAGATCAAAACATGAAAAAATCGCCACCCAAATTCCTTTCCCCACTTAAGCATGCAAATCACGTAGCCTTTGAATCTCCCCCATGCATTCGAGATCCCAAAACATATAATTTTTGCCACCTAAAACATAGAATTTTTGCTACCCAAAACATGAGAAAACAAATTACATTTGTTCTTTGCAAACACCGAAAATTGTCACTTTACTATCCAGATATCACAACACACAAGCACTACATAACTAAACACACAAGAGGAGTAACTAGTATTGTATCTTTTTCACTGTCCCCCAACACCACGCAACTAGTATTGCATAAACGCATTAAAAGTTACAGTAATCCCATTAACAGTAATAAGCAACTGAACATGAGCTCGCATGGCACCCATAAACCCGAGACTGGCGCTCATAAACGCATTAACGCATTAAAAGTTACAGTAATCCCATTAACAGTAATAAGCAACTGAACATGAGCTCACATGGCACCCATAAACCCGAGACTGGCGCTCATAAACAAGACAAATACACCAACGATTTTAAGCTTGGATTTGTAAAATAAGACGGGTGAAAAAACAAATTTCTTTTGCTGAATGGCAAACAACAAACTTTCCATAGTAGTACAGTGTTTAAAAACACTAAGGATCATTGCCTGAGTGAGAACCCTCTCACCTCTGCCTTTTCTTCTCATCTTCGTAGTAGGCCGAGCCAATGCCAAGGACGAAGTCGGTCAGGAGTGGAGAAAACACACGCACCCACCGGTCTGCAAGATCCCATGAAATGGTCACTCGAGCTCTGCAACCGAACATGCCAAAAACCAGATTGAACGAGCTCCCTCTCCATTTCCCATGAAATCCCATGGCGCGTTTTGGCGGTGGGCAGGTCCATAAACCTACCCGCGTGCATTAACGGCTGGTGGGTGAGCATTCAATGCATGGCGGTAGCCGGACAACAACCGGCGCCGCGAGTGGACAACACTTGGTCCCATGCAAAAATAAACTTTTTTGACATCTCCACAAATGCGGATCGTCCACGTGGCGCCGAGGTGGCAAAGTGAGGTGGCGGTGCAATGCTTTGGAGGTCAAGAATTTGGTCCCGCATCCATTGGTGGTGTTTTTACTCGCGAGGTGGCGTGACGTGGCGCGGTGACTATGCAAAGATAGGGTACACCACAACCGGGTCCTCTCCCCTATGTGTGGCAAACAGATTTTTCCTTGAATTCTTTTACAACGAAGCGGTTTGTAAATTTACCTTATTTCAGTCAAATCTGGCGACTAAGATCATTAAAATCATTCTTGTAAGCTTTGGGTTTGGATGCGAGGACATTCTACCAGCCTAGTTTCGAAAAATACACACCAAATTTCATATAAATGACTAGCCATCTGCTTCTCCATCGTGTGTCAAAAGATCTCCGATCCTCGCTACTACTTAGAATCATTAAATTGAAAATACTACTTAGACTTAAAGAAAGAACATAAAAATTAGAATATTAAATAAATACGAATGTGAACTCGAAATGCCTTTACAAATCAGTATGTTGCGTATATGTGAATAAACCTAATGTATTTCTTCCTTTTGGAGAACGGATAATTCTTCTTCTTTTGGATTTGTACATTATATAAAGTGAATAAACAATCTGAGCAGGATCTACTGTTCTTCCACTCATAATTCAATGTGGACATAGGTTGTAATAGAAATTAAGTCCAGAATTTATGAGTACAGATTGTCTGTTCTAATAGTACGATTTGTGTTTCTAAGTAATATATTTTAAAATTTGTTCCCTCTTGGACCTATTACATGAATTGGAATGGTCTATATTGTATTTTGAAATATATATCTATTTCTCATGATGTCTTCCAATGTAGTTAATGTCCCTTTCTTCCTTCTTGTAGGAACATATCCGGATGATTTTTGAGTTATTACCCGAAGGCCTTATCTCTATGGGAAAGGGCTTTGTGGACATTCATGGGATTGTGTCAAATTTGCCTAAATGACGGTTTTGCTATTTTTAACAATTTTATTTTTGCTATTTTTAACAATTTTACTTTTTGTTTTTCTAACAATTTGAAACCACGTTAATCCCTTTGTTTTTGGGTGGAAAACAAAATTTAAACTACAACTCTTCAATACAATCTCTTGAAATAAATATTTTTAAACAACATAAAATTTATTATATCAATATTGTAGTTAATTATGATGATGATTAGAACTTCAAAAGACAAATATAAAAAAACATTCATATATTATCATTAAGATATGAAATGAAAGTATGGTAACACAATAATTTTTAAAACAGTAAATATATCTTTCTTGAAGTGCGTTTTTTCTAGACGATACATCTGGAAACGTAAATCAATATCTTAATCATGTGCATTTCCATTTATATTGTCAAGTTATTTATTCTCATTTTTCAAGCCTAGGAATTTATATTGTAAAATCGTGTGTGCCTCTTGAGCATGCTTAAATATATCTTATGATAGATTGAAATAAGGACTCTTCGTCAATGAAGAGCTACCCAAGATTCAAGTATTTTTTACTCAACATCATCGTGTGTCACCAAAGCCAAGCTACAACAGTTGTTTTCATAAAACATGACATCAAAAAAGGTTTCCCTCCTACAATAGGGGATCTACGACAAATAATTTATGATAACCCTGAAAATTGCCTCCCAGAAATTTGATGCAATTTGGCAACAGTCTTCAAGAAACACGTTCTTGTTGGTCGAAAAGTGGATGTGAACAGAATATATTCATAGATGCATCCAAGATGACCCTTTCCTCTTAAACGCAAATTCTAGCTTCCAACCCTCTCTTGAACTTGGAAGAGCTATTGAATCGAGATCAACGCCACACCAAATGCTCAGAGCAAACATGTTTATGCAAAACAGAAAAAGGGCTCCAATGTCAATACAACACCCCTTGGGAAATGTGGCCACATTCTAAATTTCTCATTGGCGCTGATGGAAAAGTTTAGTATTTTCCTTCCAGGAATGATGTCAAGCTAAACATAAATAATCAAACAATTTTGTCCATCTGGAGAGCCAATATTGACTATCACCCCATACTATCAAAACATGTAGTATTAAAGTACATTATAAAATATGCTTCCAAGGTTGGACAACGATCTCAATCCTACCATCAGATGTTGTCTAACTTCTAATTTCATATTGTTTTGACCCTTACCAATAATCACATGTTTCCTTTCTGAAAATGCTAACATAAAATGTTATGGAGCATGATATGAATGCATAGGAAGCCTATCATATATTGCAAAAATTGCATTTTTTTCATGTTCCATTCGTTATTATGTCTCCTTGAATGTACGAAAAATGGTGTTACGATGTATCGCTTAAACAAAACAACAAGTCAACTAATCATTTTGCTATTTTTAACAATTTTACTTTTGTTATTTTTAACAATTTTACTTTTTGCTTTTCTAACAATTTCAAAAACCACGTTAATCCCCTTGTTTTTGGGTGGAAAACAAAATTTAAACTACATCTCTTCAATACAATCTCTTGAAATAAATGTTTTTAAACAACATAAAATTTATTATATCAATATTGTAGTTAATTATGATGATGATTAGAACTTCAAAAGACAAATATAAAAAAAATTCATATATTATCATTAAGATATGAAATGAAAGTATGGTAACACAATAATTTTTAAAACAGTAAATATATCTTTCTTGAAGTGCGTTTTCCTAGACAATAACCCTAAAAATTGCCTCAAAGGAAATTTGATGCAATTTGGCAAATGATCTTCAAGGAACATGTTCTCGTTGGTTGAAAAGTAGATGTGAACAAAATATATTCATAGATACATCTAGGATGACCCTTTCCTTTTAAACACATAGCAAATTCTAGATTTCAAACCTCTCTTGAACTTGGAAGAGCTATTGAATCGAGATCAATACCACACCAAATGCTTGGAGCAAACATGTTTATGCAAAACAGAAAAAAAGGGCTCCAATGTCGATACAACACCCCTTGGGAAATGTGGCTGCATTCTAAATTTCTCATTGGCGATGATGGGAAAGTTCAGTATTTTCCTTCCAGGAATGATGTCAAGCTAAACATAAATAATCAAAAAATTTTGTCCATCTGGAGAGCTAATATTGACTATCACCCCATACTATCAAAACATGTAGTATTAAAGTACATTATAAAATATGCTTCCAAGGTTGGACAACGATTTGAATCCTACCATCGATGTTGTCTAACTTCTAATTTCATATTGTTCTGACCCTGACCAGTAATCACATGTTTCCTTTCCAAAAATGCTAACAGATAATGTTATTGAGCATGATATGAATGCATAGGAAGCCTGTCATATATTGCAAAAATTGTTTTTTTCATGTTCCAGTCATTATTATGTCTCCTTGAATGTACAGAAAATGGTGTTACGATGTATCGCTTAAACAAAATAACAAGCCAACCAATCATCTCATTTTATTGATGCTTACATGATACGTCCATCAACTATGGACTCTATTTCACTTATTGAGGCTGCCTGGTCTTGGTCTTATAGTGCACAACATGTTAAAGACAAATGGAAGGCACGTACTATACCTTCTATTGTCATGTGTCTCCCAAATTTTTTCATATTCCCGCTCAAGATTCTATGTCTTTTGATATATTTTTTTTGGAGTGATCTCCTTTTATACAAGCCATTTCAAAACATTTCTTCAAACATAGGGAACACATGCAAGGAGATTACTTCAAATTGGGATTTGATGTGGAATGATTTTCATGCATGGCATGTCAACCAAGAACCCATTCAACACGAGCAATCTTCAGAGCAGAATTTGTAGCTGAAGATGAAATGAAAACATCATCCACTATAATGGATGAATGGGAACTTCTTTCACAATTGCATCCCCAAAATCATATGACCCATGATAGCCTGCACATGCTACGCCACCGAAAATTTGACATACATTACAATTTTTTTATAATCATATTCCTCTTTCATTACTAAATATTGGGTCATCTTTCATTGAAGCATGCAATCACTCAACTTCCACATTACTTCTCTTCATTTGTCGCATGAACAAAAAATAACTTTTGATACTATTCTTCAACACTTCATGCACATAGAACAATTACTACCACTTCAATTCATAACTCAAGCTATAGACGGGAAAGGTAAATCATATCTCATAAATATTATTAGGTCAACATTATCTTCAATACCAGATACAAATTACTCACCTCTTTTAGTGCTTGCACCTAATGGAGTCGTTGACTTCAATATCTCTACATTAACAAAACATGCATGCTGCACATTCCTATTAGAGATATCAAACCACTTGAAGGACATGCCCTTGCATTTCTTCAAGACTCCCTTAAACATGTTCAATATATTCTCATAGATGGAATGAGCTTCATTTCCCAATTTATTAGCGAAGATCGATTTGCATCTTCATGAATCTTTCCCTCGCTTCAAAACATCGTATTTGGTAAAAGATCCATCACTCTTTTGGTGACCTTGGTCAATTGACTCTGTCAGGGACATCCCATTGTATGTTGGCCACTCATTTGGTGTTAAGCCTATGGAAATGCTTCTCCACCTCAATTACACTAAGAACAGTCTTCCGACAACAAGGTTCCACTCCACTACAAGTTTCTTTCCGCAAACTCTTAACCAACATTCAGGAATGCAAGTCCTACTTCCATTTTCACATTTTTGCATTTCAATGTCTCTTATAATGTAATTGCTTCGTTAACTATGATTTTTTTCCTCTTTTTACTTCTTTTTCATATTTTAGTAACTTTTTATGTCTTCTCTTATTTAATTCATTTTCCACAATGGTTCACTCCCCCTACCATCCCTTTCAGCGTTCACATCACACACCACACGTGTGATTGCTAGTATTTATAGCATTGGAAACTATTCTCTACATGGTCTTAAATATACACTTGATACATTTTTAGGGTGTGAGGCATGGATCCATTTATGACTTGGAGAAATAAGACATATAAGAACATTTTAGAACTTCGTTATAATTTCTTTTATACGAGATTAGGAAATTTTAGAACCCGATACATTTCTTTTATGTTAGGAACATTCCATTGATCTATTTCAACATACATATGTTTTCCATTCGATTACATTTGCGGTAAAATATCATATTTTAGTTTTGATCATTTTGTTTGCATTCAATGGTACCATAAAATATATTCTATTGTGTTTATTTTAATGCACATAAATATAAACTACTTAGCTAGTTTATAAAAAATGGTTTAATTTTCTTGTTATAAATGTTTGTACTAGTTTTAGTCAATTCTTTTATTGGAATTGATCTAGTGTGCTATCATATTTTTCACATCTAAAAATAAATACATATGCTTTATGGATATGAAAATATGTAATATAAATTTAATTATGGACAATATTTTTGAACTTCTTCTTGTTTCATCTAAAGATAAATATATATGTCTTATGGATATGAAACTATGTAATATAAAAATTTAACTATGGACAATATTTTTCAACTTCTTCTTGTTTCAATTCTGATTGATTAATGTAATTACGTCGAAGGTGTTACCCCTATGGGAAAGGGCTTTGAGACATTCATGGGACTATGTCAAATTTGGCCTAGATGACAGTTTTGCTATGTTTTTATTATTGGTAAATAGTTTTAAAGGGACTATACCCTGTTACAAAAAGGGCTCAATAGCCTGATATAACTATGTAGATGCAACAAAAAGGATCAAAATCCAGATAGAACACTATTTCCATAAGTAACCAAGAGATAGTTACAAACAAGAAACAAAAAGGACATGACTATGCAACAGAACAACAAAAAAGTAGCAAAGTCACAACAAAAAGACCACAAAAGATCAGCATCTAAAATGACTCCCACTAGCCCAAGTGAGTTTACTTCTTGGATGCTCTTTCAATTCTAGAACTAGATCGTTTGCAGCGAGGTGAACAATGCCAATGTGGTGATGTGCATTGGGTCCGAAGCATTCAACTGTGAGATGGTCGACTCCTCTCTTTATCATTCCCCCAAATAGTTGCAGGGATCCCACTGAGCATGGCAATGCTCCAAATTTCTGCTCTAAAAAGTCACTTATGGCTTTGAAGATAGCCATGTTGTGATCATGTCTATCTTTAGCTCTCCCCTCTACTGTCCAGAGAGTTCAACTTCTTATAAATATCAGCAATCGATCCTTTCCATTGTCATTATCTTCATCAATTTTTCTTTTTCCTTTTCTGCTTTTCCATACGCTAAAGGTCCTTCTTCAGCTGCTTCATCTCTTTCTCCAGAGACTCCAATCTATGAGGCACATGAATCCCTCCTGATGCAGGGCCATATCAATACCAACATTGTTGATATGCAACAAGTTTTGAGAAACCTCCATCTCTTTGGTGCTTCTGAGAATCTTGGCAAGTGTGAGGGGTGTCCATTTTTGAAATCTTGGGGTTCTTGGTTTTGGATTTGGAAGGGGTGTCAAGAATGGGAGTGGGAGCAGAGGAGGTGGTAGCGTGCGGATCACTGGGAGCAATCGAGAAGCCAAGGAACTTGGAAACACAAAGCTTGTGCAATAGGAAGATAAGGCCCTGATGCAAAGGAAATAGCAGTTTTGCTCTTTTTAACAATTTTACTTTTACTATTTTTAACAATTTTAATTTTTGCTTTTCTAACAATTTTACTTTTCTGATTTTGCATGATGCTTTGGCTTTACTATTTTTAAATTTTATTTTTATAGTTTTGCATATTTTTAACAATTTTGCTTTTTTGCTTTTCTAACAATTTTGCTTTTCTGATTTTGCATTTTGCTTTGGCTTTACTATTTTTAAATTTTGTTTTATAGCGTTTGCATGCATTAACCTTTAAATACTAATCACTAACACTATAATTTCATTCTTCAGGGCTCTCCAAGTTCCAATCAATCCTTCCAAATCAATCCCTAGATTAAATTGAATTCTGCAGGTATGTATTTAAATTCTTTTGTTCAGATAGGCATGTTTCTTTTGTTCGTGAATTTGTAGAAAGGAGGAGACAAACTTGACATCGGAAGCACGCCGGTTAAATTAAAGGGCTCTCCTATCACTGACTTGTCCAGGACTGGTGGCTAGACTGCTGCGGCTTTCATTTTTGGAAATGAAATTGCCGAGAGAATGGCATACATGGGCATCTCAGTCAGTTTGGCAGATTATTTGAGCAGAAAATGGCGCGGGGAGGGAGTCGAACACTAGATGTGGCATCCCTGCTGATGTGCCCACCGACCAAAGATGTGCAGGTAATTCGTATTTCTCCTTTAAAAGTTATGGTATTTCTTACAATACTGTACACCGTCAATGGATGGTGTAGTTTAGCAATTCCATTTTTTAGAAAACAATTGTCTTGAAAAACACTTATAAAATCTTTACTTACATTTCATCATTTTTTCTTTTCTCTGAACAAGATTGCTAGATAATATGCTTCCATGTTTGTCTTCAATCTTTCCCACCAATGTAATCAATACATTTTCGGCATCCTTTTTCCAATGAGGATTCATCGGAGGGGCCTGTTATTTTTCATGGCCTATTTTTTTTCATCTTCATTTGTGATATTGGATGGGGTTTTCTTCTTAGGCACCTTTGATTGATGGTCAAGATGGCCCCCTCTATTTTATTGGTTACTACAGAATATGTTTGGATTGAATATGATTTTTTATATATTAAAAAATTTTCCCTCAAATTTATGTATCCTCTATAGTAAGATTTGTAATTATATGTAATTAAAATGATTTATTTTTTATTTACAAGAAAAATGATATGGAATTTCTTCCAAAGTTTTTGGTGGATGTATATGGGTATGGTCGTATGGAGGCCATGACACTATCCTACTTTAATTTATTCGGGAATGACGAACGCCCTATAAATAAATACATATGCTTTATGGATATGAAAATATGTAATATAAATTTAATTATGGACAATATTTTTGAACTTCTTCTTGTTTCATCTAAAGATAAATATATATGTCTTATGGATATGAAACTATGTAATATAAAAATTTAACTATGGACAATATTTTTCAACTTCTTCTTGTTTCAATTGCAATTGATTAATGTAATTACGTCGAAGGTGTTACCCCTATGGGAAAGGGCTTCTGAGACATTCATGGGACTATGTCAAATTTGACGGCCTAGATGACAGTTTTGCTATGTTTTTATTATTGGTAAATAGTTTTAAAGGGACTATACCATGTTACAAAAAGGGCTCAATAGCCTGATATAACTATGTAGATGCAACAAAAAGGATCAAAATCCAGATAGAACACTATTTCCATAAGTAACCAAGAGATAGTTACAAACAAGAAACAAAAAGGACATAGACTGCAACAAAACAGCAAAAAAGTAGCAAAGTCACAGCAAAAAGACCACAAAAGATCAAAGCATCTAAAATGATTCCCACTAGCCCAAGTGAGTTTACTTCTTGGATGCTCTTTCAATTCGAACTAGATCGTTTGCAGCGAGGTGAACAATGCCAATGTGGTGATGTGCATTGGGTCCGAAGCATTCAACTGTGAGATGGTCAGACTCCTCTCTTTATCATTCCCCCAAATAGTTGCAGGGATCCCACTGAGCATGGCAATGCTCCAAACTTGCTGCTCTAAAAAGTCACTTATGGCTTTGAAGATAGCCATGTTGTGATCATGTCTATCTTTAGCTCTCCCAGTCCTTTACCAAGAGAGTTCAACTTCTTATAAATATCAAGCAATCTGATCCTTTCCATTGTCATTATCTTCATCAATTTTTCTTTTTCCTTTCTGCTTTTCCATACGCTGAAGGTCCTTCTTCAGTTGCTTCATCTCTTTCTCCAGAGACTCCAATCTATGAGGCACATGAATCCCCTCCTGATGCAGGGCCATATCAATACCAACATTTTTGATATGCAACAAGTTTTGAGAAACCTCCATCTCTTTGGTGCTTCTGAGAATCTTGGCAGTGTGAGGGGTGTCCATTTTCTTGGGGTTCTTGGTTTTGGATTTGGAAGGGGTGTCAAGAATGGGAGTGGGAGCAGAGGAGGTGGTAGTGTGCAGATCACCTGAGCAATCGGGAAGCCAGGGAACTTGGAAACACAAAGCTTGTGCAATAGGAAGATAAGGCCTTGATGCAAAGGAATATAGCACGGTTTGCTCTTTTTAACAATTTTACTTTTACTATTTTTAACAATTTTAATTTTTGCTTTTCTAACAATTTTACTTTTCGATTTTGCATGATGCTTTGGCTTTACTATTTTTAAATTTTATTTTTATAGTTTTGCATATTTTTAACAATTTTGCTTTTTTGCTTTTCTAACAATTTTGCTTTTCTCGATTTTGCATTTTGCTTTGGCTTTACTATTTTTAAATTTTATTTTATAGCTTTTGCATGCATTAACCTTTAAATACTGGTCACTAACACTATAATTTCATTCTTCAGGCTCTCCAAGTTCCAATCAATCCTTCCAATCAATCCCTAGATTAAATTGAATTACTGCGGTATGTATTTAAATTCTTTTGTTTAGATAGGCATGTTTCTTTTGTTCGTGAATTTGTAGAAAGGAGGAGACAAACTTGACATCGGAACCACGTTGGTTAACTTAAAGGGCTCTCCTATCACTGACTTGTCCAGGACTTATGGCTAGAGCTGTCATGCGGCTTTCATTTTTGGAAATGAAATTGCCGAGAGAATGGCATACATGGGCATCTCAATCGGTTTGGCACATTATTTGAGCAAAAATGGCGCGGGAGGGAGTCGAACACTAGATGTGGCATCCCCGCTAATGTGCTTGTGACCAAAGATGTGCGGGTAATTTGTATTTCTCCTTTAAAAGTTATGGTATTTCTTACAATATTGTACACCATCAATGGATGGTGTAGTTTAGCAATTCCATTTTTAGAAAACAATTGTCTTGAAAAACACTTATAAAATCTTTACTTACATTTCATCATTTTTTCTTTTCTCTAAACAAGATTGCTAGATAATATGCTTCCATGTTTGTCTTAAATCTTTCCCACCAATGTAATCAATACATTTTCGGCATCCTTTTTCCAATGAGGATTCATCCGAGGGCTGTTATTTTCATGGCCTATTTTTTTCATCTTCATTTGTGATATTGGATGGGGTTTTTTCTTAGGCACCTTTGATTGATGGTCAAGATGGCCCCTCTATTTTATTGGTTACTACTGAGAATATGTTTGGATTGAGTATGATTTTTATATATTAAAAAATTTTCCCTCAAATTTATGTATCATCTATAGTAAGATTTGTAATTATATGTAATTAAAATGATTTATTTTTTATTTACAAGCAAAATGATATGGAATTTCTTCCAAAGTTTTTGGCTGGATGTATATGGGTATGGTCGTATGGAGGCCATGACACTATCCTACTTTAATTTCTTCGGACGAACGCCCTATACTATTAGAAAGAACATTTTTCATGCACTAAAATCTGAAAATCAGGTAAAATGTTTGTTGGGTGCGTGAGGTTGCTTCTCTATTGCATTGCTAGGTATCTCCTCTTTTGAGGCAATGTGTTGAGTTTCGGAGGTGCCCTTCCAACACCTCCTAATTTCGTGTCCACATGTACTGCTTTACCACCCCTAAAAATATATAGTCTGGTTTTCAATGTCTCCTCGCATACGTGGCAAAAAGTAAAGAAAGCTCAAGCAGAGAATGAACTACAAAACAAATTGCGGTATGTTTATTTAAAGTTAGTGCTATGTTTAATTTATTCAGTTAATTAGTTTTGGTGTGAGTTTTTATTCATTAATGATCATGTGCAGATATGAATTTAGAGATGAATGAGATTCTAAAGAGAGTGGTGAGACATCCGCGAGAGGGAGAGTAAGTGTGCAAATAAAGAGGGGGTTATTATAATGTTGGGGAAAAGCATCCTACAAACTGTGTTATCCAAGGTCAAGGAAAAATTACATAGGCGGTTAGAGATGTTCTGAAATGCAAAGAATATGGTATGGAAGCTCGTTGGCTAAAGTTGAGTGGGAATGGGAATGGAAATGTTGCATGTAAATGTTACACGACATTGTTGGGGTGATTACCATTGACACCAACATTCACAATGCAATATCTGTCTTCAACGATTTGAGGAAATGGAATGATTCAAATCATGTGTAAAAGCTTATTTGGGATTTTTGAGCAAGAGTACTTTTTTGTGGTGGATAGATTCTATATGATGCCACATTTCATTGCTTGTAGGAGGAATATTGATGCAACTAACATTCATGTAAATGTTTTCTTCACTCAGATCATGAGAAAACCTTGTTTTATTTATAATATTGAATTTGACATGGACACTAAGTTTTTGGCCATTTTCTTTTACAGGAATCATGAAAGAAGATGAATACAAATTTAAAATTCATTTGAGTTTATCACCCAAAGACTAATGTACAAACAAATGTCTTGAATTTACTGATATGTGTGGAATTGGTGATTTCTTAAATAGAATTATATATAATAAGTCATTAGAAGTGGGAGTAACTTTGTGAGCAATGGTGGAGCTCAAAGATTTCTTTGCATAATGAAGAAAATTAATAAACTTTTGTAAAGCGTATGGAAATCGTACACTATAAAGTGCATGAGCAGTCATTAGAAAATGAATGCGAAACAAACATATGAGAAAAGGAACTTGGAATACCAAGTAGGTGGTATGGCCTTTAACAAATGAAATAAAATTCAAACATGCAAAATGTTGCGGAAGTTTGTGTAGAAATCTTATGAGATTGAATCACATGTTAGGAATTGATATCTCTAACATATGTAATGTAGTATATTTGTATTCATACTATACTATACATTGGAAATATTAAAGGTTTTAATTATTAAAAGTGGATTGGACAGAGTGTGTCATAAAGAATTTACGATGAAGGAAAAGGCATAATTGACACTACATTATCAAAACACACAAGGAGCTCAAGGAGTATTTGGTAAAGTAGAGAGGAAACAAAATCTAATTACTTCCAAAGGTGCTTTCCTTATGAGGAAGAGCACCCCCGCCACCTGTACTCTTTAACTGAAATCAGTGGTGGATAAGCTTTTACGAGAGGTCATTCATGTTTGATGGGATTTGAGCCATCAATCTTAATTGGTGTTCTAATTAGGCTTCGGTGACATCATTCTTTCCGCCGCTGAAATAAACGAAATCTCCCACCGTTGCACACACATAGAGTGTAAGGTGTTTGTAAACTGGCAAAACAAATGGAATTGTTCTCCACCACTTCTCTTCCACGCGGTAAGACTTAAACCCGAGGGTTTCATGATTAACTATGATGAGAATATCTGGTAAGAAAAGGATTCGATAATTTTATCCATCTACCTGACTAATTTTTATAATATGCAATGTTATATTTTATCCTTGGTATAACATCTCTTCCTGCCGATGATCTCGGTCTAGGTGTAAACATGATAGAAATATAAAAGGAAGGAGAGGATTTTGAGAACAAAATGATACCCATCAAATCCATCTTTAGGGATTCTTCCATTCCTAGCCTTGTTCTAGACACAAATATGTCAAAACCAAGCTCATTGTGTCCATGAGACATAATCCCATAGCACGAAAAACATTAAATGTAACCACTACTCCCTACGTAGGGAACAAATTTGAGCAATGTAGTCATGCTCACATGAATATGATATGTCAAAATGTGAAAAAGAGGTTCAAAAATACCTCTTTAAAATGGATGGATTCATGCCAAGGTTAGATGATTAGATATATATAATTGTAGGCAAGGGTTGTAATTTTAAACCCAAGGTAGTAGGCCCTTGTCAAGAGAATGAAAACATAAAATATCATGCATATCATTTGTGTACTTTGGGAGGTGAGGAGTTTGACATCCATCAACTCGCTTCACCCTAAACGCTTCTATGCATAATTCATTCGCATTTCCACATTGTACATTATTACATCCATATTGTTTATCATTTGTATTATCATTTTGTGAAATTGTAAACCGGAAATTTTCTTTTTAGTTAACTTTTAAAACTTTCAAATATTGATAGAAACATTAAATCACACCTCTTTAAGTATCCATCTTATCATTTCCAAATTATTTAATCTCTTATCATTTTAGCTATTAATACAAAATTTGACATTGATCCTACCAAGACATACACACTTAGTCCTATCCATGGTTTTTTCTAGCTCAGGTGCCTTTGCCCATATTTTTACTAGAAGCTTCTTGATGTCACATATTTCCCTAAAAATATCTCTTATGACAAAAACATATATAAACATTTCACTCGGAGCTCATGTTCGCCTACCTCAATCTTTGGTGGTGAGCCTCACATCTACCAATTTCACGGGGTTGAGGCTAGGGGCAAAACGTTACCCCCAAAATCACAATACAAAGTCTAAAATCAAAAAAAAAAAAAAAAAAAAAAAAAAAATACAAATAAAAATAAATACAAAATTTTTTTCTTTTACAAATAATACTACACTTCTTTTCCCTACTAATATTTGGTGATGAGCCCATGCTTCCTACTAGTGGCATGAGCTTCGAAAGGAGGAAGTTCCCTTAATTGACTATGTCTTATCCTTTGTGATGAACCCATGCTTCTTAGTAGTAGCATGGGGCATGACATAGGGGGTCATGTCAAATGAATCAGTAAGTTGTAAATAAATCAAGAAATAAAAAGTGCTTTGAAATATTAAAAATCCCAAGAAAATGAGCTAGATGTATATGTTATAAGAGAGTCAATCCTTAAAACCATATTTTTTCAATCAAAAGGCCATCTACGGATCTAAGTCTAGTTAAACTTTCAAGCAAAACACATTCGAAATGGTTAGTTGACCTTGCTTAGGGTTGAGTTGTAGGTTCTAATTGGATCTCTATCAAAATCTTGTCTTTTTGTCACCATCTTCATTCTTAAAAATCATACAACTTGCATCCTTCTTGACTCTTGGTGATGAGCCCTCACATCTTACTATTTGTGTGGAATTAAAGATAGAGTGAGTTCATCTTCTTATTATATCACATTCATCATATTTTTCCAATAAAACAAAAGTGTTAAATATTGCTTGAAAATCAAAGTGTCTAAGTTACAATTTGTTCTCATATGCATCATCACATATATATTTTTAAAAAATCATTTTGTTTATCACATTTTCATCATTATCATCCATAACATGCATCCATAAAACATATAAAAAGCATCAAAATTCTAACTATCTAAGAGTACAGATGAGATAAACCATGACCAAGTCAACTCTTACACATAATGTCGAGATAAAAAAAATATGTCCATATATGTATATATATAATAATGTCAAGCTTTCATGTATAATTCCATCAGACTCTTGCAAGTGTGGTCAAAATGCTCATCTATGAGTCAAAAATCCAAAAAAATTGATATATATCTAAAAATGGTCTCAAAAATAGTAAATGCCCATGGCCTATCCATCTTTGCGAGATCCTGCCAAAGGTGTAAGACAAGGGCTCCTACTTTGGCTCCTATGATGAGAATGGATAGTTATAGCCTGAGAGCCTCTGCGTGTTGATCAATGAGAATTCCTATGAGATTGTCGATGTGAGTGGGGAAAGTGATTTACTAGTAGTAGTATATCCTTTGTGGGAATGCTTCCGCCACTATCTCCTCTCAACCAACTCATATGTAGAAAGCTCAGTCCTCATCTGAGTCATGGACTTTGTAACATGCCATGTTAATGAAAAAAACATCGTGTGACATCCAACCATCGCTAGGTGTCCATATATACGCAGCCACTCCCATGTCATCCTCGTCGGGAGTGCAAATGTATCAAGGAGTATCCACCTAATAAGATCTTGACAACCATCTATGGTAGCTGCAAAGCATAATTGAAAAATGATGAGTTGGAAAACTTTCAAAAATAAAAAGAGAGAGTATATAGTTCGTTAATAGTCTATTCTAGAAAGTAAAGTCGGGAAAATATTATTCTACTTACTCAGATCTCCGGCCTCCGGGTTGGATCAACTAGTCTTGGTGGCGGTGCAAGGCAGAGTGACATGGGTTGTTCCTCTACTCTCACCTCCTCTCTCATATGTTGAGGATGGACTGAATCCTCATCTCTACCTCTTGCAGTCAACTCCTCCTTCGTGTCTAATGTCTCGTCATCTTCCTCTACCGAGGCCCTAATGGTTGTTTAAGCCTCTCCAATGGTGTCCCACCCTTTTTCACTCTTCTCCTTGTACCGAATTAGTATCAACCTCCTCCTCCTTTTCGTCATTTACGGGTCCGCCTTGATCGAAGGATCTTCCTCGGCCTAACTACTTCCCCAATGTCTCGATCTTGTGCCTCATGTGGTGTGCCAATCAAAACTCCAAGAGTGACGATGGTCCACTCTAGCTTGCCCCTCGAGGTAGCTCATAATCTCGAATGCTCCTATAGACTATGGGCACTATTGGGAGGGCATTAGAATAGGGTAGCCCAAACTACTGAGGAACCCTAAGCACTAGATGAGTCTCTACTCGACTATCCCTATCTACTAAATGCGTTGTAGAACTACACGAGGCCAAAGTGATAGCCTCATCACCCCATATGTTGGTCATGTCCTGATATGGCTTCGCAATCATATCAGTTGTCATGAGTGTAAAATTACTCATATGAGACCCTTAGTGGAGCCATGTAAACCCACATGGCTTCTCTAATCGCCCTAGGATTTGTTATCCCAATTCCCCTTTGATAGGGGATCATCCTCCCATATACCCAGCTCATCACAAGTGTGGGATGATTAAGGGCCTTTCCCTTGAGTTTAAAATTTTTTGTACAAGTCATGATATGTAGTGCCAATAATATCAATCCCCCAAGCATATATTATGTCATACTACTTGATGCTCTATATGATAGGTTCCCGATAATAAAGTAGTTTTTCCCCACCCTAGTCCCTAACCACACATGAGGCCAAGATACCAATAATATCCTTACGTAGGGTGGGGATAGGAGAAGATTCAACTAATAACAATCTCATCTTGTGTTTGGCACTAGTGTCGTGGGCATGTGCATCTCCCATATAAGTGGCCAATTGCGGTCTGAACCACTAAATTTAAGCTAGTCGAACTAACTTCATGTCGTGTGAAAAGGAGCCCCCAAAATACGTATACATCCTCAAGGTGATCGTCCACTCACCTCTAACTCCAAGCAGCAGCTAGAAAGTGTTCTTGTTTGTATCCCAGTAAGTCAATAAATCACACAATAAGTGGTTGGTAGGTACAACCAACCATGTCTGTGAAATCCTCCATTTATCAGCCCTTTGTACTAAATCCCTCTCATCCTGAGTCATCCTCTCTGAAATAAGAGGAAACCAATCAAACTCACGGGCCCTATTCCATCTGATATACTTCCCCTGCATCCACAAATGGAAAAATAGATCAAGTTAGAACCATATAGATGCATAATAAGCTCACAAAAAATTGCAAAAATGAATGAAAACCAAAATTTATAATACTTAGTCAAATTTCAAAAACTTCCCTAATAGTTTACACAAACCACCACTCTGTGTAGAGTGGTGGTTGCACAATCACCACTTTGCACATGCAGAGTAGTAATTACATAATCACCGTGACATTTTTGTTCCATCATGAAATATGGGCCATACCCATAAGCCTTAAAAATTCAAAAAAATGCAAAAATACACCATTGTAAATGAAACAAAAAGAAAATCTTATGTGACACCCCCTTATGGTCATTTTCACTATAAAATTATTAATAATTACCCCCTATGGCTAGTTTTTACCATTTCCTACATTTTAGGGTAAAAATAAATAAATGCAGATAACTAACCTAATTGTGACCCACTTTGGTTGGGTTGACATCGTGTTGGAGTGCTCTTCGCTTTTTAGACAATACTCATGCACAAAATCGTCAAAGATAATCCAGAGCTCAAAAATTCACCAAGTGGGTAAGTGCAAATGATTTTCGTAAATAGTAATTTTGATATATATAACATGTTTCTAATGATGTTTTGAGTTCTTGTTTTCTAGGGTAGGAGCGTTGGCACAAGTATATTTCTCCTCCACGTGGATATGGTAAGTAGTCTTGTCATTTTAGTTTTGAGTATTTCTTTTATTATACTTTATATCTGCACTTGATTCTGTTTTGTCTTGTAGTTTACGGGAAGCTTGGATTAGTGTAATTTCAACACACGAACGTGTCATGTATAATCTCTAACTTTCCCATTTGGGATTGCCATACTCCTACTTCACATTTTACGCCTCTTCACGGCTAAAACGATTCTTCAAGGGGGAAATATGTATGCACCAAAATTTACACGATGTTATATTTTTGGAACAATAATATTCCCCGATGATGATAACTTTCATTTCCAGATTAAATGATGAATCCAAGTCCAATTTCCTTGTTTTCCTCTTACTTATGTAACTTAGTTTACATTGCTTCTTAGTTTCCTATCCTTGCATGCTTCCATAAATGCTTTTTACCCCCTTTTTTCTTAGCTTTTACCTTAAGTTATGAAACTACCCCGATGGTTGCATAACCGCCAGTCTGCCTTGAGCGGTGGTTACAACTGTGGCAGCGGTTTTGTAATTTCCTTGGTCTACGTAAACCGGTGGTTCCATCCACATAAATCCAAGACTTTAACAATGTGTTATGTACGCATGTTGCTTCTTCCCAAGTTGATTTCTTACATGTTTCTTGACCAAATAAGCTACCTTTGAGCTTTTTAGATGTGTATAGACTTCTTCTTCTTCACTTACTATTCTTAGTAAGTTAACTTCCCCTTCCCATGGTGATTTGGCACTTCTTGGTTGCCAAGTGTGTTGCACCATTTCCCTACCAACTTTCTATAAAAACAAATATTTTTCCCAAAGCATTGGTTAGAGTCTCTTGATTTGGAATTGTGTCATTATGTTGTCAGAATCTTACCAAGAAGAAAATAAGAAAATACAAAGACTTTTCCTTGTTACTCTTACTGTAGTGCATACCTACATCTTCTTCTGCATACCAACCAACACAACTCCCTGGACAACATTGGATACTTCATTAGAAAAGAATTTGGGGGATCAACAAAATCACAACCAACATTGGAAATTGTCTTTGTTCTACATTTCCAGGTTGGAGGTGTATTTAAATTCCTAGAAGATTTATTTCAATAATTATATTTCATTTTATAATCAACTCATAATATTGTTTTAAGGAAATTAGAATTCATAGATTAGTTTCATTTCCTGTAAGTAGCTTCCGTTGAAAACTTATTCTTAGCTCATCCTTGTGGATTTTTCTAGGAAGGATTTGGAGGAATTTCTTGTGCACGAATTATTTTATTTCTTCGAGTGTCAAATCACATATGTATCTTTTGTTTAAATTCATTAGTTAGATTATACATGCATATGGGAAAATGCTTTCCTTCAAAGCTTCTCCTACTTATCCATGTGGATTTGAAAGGGAAGTAAGTTTGAAGAGACTTTGTTCTATGCACTCTTTTTAGTTCCTTCATAGTAGAAAGCATTTGCGGGAATTTTAGTGTTTTACCGGGAAGTTTCAGGGGAAGAAATTGCTTCTGAGAAGCTTTTAATTCTTCCGTTATTCGACGTAGAGCCGGAGGAAATTAGATCCACATTTATAAATTATAAAAACCTATGTTTTAACTAGAGTGGAATTAACTCATCTGCAATAGAGGAATAACCACTTCAATTATTTCAATGTTTGGTTTATTCTATTTTAGAGTAGAAGTAGTTTTCATTTAATTAGAATTAATTTGTCTGTGTGTGTAGATTAGCTTTATTTTAATTAATTAGTGAAAGGTAGATATTAGTTTTGTTTAGTTAATTTCCTTTAGTTAATTTCCTTTCAAGCAAGTAGATTAAATTGTTCATTTCATTTTGGTTAATTAATCGGGAATGAATCTAGCTAGTTAAGATATTAAAGCACATTTTCTTTTAATTAAGTTAGATTTAATTTTCTTAATTGGTTAAAACAAACATTTCAACGTAGTTTAACTTTCAAATCAAACCAAACAATTAAACCATAGGGAACTTATGCTACCCATACATAGCCTCTAATTCCTCTTGGCCAACTCATCTCATAGGAATTCACACTACCCATTCTTAGTCCCTGGTTCTCTTATAGCTCCCTTTCAGCATTTCTTGCAACCTTGCACATTCCTCGTTGTCGTGGCACAACCTCAAGAGGTCGGTGCATCTAGAATCACGTGTTGATTCTTAGGCATATAGACACCACTCGGGATGTCACAAGATAATTTCAACCATCAAGGCATGTGCAAACAAGGTAATGAAGAAAACATAGGGCATAACACGCAAACAATGACAAGCAAGGTACAAAAAAACTAGATATCCATGATTAGAAGGAGTCATGTAAGGAAAATGCTACACATGAAGCACCCGTTAGCATGTTAGGAAAGGTAAATAGTATGCCACAATGTAATATTTGAATATATGAATGAAAATGTGAAATATTACAATAAATGCCTCCGGGAGCCTCGGTGGGACTAGTAATGGATAGGGAAAAGAATCATACATTGTGTAACAACATTTAAGTGACTAGAATTCACCTCAAGATACCATGTGAATGCGCATGTGTGTGAAAAATGATAAATCATACTATGATCTGTAGTAACATGATAAGTAAACATGCAATATAGAGTAGTATAAGCAAGGAAGAATGCGTCCAATCAAGATCTAAGCTAATGTTTTTGGATTTTTTTGAATGTATATGCGTGAAAGAAAATAAGTGATAAGGGAGGAATAAGGATGACCCCAATGTTGTGTGTGAAAAGTGAGGTCTATATGAATAAACCCTCAATAATCAAGTATGTACTAGTGATGCGACCTAGAATTTGCGGGATAACATCCTAGTCACTTTGGCACATCACTCGGCCTAGACCGAGCACTCACCCGAAGCGCGCAAAGGTACTGGGCACCTCTTTAGGTTTGTTGTAACAGGATGTTAACATGATGAAGGAAGAAACATATATAATCATAACTAATCATTCATTCTACAAAGTGTAAGTTACCCGTAAATCTATGAAAGAACAAGCTTAAACAAGTAATCATCATTGAATTAATAACATGCGCTACTCAATTACACGAATGATACTTAGATTCAGCCAATATCTTCCATCCATTAATAAATATAGAAGCTTCTTATAGTACTATCAATTTATGTCAAGGCGCATACGGATCTGATACACACATTCATACGTCCAGAATCATACATACACTTCTCTCTATGTTCTCTCTATCCTCATTCTACTATGCACCTAACATCATATATATAGGGTGGGGACTTGCCCTTCACCGCTTAACTATTCCAGAAATAGGTCGCATGTTATTGATAGCCACATGTCATTTACAATTATAGCCACACATGTAAGTGCACTATCTATAGTCCTCTTGTAGTTAACTAAAGTTTCAATTCTATTCTTAGCTCGTCTTCATGCATAGACACTTTAAACCGCTTCTCTAGATATAGACAATGCATGGCGTGCGTGTCTCTGCTTTGTTGGTGTGTTCTACATGCCATCTTCTAAAAATAGATCTTCATGCTCAAAATCGGCTAAGTCCCAAAATCTAAACTTGCCTTCCACGTGCGGGTCCTTCTTGTCCTTCCGCACCTTTGATCTTGGCCTTCTATCCCATACGGAATCCTTGTGTGATCTTTGCCAAGTATTCTTTGATCAACATTACCCCACACTAATCTCATTATCGTCCGACAATGGGTATCTCCAAAATTTGAAGGAAAGAATAAGAATGAAAGAATAAGAATGAAGAATGTGGACAAATAAAGAATTTATATGAGGTTATTTAAGCAACCTCCTCGGTATCAATTGATAGCATTAGCTCTGGATACTCCTCTTTTATTGCGGCCTCCAAAACTTGCCATTTTGTGAGTGCATGTTCCACTTTCTCTGGGATGTCCACAACAATGGATTCCAACTCATCCCGCATAATTTCTCCTTTCTCATTTTGCAAAACCAACATAACATTGGACATAGATGTCATCTTCCCTTCTAAAAGGTCCATCTTCTACGTAATCAACTTTCCAAGCTCTTCCAACCGAGTCTTTTGCGGCTCTTTTTGCTGCTCGCTGTCGGGGCCTCGTGCTTGTTTAACTATTGACAACCTTTGCGTGGCCCAATGTCTCATCTTTCATGGCCTTCTGGACCTCATTGTTCTCTTCCAAGGTCTTAATGTTGATGAGCATATATTTAAAGTCTGATCCGCTTTCTTCAAGGCTTCTTATAATGCCTACAACAACCCTTCATAAGATGTGATTTTTCTCATCACAGATGCCTTTTGCCATTTGGCATCTTGTTCAGATCTTTCTAGTGCTTGCATACGTAGAGTTTCATCTTGAGCACCAAGTCCACCAAATTTCCCACATAGTGTATTGCTAAAGGAAATGTCTGTGGTACCTTGGGTTCTAAGAGTGGCCTTGCTTTGATTACAGTGTCCCCAATCTCCTCTGCGATGCTTATGAACACTTCATTCTTCTTTGCATGAAGTCCCTTTCCTATGTTATGTGTGTTATCTCTGTATCCTTTGTCTTCAACTCTTCGCGCAACACTTTGATTGTGGCAGATTTTTCCATGTTCCTTCTAGCCACCTCAACAGAAAGTTTCACTAGTGCATTTTGACCTACTCGTCTGACATGAAAGTAGTCTTTACCATCATGTGTCTATCCTGAGGCACCTTCTTCAATCACCTTGAAATGCATGACTCTTCGCACACATCAAAGTCATGCTCATCCATGTGGGTGTGCATCAACCACGATAGTTGCTTTCGTGTGTGCATAGTCGTTATATCCTCGTCCATTAACTCCTAGCCAAATAGATCCTTCTGTGCTATTGTGCTCTGGAAGCGGGCACGGATAATATTTTCTACATCCTCTGCATACCCCATGGCTGGTGGAATGTGCTCCCCACTTGTCCTTCTAGACCTTTGTTGTTTAGGAACTCTAGCCTCCAAATTTGGGACTTGCGTCTCCATGTCCTGAATATCTTCTCGTAGTTGTTTCCTCTAGTCCTTTCTCTTCTTCTTCCTTCTCCTTTGATGCCTCATCCTTTTCTTTTGTGTGCTCTGGAAGTGTAGGAGATGTAGGCGTGCTCTCCTCAAACTCTTCTACCTCCTCGTTCAACTTTAGCTTCCTCCTTCTCTACGTGGTTGCTTCCTTTTGTGGGGAGAGTCGGGGTGATTTTTGCACTAGTGGTTGGAGTAGCACCTTGGGTCCTTATTCTCCTGAATACTCTTTTAAACTTGTGCTCCCCTTGGACTACATTCAAGTCCTCTTCATCCCCTTCTTATGGCTGAGGTGGTGTAATAATGCGCTCAACTTCACTCTGACTTGTAGGATGTCTCCTACCCCTATGCTCCAAACCACCACTATCTTCGCACTCCTCCTCATCCTGCACTTTGATTTGCTCGAGGGCTTAGGTGCTAGGATATTCTCCATTGTATGCTTCCCTTTGGGTGGTGTTGGAAGTGTGAACTCACCATCCACATATTTATTGTTCTCCATCTTTGGCTTCAACTGGATATACACCAATGTTGCCCCCAAATCCGCTACAACTAAACTTATTAGCTTGATATTCAGCACCTCGAAATTATTCTCTGTATAAGCACTTATGCCAGGATATACATACTTCTTCCTCAATGTATGGTAGTCATATTCTACCTTATCTACATTGAAGATTAGTCTGTGCGTGTCGGTAACTCTATGTACAAATTCCTGAAAATAACTTGCATTGAATGCGTAGGGTGACTTACACCAAGGGCTCCAGACTCTATCCCTTATTAGAAAACACACGTTGCGAAATGCTTTGTATATACTGATAAACTAAACTTGTTTTCCTACCATTGCTGGTAGGTCCTTTAGGATATGCCACTCTTCCTAAAATGTCGTGCGGATCCTATCATACCACTTCTCTGCCCTTTGCTTTACTTCATCTGTCATGGCCCCCTTACATAGGTATTTGTTGAATCTTTCAGCTGGGGACTTGTTCTCCATGGGGTATTCCCATATTTTCTCCTTTGGTCCATCTGGTACCCCAATCTCCATGAACACCAGTGATAGTAGAACAGCCCCAAAGCTGATCTTCCCTCTGTGCACGCTTCTTCGACTATTTTCTCTACAATATAGCCTGTAATGTTGTAGATCGTCCCTTCCAACATTTTTCACGCCACATGCAACCACATAGTGTTTACCTGTGACCACCGCTCCTGATCATTTAACTTGGTAACCAAGTGTGTTGCAACTTGTACAACTAGACAATTCTTAAATTTGTCTATGTCCATTCCACGCGGACCCTTCAGGTATCCCAACTCCTGTTTGGTCTTTAAAATCGTGGCTTTATCTGCAAGGTCACTTTTTATATCTTCTCATGTGGCCTTAATACCTATCACTGATGAAACAAGCGCAGATGAAATTCTAACTCTATGTCTGCAAAGTTGAAGAAGTCTTTGTGTACCCTACTCATGAGCCACTTTGTAGTAAGGGCTCATACTTCTGAAATATGGCAGCTCATACAACTGATATACCCCAATTCTCTTCAAAATTTTCTCACCCACATCATCATACACTGGCATGTCATCTACCGTGTGTTTGTTTGTTCTAGAAGTGAGCAAGGAATCGAGCTCCTTTTTGTTCTCTAAGGTCCTGTGATTATATTCACTTACTTTGCTTTTTATAATGGGTGAATCCCATTCTTGGCCGACAATGACCCTTCGGGTATTGCATCTCAAAAAATGACTTTCGGGTGCCATCTCTTCTTCCTCGATGACCACCTTCTTCTTTTCTTTTGCTACTACTATAGATGCCTTCTTTGGTGCCATTTCTACCTTGCAAATGTCTCTTCTTCAACCCTGCAACTCTGCGAATCAAACCCTAGCTCGATTCAATTATGCCCTAGGTGGAAACTTCATAACCTAATTCTTTCCTATCTTCTGCTTTGCTCAAACCCTTCACCACCGGAGACAAAACTTCTTTGTCGCACAGATCTGGTTGTCACTCTTAGTTTCACACCCTTCGCACCTTAACTCGATCACTCGGCTCTTCGCACTTGGCTCTTCTCGTGAATACTCATAGTTGCAATGGTAAAGATGAATTCACATCCCATCCTTATATAATTTTTTCAAATTTTATGCATTTATTACTCCTCACCTACCAAATATCCCTTCATTTATTGACCAAATCTATTCATTCCATGTGGTACATCTTCACGCCTAGCTATAACCTTCTAGCGCGCCTTCCTACCCTCTAGTCATAGACTTCTCTTTATTGCCGCGCCCTCTTACGCTCGAGCACCTCGTCATTGCACCTTCTCCTGGTAGCTAACATGGCCTCCACTTACCTTGTGTTATATTGTTCTTTAATTCATCTTCATCCATGGTCACTTTTTGAGAAGAAATCTTCTTTTGACTTTAAGTACACCCGTAGTAACTTATTCCTTTCATCTTTCAATTCCCAAAGTCTTTTTCTATCTTTCTCTTGGATAATGACAATTAGCCCACACCAAAAGTATGTGCAGTAATCTACGCATAAACATTCTTCATACAATAATTAGCTTCAGTAGCACAAGCATGCTTATTACCCAAACAGAAACTAAATTGACAAAGCATAGCGAAAATGAAGGAAATACATTAAGGAAATACTAAATTGAAAACCTAAACTAAATGGCAACACTGCCTTATTAAAAACACCAAGAAGACTTATTTATAGTAGGGCTTCAGCCTACTCCCGTTAAAGTAACTAGGTAGCCGTGTTCCATCAAGTGCTTCTAACTGGCATACACCTGATTCAAGTATAGAAGTGATAACATACAGCCCCAACCAATGTACTTTGAGCTTGCATGGATGGCACAAGAACTTTGAGTCATAAAGAAGTACCATTTGTCTAATCTCAAACTTCTTATCTCTTATGTTTCTATCATGTCATGCCTTCTACCTAGCCTTTTCCTACTTCTGACTCCATCATGTTATGGCTCATTGCTCATCTAGTCAAATAATTTTTTCAATATGTTCTTCTAAAACCCGTTCATCAGCCTAGACTTCTAGTGCATGCAATATGTAAAGAAGGTAACATAAATTCTATAGGGAGAACAACTTCCATGCCAAACACCAACTGAAACGGTGTGGCCTTGTTCAATCTCTTTTAAGTTGTTCTATATGCCCAAAGCACAATTGACACTGTGTTATCCCAATCCTTTCTACCAACATCAGATATTTTTGTCAAATTCTAGCCCAAAATTTTGTTGAAAACATCATCAATTCCATTTGCCTGAGGATGATAAGGTGTAGTTTTATGGTGTGCAACCATAAACTTGTCTAATAGGATCCTAATTGTCTCATTCAAAAGTGTGTACCTCTATCACTTATCAAGCTTAAAGGACATCCATATCATGCAAGAATATTATCCCATAGAAATCTAGCTGATGTAGTTACTGTACATTCTTTCGTAGGTGTTGCTTACGCCTACCATGTAAGATAATCTATGCAAGTAATGATATAGCGCGATCCAGTCCTGAACGCAGCTGGTGAAATAGGTCCTACAAAATCAATGGCCCATTTCTCAAATGGTTCGCACTAGTAATTGGTTCGCAAAGGCATCTCATCTTGTTGCCCTGGTTTTCCCGGGCACTGATAATGATCACACGCCTTATAATAATCTTTACAGTTTGTATATAGTGTCTCCCACCATAATCTAGCAATTAGGATCTTCCGGGCAGTCGCGTCACCTTCATAATGGCCTCCTATAATACCACCATGAGCTTTTTCCATGATATCCTTACGCTCATGCTCTAACACACATCGGTGTAACACTTCATCTCTGCCTAGATTATATAGGTCACCACTGATTAACATAAATGGTGTCATGCATATAGCAAGTTGCTTCTTTTCTAATGCTTTCATTCCTTTTGGTGCCATACCTATTTGTAGAAAGAAAACAATGTCTTCTAATTCCATGGGCGTGTGTTATAACCTGTATAATTGTGCATCAGGAATTGTTTCTTCAATTGTCTGTGCATACTCTCCTGAATTGATTCTAGATAGATGATCTAGTCAATAATTACTTTTCCCTAGCTTCACCACAACTGTGAAGTCAAATCTTCAAACAGGAGCACCCATCTACATATGCGCCCTTGTAAGATGGGCTTGTTTACCAAGTACTTCAATGTTATATGATCTGTATAAAATACAAATGGTGTTGCTAACAAGTATTGTCGAAACTTGTACAATGCGTAGATCATTGACAAAGCTTTGCGCTCTGTAGTTGTATAATTCCTTTCAGTAGGAGTCAACTTCCTACTAGCAAAACATATTGGATGATCAATAATACCTTCACCAGGTTGAGCTAACATAGCACCAATGGCCATACCAAAAGCATCCACATGCACATGAAATGGTTTATCCCATGAGGGAAAGCACAGAATGGGTGCGGTAGTAAGTTTCTCTTTTAATATCTCAAACACACATTGCTTTGTAGTTCCCCTAATAAAATGTACCCTTCCCTTGACAATTCTTCCAAGGGTGTAGTAATTCAGGCATACCCTTTTATAAATTTTCTATAATATCCTATATGACCTAAAAATCCATGCACCTCACTTTGGCTGGTGGGCACTTCCAGGCCTAAAATGATTACAACCTTGGCTGGATCAACTAGGAAACCTTCCTTACAAATTATATGTCCCAACAATATCCCAAATGGCGTAGCAAATATGCACTTCTTGATATTTCATTATTCAATCGTTAAGCATAGATTGTCACAATGATCTTTCACAATCCCATATACTGTCCAATCATCTAGATAAACTTGTAAGAAGTTATGAATAAAATCTTTGAATGCCTAAACAACTATGCACAAAAATATAGCAGAGCATTCTTTAATCAAAAGGGCATCACAATATAGGCAAAGCTGCCCCATTTAGTAGTAAATGTTGTCTTTTCTTGATCCTCTTGAGCGATCCGAACCTGATGATACCGGAAAATCCATCTGTGAAAGAATATATTTCACACCCTACAACTCCTAGTATTTCCTCAGTGAATAGCGTAGGGAAAGGATCTATGACGCATGTAGCATTCAACTCCCTATAGTCCACATATTTCCTAATCTGTTCATCCTTCTTGATATTGATCACCATTGGGATAACCCATTCTGACTCATCAAGGGGCTTGATAATTCCATATTTCAACATTTTATCAATTTCCTCTTCCACCTTTTCGCCCAAATTAGGATTCATCCTATAAGGCCTCTTCCTAACTGGTCATGCACCTTCCTTAAGTTTGATCTTCATTTCCCCAAGTGATTCATGTATGACTTTAAGTTCATGATATCCTCGAGGGAATAAGTCCTCATAATCCCTGAGTAACTTGATGATCTTTACTACCTTCGAGTCTAACCAATAATCTCCAATTATGGCCTCCTTAGGCTTAGCCTCCGAACCTATATTTACCTTATGTGTCTTCATGGGTTCATGGTAGGTGATCGTATCCTTGTTGCATTGTCTAAGACCTCATGTACCCCATGTGAATGATCAATATCTAGGTTCTCAACTTCCACGTCATCCACGATGTAGACCATCTTTCCTTTCTCTTTCTCAAGGCAAGTGCGCTCAAGTAGTTTGGAGTCTATTTCTTCTTCCTTTTTAAAACATGCACTAAACTCTGCCTCATTGAATAGTTCCTGAATATGCTCTTCTTGTTTTGCACTATCTCCCATAGTTAAGTGCTTCACAAATCTTAATGCCTTTGATACAAAAGGTTTAGTCGAGAAGTATTCAAATGTTTGGATCATACCTGCGGCCAACTCTTGCCAATTCCCAGTTTCTTTATGTAGTTTTGCATATACATACCAAGTGCATGCACATCCTTGGAGCGTGGAATACAATCTATGCACCTAGAGTGAAGGTGGTAATGCTTCTGGCCTAGCTATCTAGAGTCTCTCACACTACTAAATGTGATGTTTAAATAGGTCCATCACCATAGTAAGTGTAGATTTGCATAGGTGCATTATTCCTTATAAACCTGGTAGACAAAGCTATTCCAATCTCTTCCCAGTTTATAAGATTATCTCTATGGACTACCCACCAACACGCTGCTATCCCATGCAGTGTATACACTAACATATCTCTCCTTGCAACTAGATCTACCCACTGCATTTCCATGGCCTTCAGAAAGGTAGAAAGATCTTATGTCCCTGTATACCAAGGTACTGTGCTTCTATCCATCAAATTGAGAGAAATATATTCATGCGCGCAACCACACTTTTCACCTCGCAGCCTACCAGTTCATATGTACCATGAGCCCAATTGTCACAAGCAATACTCGTAGTATCACTAATAGAATGAGAATCCTCCCACTATAGAATGCCTTCTTTTGATGGCTCATTGACATCTAGGTCCTGAATAGCACGTACATAGACTTTGTTCAAATCCTCCTCACTTAGAGGCTCAACATATGGCGTAGACTTCCCATCTATCAAGGTTATAACAACCCTTTCCTCCTTATTTTCAAATTTGATATATCCCTTATTGAATCTCAAGTCAGCATTATTTGCATAACACCAAGGGCATCCAAGCAAGGTTGGAAAATTGTTTACTTCTGCAAGTGCTAATACCTCAAAATCCCTAGTGAACTTGGCCCCTTGTATAGTTATCGATGTATATTTCAACACTCCTATAGGAGTGGCCTTATCTCAGTTTGCCATGAATAACACATTAGATGAAAGCTCAATGGATGCCTCCCCATTTGTACCCATGCATCTAATGTCAACACATTTACTTCCGTGCTGTATTGATCAATATGTTGCTCAACAACCACCCATCCACAACAACATTCAGAGTAATTTCTTTGTCATAGTCAATGCTATCAAGGGGAATATTTGCATGTAGAATCTATCATCTGGTCTCAAGACTTGCACGTGGAGTGTTCCCCTTCAACCAACTTCCCAATAGTGGAATAATGTTCTCTTAGCGCAACATCTTATACACCTCCCACAGATCATCGATATCAGTTTGAACTGTCTTCGAGGCTTTCTTCTGCTCCTTTAGGTAATGTATCTCACCTTGAAGATTCCTTATCACTTCCATGGTATCCTGGTAAACTCCCATCTAATGAGCAGGATCACGGGTACCTCGCGTGTAAAACCTCCTCTTAGTGATCGTAGGTTTCTAGTGCAATGCCTCTTGAGCACGCGTAAGCTTCAACACATGTAGTAATATTCATTGTCAATGCCTCAAGCCCTTCTATTATCTTGGGCATCCACTAATCTCTACTCGCACACTAGATTCTAACCATCCGTTGCCTTTGTTTTCTTTCTTATCTTTGCTTGCTCAAAGCTCATATAAGTTTGGGCACTCTTCATAGCTATGGTTCTTCCCATGAGAAAGAACATGCATTATTTTGAGGACATTCATGCTTGTAGTGGTCAGGAGATCCACACATATAACATGTTCCATGAGGAAACTCTCCTCTTCCTCCACCTCGGCCTCATCCTCCATATCCACCATGATATCCACGTCCCCTTCCACGACCTCCTTCAAAATGCCCCTCATTCCTGTCATAGCACATTTGATTATGATCCCGATCCTGGTGCTCATTCCTACCCTTAGAATTATCTTTTATACCTGTCTATCATACTCCAATGTCTATGGCATCTTGGATCTGACCAATCAATTGACAATCCTCAATATCATGGGTCATGGACCTACAAATTTTACAAAAACAAGATACATTCTTCCTTATCGTGCATTGTAACAAAGGATAGTGGCTAGCATCATGATTCAAATGGAAAATTTCATAGTCTAACAATAATGAGCGTATAGATCTACGAGGGAAACTATCCTTGGTGTGACATTCCACTTCACAATCTATACACCAAATTCCTAAGCGCATTTCATGGGTTGAATTTGTTGCTTGACTTCTCTAACTGCTTAGCCATAGCTACGATCTGTGCCTCTAGGAATGGAATGACTCCAGTGTCAATGTTCCCAACTACCTCAACGCACAAAGCTACTTCCAGTGCTTCACATGGATCCGTGTATGTATTATGTGACAACACCCTCCTAAAAGGTGTAATCAATCCTCCAACGAACCATTGTGCATGTTGGCTAGCGTGGATATCATAAGATAACTTAGATAGAAGTGTCTTAAAATGAGCATCATACTCACGTACACTCTCAGTAGTGCCTTGCTTGATATCTTTGAGCGCACTTATACTCTTCTGCTCAAACTCAAGGATATGAAACTCTTTCAAGAAAGCATCCCTCAGTGCTGCATAATCCACACAAGTTTTATCAGGGTCAAACTTCATATACCAGTTATACGCACTCCCCTGTAGTGTAGTAGTGAATTGACTTACCTTTCACTTAGTAGCTATAATCCCTTTAGCATGCCACAATATTTCACACATATGCACATGTTTGCAAAGCATTCTCTATACCTCTATACTCACGGGAGATGAAGCGACATCTCCATATAGATATTTTTGGTTGTTGTGGACCTTGACCACCTGATCCAAAACCTCTTGTGTTCCCTCTGCCTCAAGAACCACTAGATCCACCAAAACTAGTACCACCTATACCTCCTGATCCACCACTTGTAGTTGGAATAGGGCTTGTAGATGTACTCCCCTGTGCTCTAACAGTAGTACTATACAAAACCCCATGATCTGTGAAGCAATTCCTTCTAGAGGTGAGTCAAGTATTTTGCGTGCTCACATTTTGTCTAGATGACGTTCCCAAGAATGCTCCTCCAAATGACATTGAATTCATTTGTCCTACCATTGATGTACTTGATCCCTGACTTACTCCTGCTTTCCTACTTCCCAAGTTAGTTTGTTGGTTACTTGTCCTACTAGATACTGAAAAACCAAGCACAAAGGCTAGGTCACCAAGTGGATTAAGATGCGCACCTACGGCCTAAATAGTCTTTCTAAAGCACGCTTCCATGTGAGGATGAGAAGGAATCTCTGTCATGCTTTCCAAGATGGGGGAGTTCCTGATGCTCTGGCTCCATGTCTTCTACGTGAGCAATAAATCCTTCACGAGCTAGCTCTCTCCTCAACACCATACTTTCTACAATGAATGTTGCTTCTCTATTTCCCTCTCAAGCACCTCATTATACTTAAGCCGCCTTCCCTCCCCTCGCTTTTCTATCACTATGTCTGCCACTTAATACCAAACCTATTACTGCCTTCACGTGTGGTGAAGTTTAGCTAGCCATCGGTTTACTCTCCAGGTTCAATATTACCATTAAGATCTTGATCACCATTGGAATACCATGTAAATATTTCCCTCTTGGATACTGCAAAAACTTGAATCCACTACCTCACGGACACGAGTATGTCAAAATTGAATATTCCAGAATTTAATTGTTTAGAACACCACGAAATCACATATCCATCGCGCAAGTCCACATAAGATCAAAGCATCATAAAGGGCCTAAAATTCTTCTTATGTCCGAGACAAGTGTGCGATACCTCTAATTCTCATTTGAGATGCATAAGCAGTAAGCCACTCATATAATTCTCTTTGGAAAGATAGCGAAAAAATCTCTCATATAAACTATCATACAAGTTATTTTCTACCCAAGTACGTGCGTTAAACCCAGATCCTTTGTTGAACATTGTTGTGCATATTCTTCCTCTAGATTGTGTATTCATTCCTCAATACTTGCTAGAGTTAATAATACGTCTTCATCGCAAACCATCCTAAAAACAACTGAAAAAGAGGTCCTGGCAACGAAACCAATGATGCAGCCTAGAATTTGTAGGATAACACCCTAGTCGCACTGGCACATCACTCAGATAGACTCGAGCGCTCACCCGAAGCACACAAAGGTAACAAGTCCCTTTTTAGGTTTGTTGTAACAGTATGTTAACATGATGAAGGAAGAAACATATAGATTCATAACTAATCAATCATTCTACAGTGCAAGCTACCCGTAAATCTATGAAAGAACAAGCTTAAACAAGTAATCATCATTGAATTAATAACATGCACTACTTAATTACACGAGAATGATACTTAGATTCATCCAATATCTTCCATCCATTAATAAATATAGAAGCTTCTTACAAGATCTTGTCAATTTATGTCAAGGCGCGTATGGATCGATACACACATTCACACGTCCAAAATTGTACATACATTGCTCTCTATGTTCTCTCTATCCTCATTCTACTATGCACCTAACATCATATATATATGGTGGGGACTTTCCCTTCACCACTTAACTATTCAGAAATAGGTCACATGCTTATTGATAGCCACACATGCAAGTGCGCTATCTATATTCCTCTTGTAATTAATTGAAGTGTCAATTTTATTCTTAGCTCGTCTCGATACATAGACACTTTGAACCACTTCTCTTGATATAGATAATGCATGGCACGCGTATCTCTACTTCGTTGGTGTGTTTCGCATGCCATCATCTAAAACTAGATCTTCATGCTCAAAATCGACTAAGTCTAAAAATCTAAACTTGCCTTCTATGCATGGGTGGTCCTTCTTGTCCTTCCGCGCCTTTTATCTTGGCCTTCTATCCCACGTGGACTCCTTGTGTGATCTTTGCCAAGTATTCTTTGATAAACAACTAGAAACAAGAGTGCGCTCTCGGGTGGTGTGGGGGAATTAGGATGCCCTCAAGTGTGACTACCAAAAGGATATATGAAATCAAAGAACAAGGAAAGGGCCCACGATCAACTGATGTAAAAGAACTACACATAAGTGGTTGAAGTGATGTTAAAAGAAGATACATGGGATTGTATTGGGATGATATATTTGGCCTTTTATATTGCTTTATATTTTGCATCTAAGTGGTGAGAAATTTATGATGCTTCTAATGAAATAGTGTCATCTTCGGTATCAATATGATCAATTTTTTTACGTATTCTCATCAAGGTGTTTATAGTCATCACAATAGTAAGTAGGATCAAAATCATCATTATCATCAGATTTGAGTAGTAGGGTTGAATTAGTGTTATCCATGTTTCTCTCAAAATATTGTTTAAAAGTATACTTAGGATTTAGCTTATAGGTTCCCATGCCCGTGGAGATCCATAAATCATTTGGTAAGTCATTGATACTTGTGTTTGCATAATCTATCTCAATATGTTGTGTAGATTCTGTTATTGTGTTGGCCTTAGATGGGGCTTGTGGTGGCTCAACTGATATTGTTGGTGTTGTGGTATGCAATGGCTCGGGGTAAGTGATGATTCATTTAGTATCATAGAACTAGAGGCATTCGATATGGAATTATAATCATGAGTCATAGATGAATTAGATTTAGGAACCCATTGGGATGTGGAAACCGGAGATGAATGTGTAGTAGAATGTTGCTTAGAGAATGAAATAAAGCCCTTATGCTCGACTGTAGGGTTTTTTTGTAATAGCAATCATTTTCATGATGTCCATTAATGTCATGATAATTTTAAATAGGTTGGATTTTGGATTTTGTAATCCAATAATGAGGATAATAATGATTTTGCAACAAAGTAATTAACTGATGATTTAGGAGCTCAAATAAGATATCATGTTGTTTAGCATGCTCATCAAACAAAAGAGGTGTTTTATATTAGAGGACTTTACCTTCAATTATATGAGCACATGTATCACCTATATCAAATTGCATAGGCTTGGTATTGGTAACATTGTGAGGCCTAGAAAGAGAGTGAATATGTGCATTGGAAGTATCTTTAAGGTGGTGGATTTTAGGTGTGAGAGATGTAATTATAGCATTCATGGCTTGAAGTTGATCATGAAAGGCACACTACAAAAATTGAATGGATTCTAAGATAGCCCATATGGGAAGTGTCATCATTGCCAATAGAAGGAGCTGAGATATGACTCAAAATTACATTCACTTGGGAGGTTTTGTAGTATCACGAGAGTTTTACTTGTTGCAATAGATGTGTAAGAGTATCTCTACATGATGGGTGTCGTTGAAGTAAATGAAGAAAGGATACTTGAGAAGTGGTGTCATGGGTCATTAATATAGAAAATAAAATGAGTAATAATCCCAACTGATGTAGAAAAATGTATATGGTACTGACAATTAAGAGATCATGGAGATAGAACCCAAAGAGTGATATTAGACCAAAAGTGACTATCGTCAAATGAATAAAACAACCATATCTCGACATATAAATTGAATTTTACAAAAATAAAAAGAGGTATTTTTGAATGTTATGACTTGAAATAAACAATCTCCAAGTGATGCAGCCTAGAATCTACTATGAATAACCCAGGCACGTTGGGACATCACCCAACTTGAGCTGAGCGCTCACTCGAAGCACGCAAAGGTACCAAGACCCTCTTTAGAGTTGCTTGTGCAGGATGTTAGTGTGATGAAGATAAAACATATTTAGATCCATAATTAAACATAAAAATTCCACAATGCATAATCCAAATCTAGATCTTAGAGAATCATGAATTAAACAATAATTATAATAAGATTAACCATTCATGAACTAGTTATAGTTATGTCTAACACCATTATCTATCCAATATCATCCATTACATTAAACACTGTAAAACACATAAGATTCTTACATTATCAAGTATTTACATTATCAAGTATCACCATAAGTCATGCACACATCAAATCTAGCAAAGATAACTTTACAATAATTCACACACACTCGTCTCTCTAAACTACATAGTTCAATACATATTTATACGAGAGGGGACTTTCCCTTCACCACCTACACACTTCTCAAAATAGGTTTCATAATGATAATGTAGTCATGTTTACCCCTATTACAAAAGAAAGGAACCCCATACACGACAGCCTATCACCCAGCGGATGTTGGCGCTCACCTGAGGCACACGCGGGTGTCGATTCTCTCTCTTATGTGAGTTTAGTGGGAAACATCTTCTATGATTTGTGTTTAATAGATTTCAAAAGGATTTAAGACATACAAGAACCATAGAGCTCAGAACGACCTCTAGATCCTTACAGACTATTCCCAGGACAAAGTACTTAGCATTATATAACTTGTACCATAACGAGAAAGAAGTATATAAGAATCCACACTAAGCATAAAATGAAAGAGAACCTTTCAAAAATATGTATGCATCGAGAATCATTGATATTCATATATATATAAACTAGTAACCTCATTACATCCATGGATCAATATATGCGAGAATGTCACAAAGAATGGATGCATGATCATGCATTACAACTGGACTAATGTAGCTAGGCTAACAAAAAGAAAAATTACAATCCCCTTGCCTAATACATCCTTTCCCAATGCAATTATCCACTAACAGAGTTCTTGCAGTATTTCTGCAAAGCTCCGCCCACTCTCTAAGTCTCTTCTCCTCTCTTCCTCCGTCTCTTTTTACTCGTAAGCACTTGTATTTATAGCCTTTCTGGACTGCCAACTCATCCTCTAATGCCCTCGGATCTGATGTCAAGTGTCTGAATGTGGTCCTCCATGTGAGCATGCTCCTCCAGGCTTGAGCTTTCCACTTTATATCATGATGTGCTTCTAGAAGCTTCTACCGCAAGCATGCCCCTTCCAGGCCAAACTGCCGCCGAGGTTGGCACCTTATCCACATGCAGTCGGGTCATGCTTTTCATGTGTTCTGCCCCGAACGTCCAAGTTGACTAAGTCCTGAACCCTTAGTTCTGTCTGCACGCACCACGTGCACCACGGATGTTTCTTTAAAACCCGCCTTGTGCACTTTGTTCTTGCATGCCTACACGCCTTCTATACTTAGTAATATTCTAGGGGCCCAACGGATAATAGATGTGCACCTTTACAATAACATGCTCGCATGCAAGTGCAATAATAATAGATGTCTTATAGTTAACTAGAAGAAGTGATCATATTATTAACTACAACCATGCATGGTGTTTATCAGTTGCTCGTTCCCAAAATACCATTTTCGTGTCACGTAAGTCTCCATCTTGATGTGTGCTCCACACGTTATCTCAAAAAGTATTATGTATCCATAAAATGGCTAAGTCCAAACAAAACTTACAGTGCATGTTTCCTTTCCTATCATTCTACACATTCAAATGCACCTTGTTCCCGCGTGTGTATTCTTCGTGTGTCTTATCCTTAGAACAATATTATGTCTGCTCAACATTACCCCACACTAAAGTACTTTTTCGTCCCAACAATTTGAATTCTTTCCAATGTTCCAAAATAATAAAGAATAAGTGATGAAAAAATTAAAGAATCACTATACAAAAGAATGAATCTTTACTCTGCAGCATCCTCTTCTTCAAATGGGAGGATCAACTGTGGATATTCATTTTTAATCTCATCCTCCAACATCTGTCAATCATCTAGCACAATCCTTGTCTTCTCTGGAATGTTTGTGGCGATGGCATCCAAATCATCTTGAGTAATATTTTCCTTATCATTCTGTAATACACAAAAACATTGGCCATAACAGACATCATTCCTTCTAGAAGATCCATCTTCTGCATTATGAGCTTTCCAATCTCATCTATCCTCTCCTTATGTGGATCTTGGGCTGCTGCAAGGGCTTCATACTTTTATTTTACTAGTTCTAATCTTTCTATGTGCCCTAAAGTCTCATCTTTCATCATTGTTAGAAATTTGTTATCTTCAACTAGAGTCCTGGTCCTTCCTCTAGTCTTTGCACATAAATTAAGAGCTTGGTCTTCTTTTTTAGCTCATCCTTTAAAGTCTAGAGCAGTGCCTCATATGTTGAAATTTTTCTGATCATAGAGGCCCTTGCTCGCTCTACTTCTTGTTCAACATCTTTTGGTGCGGGCATTCTAAGTGGTCCATCTTCTAGCACAAAATCAACCAAAGTGTGCACATAATGCATAGTAGAAGGAAAATTTTCAGGTACCTTTGGTTCAAGATGAGGCCTTGCCTTCATAATGTAATCACCAATTTCTTCATCCATGCCAATAAAGGCCTCATTCTTTACACGTTCTTTTTCCTTCTCTACCTTTAACTGCTCTATCTCTGTAGTTTTGTCCTTGTTATCCTCCATCAGTGCTCTAATGGTGGTGGCCTTATCAATATTTCTCCACACCACCTCAGCAGATACCTTGACTAAGGCATTGACTGACCTGCTCATTAGACATAAAAGTGGGCTTTATAGCCATGTGCCTACTCTGTGGTGCCATTTTTACTCTTCTTGAGACATAGGACTCCTCGCATACATCAAAATTCAATTCATCCATATGTGTCTGCATGGAATAGGATTGTTGTTTCCTTATGCATGTAGTGGCCATAGTTGGATCCATCATCTCACATCCATATAATTCCTTAAGGTCCAATGTGCTTTGAAACTAGGCGCAGATGATTTTTCTTGTGTCCTTAGCATAGCCCATACTTGGCACAATATACTCTTCACTTCTCTTTGTCCTTCGCCCCTTAATAACATGAACACCAAGGTCTAGAGTTGGCCCTTCTCCTATCTAAGTTGCAATGCACGCTGGATCACTCGCGCAAAGTCTCTTTCGGTTCTTTCACCTCTTATTCTTCATCTCTCATTTCTTCATCCCAGGGCTCCTCCACATTTCTCGGTTGAATCGGGGTTCCAAGCGCGCTCTATTTGGACTCTGTGCCTCCTCATTAAGCTTCAGCTTTCTTCTTTTATTTTTCTCCAATACTTCTTTCTGACGGGGAAATTCGAGGTGATCTTCGTCATACAATCTTTGAAGTTCCTATGCCTTGGGTCCTGGTTCTTCTGAATACCCTCTTAAACTAACACTCTTTAGGAACTACATTCTCATCCAATTCCTCCTCTCCTTCTTGCACTGTGGTGGAGTATCACGTGTGATCACTTTCCACTCTATCGTGGGCTGCTTTGGCCTCTATGGTCCAAGCCTCCACTGTCCTCATGTTCTTCTTCCTCTATCTCTATGGTCAAGGTAGGCTTTGGAGCTTCCACATTCTCAACTATGTGTTTTCCCTTAGGTGGACCTAGGAGCATAAATTCATTCTCCACATACTTGTTATTCTCTAGCCTAGGATTAAGCTGAAGATATATGAGCATGGCTCCATTTTCCCAATAGCCAAACTTACTAGCTTCATATTTATAACATCTAAAATGAGCCTCTCAATGTAGGTAAGACCAACCTGGATAAACATATGTTTTTATGAGAGTATGGTAGTCATAATCTACCTTGTCTGCATTGGATTTCAGTTAGCACGCATCAATAAACTTGTGAAATGAGGCTTGGAAGGAGCATGTTGTGAAGGCATAGGGAAGTCTTGCACCATGGACTCCATATCCCATCCTTCATTGCAAACCATGCAATGCGAAATGTTGATACACCGTGAATTGCACTGCCTTGCCCACTACTGAGGGTAACTCCTTTGGAATGCACCATTCCTCCTCAAACACCATGTGAATTTAGTCATACCACAATTCTACTCTTTTCTTGAATGAGCCAATCATTGTTCATGTTATCCAAAATGAGCCCCTGCTTATTTTGGCAAACTTTCCTTCATTCTTTCCTTCCTTGTGCTTCAACTTCAATTTTCACACATTATAAGCACTCAAAATATTCTAGAAATGGCTTCATCATATAGGATTTTTCTTCCCCTTTCCAAAAAGGTAAAGAAGTCCTCCTAACTCCTTATATTTTTTGAGTTATGGCTTAGTGGAGTTTGGAGGGGAAATTTTCCTAAGGCAAGCTCGCGAAGCTTGGGAGAGTTTTGTGCCAAAGAGGCTCAGGCCGGCGGAGCAGAGGAAGAAATTGAGAACTTAGCACTTTTTGGGCTAAAATCACAAAATTCATTTATGCTCCCGCGAGCCTGCAAAGGATAATGGTGAAAAGTTGGACCGCATCTCCGCAACAATCATGATGCGCCACATGTCCAAGCCAACAGTGGGAATCAGGGCATCGGGAGGATTTTAGAAATTGTTGCCAAAGTGGTGAAGAGAGCAAAGGTGAAAATTTGGACAGCGTCTCTGCACCAATCAGAAGGTGCCGCATCTCCACATCGAGCAGGCAGAGGAGGTCGGCCGGTGGGGACTTTTGAAAACTTTTCCCAGGTGAGCAAATTGGGTAGAATGTTCTCCTGAGGCCCGGATTAACCAGAAGGTGCCACGTGTCATCGGAAGGTGAAGGCATGGAGATTTTTTGGAAAAAATTCCCAATTTGAAAAAAGAGGGAAAAAGGGAGGATTTTGGCCTGTAAACCCGAATTTTGCCCAAATCTTGCCATTTTTCGCCCAAATCTTCGGGATGGCGATCTTTCAATCTAGAGCTTGGATTTTCATGATTTTGGTATCATTGAAAATCTAGTGAAATTCTCCACATGATGGACACTTCAATTTTAAATTTTGATGGATTTTTGTGGGAGAAAAATGGGAAAACATCTCTGGCATGGAAAAATTGCAAAAAACGACCCCAACCACCAAAATTAATGAAGTATGGGCCTCTTTCTTGCTCTGTGAAGCAATGTACGATGAAGTATGGGATTTTTAATGGAAACCCATCATTTTGTAGGCTAATTAAATGGATCTTTTCAGTGGTTGGAGTTTTAAAATCGATTTTCCTACGTTTTCTCATTTCCTTCATTCTGTTTGAGCATAAAAAGCTAGTTTTGGCTCATTTGTAAAAAGGTTGTTCATCCTTCTTCTCTGCCTCTCCCTTCTTTTCTTCCCTAGGGTTGAAAATGGAGTTTGAACCTCCTCCCCTGCTTTGTAATGGCATTTTTTCCTCTTACCCATGAAATGATGCACTGTGTAAATTCTGAGCAATAAAAAACATGTTTTTGTGATGCATTTGTCCATCCTTGGCTCGTTTTCTTTGTTGTTTTCCTTACCTCTCTTCATTACATGGTATTTGTGCATGTTTGGATGTTCATTGTAGGTTTTGGAGCTATGTTCATGGAGTTTTGGAACATTTTCTATGTGAAATCCATCTTTGGTCTGTGATGCACTTGTCCATCCTTTCCATTGCTCACCTCTTCTTGTTCCATGGCAGTTTTGATAGATAATCAACACTTTCCTTCTCTGGTGTATCACCATTTTAGTGTAGGCTCTATTTTTCCTTGTTTTCTTCCTCTCCTTGTCTCCTTAGAAGTTAGATTAGGTTAGATTAGCTTGCTTGCACTGGAATAGCTTGTGGCAAGTAGTTTAGGAAGAGGAACCAACCTTCTCTGGAGAGCTTTCCCCATTTGCAAAGGTCCCACACTTTGGGAAAGCTCAATGTTGTGTAATCACACCAAATGAATTTTCCTTAGAAAATCAAATCCATAACTCATTTGGGGGTGCTATGAATTTTCACTAACAGTTTTGGCATGCCTAGTGGGACCAAGAGGTCTCCCATTTCATTTTTTGGTTGGTGTGTTCCTGTGAAGATTTCAGCCTTTGGAGGCAATTGCAAACACATCTGGCGAATCCATCTAATTAAAGCAACCCATCTTTGAAGTTGCATACTTTCTCTCCATTCATTTTCCATCTCATTTTTCCTTCCATCTCTACATTCATCTTTCATTCCATGAAGTTGTGCAACAATGACTTCATTTCCTCATGGAATTCACATTTACAACAACAGCAATGTTTCCCACCTCCAACATATTTTTCAAATCCTCCAAATCCGCATTTTGATCAAATTCAAAACCAATATGGATACCCATCTAAGAAATGCCAAAATCAGTTTGGCTATGAAGCATATCAAGCACAAGGGTGCGCAAATTGTGAGGGCAATCAAGAAGAAAATTTAGATTTGTTAGAGAAGATCCAAAAGATGGAGGCAAACATGGTGCAAATCAGGCTCAAGGCAAAGATGGAGGCTTTGGAATTGGTTGCAAGGCACCTTGTCCATGGGTTGGCCCTTTTCCAAGACATTACATCCCTCAGGAGAAGCTGGACTTCATGATTGGGATGTTGCCCCAACTTGCACAATGGACAGTGGAGATAGAGGCCTATAAATTTGGTGCTAAGCAACCTTGTCAATGGGTAAGTTCTACACCATCTAGTTTTTCTCTTTCCATTCCTCAAGTAGCACCATCTCAATTTGGGCTTCAATTTCCAAGCTTCCCATTGAATGCTGCCCCAAGTGTGAAATCCATTTCTCCATCCCCTAGTCTTCCACCTCATCTCAGTTCTTTTATCCTTTTCCCTTCCAAACAGTCATCCCCTCCAAACAAACAAGAAGTTCCACCTCCCTCCCCACCACAAACAATTACAAAACTAGTTGAATCCCAACCCGCCACTCCTCTTACTTTCCCAAGCCCATGTTGGGAAGAGACCCAAAAAACTAGTCAAGGAGAAAAGCAAAAGGAAGAGCCAAACAAAGAAGAAAAAATTAGAAGTTTGTAAGCTTGGCTCTCAAATTTGGGATAACAAATATCCCTTTGTTGGTCAACCCTTTAGAGGAGAATAAAGTTAAAGAACAAGTGGTGGCCAAGGTTGATTTTATAGCAACAGAGAAGGAAGAAGATCAATCATCAATTTTCTTAGAATGTAGTGTCCATGTTGGCACTCTACTTGAAGGAGATGCTTATCTAATTAAAGTTGCACAATCAGCCATGGAAGAGGAAAACAAATTAGCTCAAAGTCCCATTAAAGAGGAGCAAATGGGAGAGATCAAATTAGAGTTGAAGCCACTCAATGAAGAAAGCATCATTGAAGGTTCCTTGCTTTCATTTGATGGGTCTGTTTTGGTTAATGAACCCATAATGGAGGAGGACCATACAGTTTCAGAGGCTCCAAGTGAGGAGTAGGCTATAGAAGAACCTTCAGTTCTTCCTTCTACTTCATCTCCTTCAATCTCTAATGTTGAGGAGGATTTTGATCTTTCAAACTTCATGTTGGAGGATGAAAGAAACCATGGTAAACAAGTTCTTTGATTAGGAGAACACCATGGAGGAAGTTGATCATTTGCTATATAGGATATCAATGAGACAGTTTATACATCGATTTGGAGGACTATTTTGATGGAGAGGAACCAGTTAAAATCACATTGTTTTCTCCTTCATCATCCATCTTCCAAACACAAGAACCTGTTGCCATGAAGGAGAACTTTCAATTACAGCAGCCTGCATCTTATAGCAGCTCTTTGGAATCAAGGTTGGAAGATATTAATCTTTCATGTTCTTCACTAGAAGAGGAAGGAAAAGAGAGGAAAAGTTCCACCATTCCTTCCACACCATTCACCCAAGAAGGTCCACAAGAAGAATCCATTTTTGGAGTTAAAATTCAAAGCAATGGGCACATCCAAAGGATCAGACCATGCCCAATTAGGTACTTGGCTTCAATGGAGCCAAAGGAGAAGCCACAACCAGTCATGCTTGCCTATAAGCATGAGGATGATATGCAAAGTGCCAAGGATTAGTTGTCATACCTCTTCAATCCAAATGCAGAGCAACTAAAAGAGGTATCTAATTTGTTTTCAGTTGACACCTTGCTAATTTTGGTAGAAGACCAGCTTCTTGTTTATTTTCCACTCATCCAACCAGCCATGTTCAGTGCCAAATCAATTGCATGGCTACCAATTTTGAAGAAAGGAAGCTATTTTGCACAACCAGTTGTAGGGTTTGTTTAGCTTACCTTTGCTCTTGGTTAGAGTAGTGTAGGTAGGTTTGCTTTCAGCAAAATAAGTGCTTGTGCACACTCTACATATCCCACTTGGGGTATGTATGATTTCCAATTTTGTACATAGTTGTTTGGTGTTGTTTTGGTTTCTCTTACACAGTGCATTCAGTGGCTTTTGGTGAAGATCAACTCCAAGTTTCAGTGGGTTTCCAAGTGGCTCAGAGGTTAGAATTTTAGAGTTCAGATTAGAGTTGGTTATCATGCTTGACTCCATGCCCAATGGATGCTTTAAAAGGCCACTGATCATTCATCTAGCAGGTAGATGACCCCTCTGAGTCTCCAAAATTGTTATCCAAAATGAGCCCCTGCTTATTTTGGCTAACTTGCATTCATTATTTCCTTCCTTATGATTCAAATTCAATTTTCACACATTGTAAGCACTCAAAATATTCTAGAAATGGCTTCATCATATAGGATTTTTCTTCCCCTTTCCAGAAAGGTAAAGAAGTCCTCATAACTCCTTGTATTTTTTGAGTTATGGCTCGATGGAGTTTGGAGGGAAAATTTTCCTAAGGCGGGCCGCGGAGCTTGGGAGAGTTTTGTGCCAAAGACGCTCAGCCGCTGGCGGATCGAGGAATAAATCGAGAACTTAGTGCTTTTTGGGCTAAAAGTGCAAAATTCATTTGCACTCCCGCAAGCCTGCAAAGGAGAATCATGAAAAGTTGGACCGCATCTCCGCACCAATCATGATGTGCCACGTGTCCAAGCCAACGGTGGGAATCGGGCGTCGGTGGGAGGATTTTGGAAATTGTTTCCAAACTGGTGAAGAATGCAAAGGTGAAAATTTGGACCACATCTCTGCATGAATCAGAAGGTGCCACGTGTCCACATCAGCAGCGGAGGTCGGGTCGGCAGGGACTTTTGAAAACTTTGCTTAGGCAGGAAAATTGGGCAGAATGTTCTCCTGAGGCCCGCGGATCAACCAAAAGGTGCCACGTGTCATCGGAGAGGTGAAGGCATGGAGATTTTTTGGAAAATTTCCCAATTTGAAAAAAGAGGGAAAAAGGGAGGATTTTGGCCCGTGAACCTAAATTTTTCCCTAATTTTGCCATTTTTCACCCATATCTTCAGAGGGCCATATCTTTTGATCTAGAGCTCAAATTTTTGTGATTTTGGTATCATTGGAAATTTGGTGAAATTCTCCACATGATGGATACTTCAATTTTAAATTTTGATGGATTTTTGTGGGAGAAAAATGGGAAAACGTCTCTGGCATGGAAAAATTACAGAAAATGACCCCAACCACCAAAATTAATGAAGTATGGGCCTCTTTCTTGCTCTACGAAGCAATGTACGATGAAGTATGGGTTTTTTCATGGAAACCCATCATTTTGTAGGCTAATTAAATGGATCTTATTAGTGGTTGGAGTTTTAAAATCAATTTGCCCACATTTTCTCATTTCCTTAATTTTGTTCGCGATGGCAAACTATTGGTGTATTGTATTGTCCAAAATGAAGATTTCATTCAGAGCCACCTGTATATGAGATGTGTCCAAAGGCTATTGTCCATATGTCATATTTTTTTATTCTTAATTTTGAAGGGAAAGGACGTAAGGATAAATTTTAATCTGAGTGGAGGCAAGCATGCATGGAATTTTTTTTTTGTATTTATACTTGGATTCTACTTTTGGAAATTGAACATATTTAATGGATCGATTATTTTCAAATAAATTACATTATTTGTGCCGGTCACACTCTTTTAGTATTTGTAAAGATTAAAATTGTTAAGTCCAACATATTTGTGTTCATTCATATATACAAAATAGAATTAAACTACCTACATGTTGAAGATAAATTAAATAACCCTGAGATTCCTCTCTCTGCAAATATGAGTAAAATGGCAACACATCTTTGCATGTGCTGCCCATTGTCCAATTTGTAATCATCAGATTGCTAAATTTGAGGCTGCTGCAGAGATTGAAATAAAATTTATGGCGAAGGATCCTGGAGCAAGATGTTATTTATCGGTTTAACTATTTGTTTTACTTATTTAATGTGAAATATCTGATATTTCTATGGCATGGTTATTTAGAATTCTCTAAATGGACCCTTCCCGCCACCTCCACTCTTTACTTCTCCACCTAATTCTTTTGGTGTTCACATTGCACTTCTTGTCCAATTTGTAATCATCATACTGTTAAATTTGAGACTGCTGCAGAGATTGAAATAAAATTGATGGTGAAGGATCCTGGAGCAAGATGTTATTTATCGATTTAACTTTTTACTTATTTAATGTGAAATATATGATATTTCTATTGCATGGGTATTTAGAATTCTCTAAATGGACCCTTCCCACCACCTCCACTCTTAATTCATCCACCCTATTCTTCCGGCATTCACATTGCACTTCTTACGTGTGATTGCTAGTTATGTCGAAGGCGTTCCCCTATGGTAGAGGACCTCCGGACGTTTCTACAACTATGTTAAATTTGACAGTTTTGGTACATGTCAGACGTTTTCACATTTTTCGGCTATTTTTAACTGCTTTTGGATCCCTACATGATCGGCTCTGTCTGCACTACTTTGTGCTCCTTTGTGCAGTTTATGTTAATTGCTCACGTTTTGCTTGGATCTCAAAAGATTTGCCGCCCTACCTCACGCATTGTTAATGTTGTCCGAGCTCGCAGAAGCCACGCAAGACAATGCCTTGAGATCACGTCCATGCCCCGTGGGGTCCACTTTAGGGTTATGGGTTTGAGGGTCAATTCTACGCCGTGGTCCCACACGGTTTCATTTCCAGCCTTGAAAAAGGAGTAGATTGAGTCCAAAAGATTCAAACCCGTGTCTTGCAAGAACCCCTACAACTACTCCGCCACCGCTACATGATCCCACCACCACCACATCACAATTAGTTGTAATCATTTGATTTTGTTTCTTTCTTATTCAATTCCATAGCCTTTTTAGATTAGAAGCCCCATGTTCGACTCACACCTGACCTTGCATAGAAGACTCATCAATTGGGTCCATTCTACCTACCACTAATTTGTCACGCTTTTGTCTTTACCATGAAAATTTGTTATCCGAATATAAAGCTTCGTAATAAAGTTTGCATTGAATTTGATCCTCTATGAAGGATTAGTAGAGCCTGTGTTCATAAATACTATTATGATCGGCTAAATTTCTTTGACATCTATATATTGTTGTACTTAAAAACTTTAAGCTTAATAGAAAATAGAGGTCTTGTTAGTGGGGAAGGTAGTTTCATTCATGTCCATGTTTTAATTGGATGTATTGAAACTTTGAACATTAACATTGGTCCATTATAAATGTACATAACACGAGTTGATGCACCGATCTCCACTAGATTATCCAAGGTGGGATATGAATATGTTAATATAGGTAAGATATAAACCCTTTCTTATGTTGGTGGAGATATGTATCGCATGTGTTCCCCTTTAATTTGATGGCTTATACTAATGCTAAACTAGTTTTCCCCTATGGTAGAGGACCTCCAGACATTTCTACGACTATGTTAAATTTGATAGTTTAACGGTCGTCTAGACGTTTTCACATTTTTCAACTATTTTTAACAGCTTTTGGATCCCTACATGATCGGCTTTGTCTACACTACTTTGTGCTCCTTTGCGCAGTTTTTGTTGATTGCTTGTGTTTTGCTTGGATCTCAAAATATTCGTTGCCCTACCTCATGCGGTTGTTATTGTTGTCCGAGCTCTCGGAAGCCACACTAGACAATGCCTTGAGATCACATCCATGGCCTGTGCAGGGGTCCACTTTAGGGTTATGGGTTTGAGGGTCGATTCTACGCCAGGGTCCCACCTGGTTTCATTTCCCGGCTTGAAAAAGGAGTAGATTAAGTCCAAAAGATTCGAACTGCGTCTTTGCAAGAACCCCTGCAACTACTCCGCCGCTCCATGATCCCACCACCACCACATCACAATTAACTGTAATCGTTTGATTTTCTTTCTTTCTTATTCAGTTCCATAGCCTTTTTAGATTAGAAGCCCCCTGTTCGACCTCACACCCAGCCTTGTGTAGAAGACTCATCGATTGGGTCCATTCTACCTGCCACCGATCTGCCACTTTTGTCTTTACCATGAAAATTTGTTATCCAGAATATAAAGCTTCAGAATAAATTTTGCATTGAATTTGATCCTCCATGAAGGATTAGTATAGCCCTGTGTTCATAAATACTTTTATGATCAGCTAAATTTCTTTGACGTCTATATACTGTTGTACTTAAAAACTTTAAGCTTAATAGAAAACAAAGGTCTTGTTAGTGGGGAAGGTAGTTTCATTCATGTCCATGTTTTGTAATTGGATGTACTGAAACTTTGAACATTAACATTGGTCCATTATAAATGTACATAATACAGTTGATGCACTGATCTCCACTGGATTATCCAAGGTGGGATATGAATATGTTAATATAGGTAAGATATAAACCCTTTCTTCTGTTGGTGGAGATATGTATCGCATGTGTTCCCATTTAATTTGATGGCTTATACTAATGCTAAACTAGTTTTTTCAATGCTCTACCAGATGATTGTTGGGGTGAGAAACACCGAGATGCCCAGGTATCACTACTATGTCAATAAATAAGCTGAGAACCAGATCATTGTGATTTTCGCTTGTTTTAGATTATAGAAATTCATAACAGTTGTTGATGAACTTAACTCAGAATCTTCTTCATAGCTAGGTTTCAGTGATGTTCATTCTGTAGAGTGTATATTAATCAGTTATGAGTTACTGCTTTGTGAGTTTTTGCTAAATGTTCTTATGAGAGATTAGAACTTTCTGATTAATGCAAGAAAGCTTCAAGACCAACTCAGATCCATCTTATATATTGGTAGGGTAATCTTCTTGCTAAAGCTAAAACATTTCCTTTTGGCATAAAGGCTTTGGCAGACTATGTTCATTCTAAGGGACTGAAACTTGGAATATATGCCGATGCAGGGTGAGCATATTATTTTAGGATCATTTAAAATCCATCTATTCCTAGACTAATTACAATGTATATGTATCAAAATCCTGTATACTAATATTGAGTTGAATGTTTGGTTTTTGTTGGAAGATCCCAAACATGCTCCACAAGAATACAAGGTTCCATTGGACATGAGGAGCAAGATGCCATCACATTTGCTTCATGGGTAATCTGCTCCTAATACCATGATTTTATCTATTGGCTAGATTGTGCTCCATTTCCTATGAGTCTCTCCTTTCCTTGAAATAAAATTTAGAGCTCTTAGAATCACATCCTTAGATGCAACATAATAAGAAACAGATTAGCCTTTTCCTTATCAGTGCTTCAATCCTAAAGGCTAACTGGTGTTTGATAAATGAACAGGGAATATATTACTTGAAATATTATAGCTGCTACATTCCTGAGTTTAGACCTCGTGAGAGGTATATACCATTTTTTTCATATTCTTTAAATCACCAAGTTCTTTGCATGTGGATTTAGGCTTTGAATTAACAAATTGTATTGAATTTTTATTGAAATACATAGGTTTCAAAAAATGAGTGAAGCTCTCATGAAGATAAAGGCCGTCCTATATTCTTTTCCACTGGTATTTGGTAAGAAGGGCTAGCAATCGTCAATCTCTATATTACTGAACAATCCAGAGCACCCACATGCTTATCTGAAAATAATGCTAACTTTGTTTTATTTTGATGGGCAGGTATGATGAACAAGATTATATTAATGCAGGGCCTAAGATTGCAAACAACTGGAGAACTACTTCCAATGATTTTCGGTAGATGTTTTAGTCACGATTGCTTTGGTAGATATGTCTACAAATTGTGGAAGCATGCATAAGGCATGTGAACAGTTCAAGAGAATGGAAAAAACATCTCCCTTCAGATTGTTATTGCCAAATGTCGTTGTTGTAGGCAGCCCAACATTCCTAATTCTAGATTTGTAAAAGATCTACAACTAAAATGCAAGCAAATAGGTGTGTACCTCACAAAATGGATCAAAAAACATGATATCAAAGGAGTTCAACACAACAAGAAAACAAAGGAAAAATTTCCATCATCAAAAACATAATATATAATAAATAACAACAATAAAAAACTCCACCTCAAATGCACACATTCAATGGTCTTCATCTCTGATAGTATTAAATGCAGGTATCAAGCCTTTCACACCTACCTTGTATATGATTCTATCATGGCAGGAGAAGATTTTTTATAAGCAATCGAGAATATTTAAAATACTGCCAAAGCCTCTCTCAATGTTTTGTAAATGAAAATAATGAAGACACATGCACAATCTGCACCGTAAATTGTGGCCCACATTTCATACACAAAAAATCATAAATTTCAAATACCAACTACAATAGAATATTTTTGTATTCTTAATATACACAAAACTGTGCAGGTCAAAGGATCAAAAACCTGCTCTTAATAACATGCCAGTAAGAATGATGATCTTGATCTACACTTTCAGGAGTGCCCTTTTATCCATGTTCAGTTCTAACAAGTATTAATAGCCATGTTAACCTTTGTAAATGAACATTATAGAAATGAACTGGGCTCTACATAGGTTATGTTGATAGCATTGAGTAGTGGAGAGAAATTGAGTAGAATGATCATAATTCTCTTTCAAAATGCTACTCGAATTAAATATAGTTAAAGTTTGTTTTAAACGTCTGCATCGACATATATCTCATTAGACAAGGTTTTCTATCATTTTGTTTGAGCAACAAAAGCACCACTTAATATTTTTAGAGAACGAAAAACCAATCACCCTCCCGAAGGGGCTGCCATTTAGCAGATCAAATGTTTATTTATTTAAATTATAACAATGATACACATTAACATTGTGTTGATTAATTGCTCGGGTTTAGGATCTTAAGCCTAGCATATGAACCACTTTCCATTAAATTCAAAACTATTTATGTATTCACTTTGAATTAATGAAGATAAGGTAAACTGAATATTGTAGGATGTAGTCAAATCAGGTCAAAGGATGAGAAACCTGCTCTTAATAACATGCCGGTAAGAATGTCGGTCTTGATCTACACTTTCAGGTGTGCCCTTTTATCTATGTTTAGTTCTAACTTCTAACAAGTATAATTAACCACGTTAACCTTTGTAAATGAACATTATAGAAATGAACTGGGCTCTGCATAAGTTATGTTAATAGCAGTGAGTGGTAGAGAGAGACTAAATAGAATGGCCATAATTCTCTTTGAAAATGTTACTCAAATTAAATATAGTTGAAGTTTATTTTATACCTCTGCATCAACATATAGCTCATTAGACAAGGTTTTCTAAAAATTTGCTTGGTTAGGAAAAGCAACAGTTAATATTTTTAGAGAACGAAAAACAAATCACCCTCCTGGAGGGGCTATCATTTGGCGTTTAGATGCTTATTTATTTAAATTATACTAATGATACACATTAACATGGATTTGATTCATTGCTCGAGTTTAGGATCTTAAGCCTCGTATATGAACCCCTTCCCATCAAATTAAAAACTATTTAGGTATTCACTTTGAATTAATGAAGATAAGGTAAACTGAATATTGTATGATGTAGTCAAAAATTTCAAGCCAATAATTTTCAAAAATTTCCGATACCAAATACAAAATTGAATAAACCCATAAAAAGTTAGGCATCCTTATTTTATAAAAAACCTATAGGTCAAGGATTTTTAAGAACTTTGTGGGCACATAATGAAAAACCAACTCCTAATAAAATCTCTAAAACAAGCTTTGTGGATAGATAGACATCCAATTTGCACTTGTAAGAATGGAAATCTTAATCTACACTTTCAGCCATGCCATTGTACCTACATTCGGTCCTAACTAGTCGTATTGTACAATTTCAGACATGCCCTGTACCAACCATGTCAGTTCCACATAAAACCTTAAAACTGTTATGAAATTTTCTTAAAGAAAATTAAACATGGTTTACTTAACCCTACGATTCCTAAGAATTCTACAAATTTATGTATAGAATAAGTTATGGAACCTCCCCAAACCATGTAATTTTCATTTTTGTTTTATTAGTATGCATCCATGCAGGTCTAGTGGATAAGGTTGTCAGAATACATCGATTACACGAGTGCCTCTTAGCATTATGCCTAAAGTTGATCAAGTATGTCTCGCATGGTTGACATTCTTGATTGTGTTGGCTAGCATGAGGAAACTCCAAACTTTATCATCAACATACCATCAAACCTATGGTGGTCATGTGGATGTGTTTTCTTGGTGCCTGTAGAGCATATAAGAATATGGAGCCATGACTACTTACAACAACTCTTTTTTCTTGAGTTGGATCTTCAAAATGCTGCAACTTATGTTCTTCTATCAAACATCTATGCAGAACTATGTTGGTGGGGTGAGGAATGTTAAGGGGATTGATCAAGGATAGAGGAATTGAAATGATACCTGGATGTAATTGGATTAAAGGCCATAAAATGGTGAGTGCTTGTTGTGGAGGAGACAACTCACACCCACAGATACATGATATCTTGATGGTTGTATGAGATTGACTTACACATACAAGATTATATATAGACATTCCTTCCGGCATAATTTGCAACTTATGTGCAATTGTTGTTTAAATTTTGTTTAGTTTTGTTCACAAACCAGTGATGCTTAGTTGAAGTGAAGGCTTGTACCTTGTAGATTGTTATTGGTCCTTTGTTGCTGAAATGAAATTGAATGTTAAAGTTAAATTCCAAGTTCAACTGCAAATATTTGGTGTGCAGGAGGATGTAGAGCTCATGGTAAAGATGAACATGGATGCCTACCGTTTCTCAATATCATGGTCGAGAATTTTCCCAAGCATACAACGGGTTTTTTCACCGTCAGAAGTAGATCTTATAGCTAAGTTTTTTGAAAAAATGAGTGCAATAGTTAGAGAATCCAAGTTAAATGCAGTTGTTTTCTCCACTCTCCAATGGAAAATCAGCATTGCATTCTTCTAGAAGTGTGGCACAATAGTATTTTATTAAATCATAGAAATCCGCATGTTTACAAAGTGCTATATATGGAAAGAACATAAATTATTTTTAAAAAAACATCTAAATCAAATCATGACTGATAACCATTCTTACGTGCAATATAGTAATTTACTTCCTACAATTGTAATCCTCCTTTCTGTGAAATGTACATGTGCATAAAACTTATGCATGCCTTCATTTGCTTCTTTTGCTATGTTTCTTGACTTTTGGTTAATTGTATACCCTGCATGGATGTTATGGGCTACTAATACTGTGAGCATGGATTTTCTTTACAATGTGTTCTTTAGCACAAATTGAGATGGTTTTCTTTACAATGGGCTCTTTATCACAACTTGAGATGGTTTTTGGTTGAATATAAAGCATACCCAGATAAGCTTGCGTGCAGGGGAAAAACATCATCTATAAAAAAATGAGAAAAGAAAATGAAAGATGATAAGGAACACCCTAGACCTAAGACAAGAACTAGAAGAGCCCATCCAAAAAGATGACTACAACCATAATAATATAGTCCTGGAATCCCTGGGAACTCAAAACAAGGATAGGAAGGGGTAACCCAAAAAGCTAACTATTACTGTGAATTTGAAACTAAGCTGGAAACAGTTGGAAGCATCAAGCATTGGAATTTTGTGAGATATCATGGATATTCGCTTTCACATGTCTCTTATTCTTACTGAAAATGGTATGGCTTTCAAATTAATCAAATTCTAAAATCAGTATACATACACAAAACAAAATTTAATGCAAATTTTAATGTTTTTTTGTTGAACTATTATGCTTTTATTGTCTACCACACTAACTCTATCACCACTATTGTCATGTTGTATCTATTACCACTGAACATATCATAGCCTCTTTTAGTGTTCTCTTTAGTAGCCTTGAGAGAATCTCATCCACTAAAACAACATCCCAGTCGACCAAGATGCTTATGATAATTGTCATTAAACTAACTTTATAGTAGTTCTAGAGTATATGATAATATTAAGTAGAACCCACTCGCTTCTAGAAGAATGCCCATGACAAGAAAAGATGAAGTTATGATTAATGCAAGTTTTTTCTAGAAGAATGTCCTCTATGAAAAGAAAATATAAGGTTGCAATTCAACATGAGGTTTCCTATATATTAAATCACAGCTACAAAAACATTGCCCACTATCAATTAATTTGTGTTGTAGTTAACAATCTTAGGGGTTAATGAAGAAGACACTGAGTTCCTGCAATTGTAATCCATCATTGTATGAAAAGTACATACACAAGTCACGTCTCTATAGAGCTTATGCCACCCTTCACTTGCTGCTTTTGATAACTTTCTTGACACATCGTTTATTGCATTCCCTGGATGGATGTTATGGGCTCATGTGGATCATAGTCTCTTGCTGTGAAATTTTTTTTCTTTTCAGTGGCTTCTTTATCACAACTTAAGATGGCTGTTGGTTGAATATAAAGCATACCCAGACAGGCTTGCATGTAGGTGAAAAACATCACCACATATATATTATATTATCGTTATGTCTGATTTATCAAGATTCTAAATTATTGGTTTTGATTATTTATGTTGAAGGTATAGTGGAGAATTTGCTTCCAAGCTTCCTCCTGTGGACATAATTATCACAACAACAGACCCTTTTAGGGAGCCTGCCATACTAACAGCCAATACAGTTCTTTCAGTGCTTGCACTAGATTACCCAGTTGAAAAATTTGCATGTTATGTGTCAGATGATGGCCGATCTCCTATTACTTTCTACTCTCTACTAGAAACCTTGAAGTTTGCCAAAAAAAAATGGGTGCCCTTCTGCAGTAAGTATAATATTGAGTCAAGGGCTCCATTTATGTTTTTCTCCAAGGAACCCAGTCTTCTGATCCAAGTTTTCTACAACAATGGGAATGCATGAAGGTACTGAGATAGTTGTACAGTTTTTGCAAGAACTAACATTACAAGATTGGATAGAATTGTTTTTCTCCCATCCTTTTGGCCAAAATGGATGGTAGAAGTATTAGAACCCATCACAAATATATTTATAACTTGTTTTTTCTATACATATTAAGTTTTCGAATAAATCCACTAGGCTCTGTTTAACTATCTTGATTTAACAATTTAACATTTCATATGCTAGGTTATAATTGCAATATAACAAATGCAAGAAACATTTGAACATAGTTAATTTTTTTTTTCTTAGATGCATTTTAAATTTAAAGGAAGCTTGTTTGGACCATTGTTGTTTGATTTGGGGAAGATACTGATTGTCGGAGTACCACAACCCCGATTTTGTCTTTTTTTGGTAAATGCTTTCAACGTAATGTCCGATTTGACCAACTCCCTGGAATTGAGCCTAAAATTATGTTGTAATTTGTGCTTTCCTTGTTAGTTCAAAATTTGTAATTGCGGCATGTATCTTATCTTTTTAGATACCATTATATTCATGTATCATGTACATCTCCTCCATAACCTTCTTTATGCAAAGTTTTCTAACGCATCCATCCCTTCAAACTTGACACCTTCCCCCATCCCTTTCTATACTTTGAACTATGAACACTATGTTAGTTATTTCATATTTATCTTGCCTTCACCCTATTCCACGATTGTCCATTAGCACTTCTAAAAATGTTTCACTTTTTTTTGTTGTTTCAAAAGAAAACCGTGGTATTTCCTTTTACACTGACATATTATTGCCTCCTACTACTATGTCGATTGAAAGTATTATTAAGAAAATAAATGAATATTGCTTGAAAGTAAAAGGCGGTTTGGACCAAGAAATCATGATGATGATCAGTTGGAACATAAAGTTATGTTGTGCAAACAACAAAAAATCATGCTTATTATAAATCTATGGGTTGACGTCAGGCCTCGTGAATGGTGCTATAGGAACAATCACCGACATTATCTACGAAGCATCAATACAACCACCATCATTACCCTTATTTGTTGTTGTCAAATTTGATAGATATAACGACCCATGTTGGGATCCCTCCAACCGTTACATATTCCCATACCCCCTATTTTGAGAGGGAATCAAAGACAAATGCCGATTAAAATGGCCTAGGGATTAACTATCCACAAGTCCCAGGGACTTACTTTGCACAGAGCAAACATCGACATTGAAACCACTGAAAGGCAGGGTCTAACATTCACAACTTTCTCCAGAGTTCCCTCTCTTGCAAATCTGTGCATTTCACCTGCTTTTTCATTTGAGAGATACTCAAATATGGTGCACGTACCAACACTTGGAGCAAGAAGAAAGGAGAAAGCAAGACTACTATCACTCAACCCATCGTAAATACTACCCTCTGCTTTGATAGCACCTCCACTACTACTATACTCAACACTTCTTGTATCCAAAGCAACACTATCGTTCAAGGGGTATCAAATGTAATCATGTTTATTGAAACTAAAATTGCCCACTAAAGGCTACCATTCATGATATAAATACTGCAAATGTATACATGTCTCATTATGTGCACGTAGATCTACATTTATTTAATGTTGTGAAATATGATTAACAACTTTAAATGTATGAATTTGTAACAAAATTAAATGTACACATACAACATTTCAATGTAATGTTTCATCTATATTCCTACACTACCACTATCAATCACACACATTATCAACTGTACAATAAATGTTTTTCCAACAAAACACCAACCGAACAACCGATGCACAACTAACACAATAAACCCGAATTAAATACATACAACATCAACTATAAAATAAATTAACTATCAAAAACGGTATCAAATATATTCATGTACAATTTTTAACAAGTTTGAAATGTAGAAACAACCTTAAAATTAAGTAGCCCATATATATTTCTACACTTACGAAATCAAACACACCCCTTATCAACATCAACTACAAAAGTAATAACTATCCCTCTAAATCAAATAACATATATCGTTCGCGTTCACATTGCATTGTACACATACGATTGCTAGTTATTTTTCATTTGCATTTTTAACTTCCTATTTTTCCCCTCAAAATCTCAATCTTCGACAGATTTGGTATATTGTGGCCTTGTTATTTACAATTTATGGTATACTTAAAAATAAACCTAAAAATGAATCTTTAACATCGAACCCTTTATCATTAAAGAAAATAATTAAGATCGTAAAACAATTTACTATATATATTTAAAATTTAAATTTACTATAAAATATAAAGCGTGTAAGTTAAACCCTTAGCTCTACACACTCCATGTTAACACCTAATAATAAACCCTAAACATTAGATATTCAAACCTAAATGAAAATGTAAACGCTAAACACCTAATAGTAAACCTAAACATTAGACATTCAAACCTACATGAAAAATGTAAACGCTAAACATTAAACCCTAAAGAATAAAGTCTACAAGTTATACGCCAAAACATAAACACTATAACCTAGAGACTAAACACTAAACACTGCAATCTGAACCGTAAACACTACACACTAAAAATTAAATGTATAACCCTAAACAAAAACTCTAAACGCTAAACATTAAAGCTTTAACATAAAACCTAAACCGTTGAAAGAAACTAATGTGATGGTTTATGTATACAATTTGCATTAAGGGTTGGTGTTTACATTTTACCTTAAGTTTTAAGGTTTTTGTTTTATGTTTAGAATTTACAATTTTTTTATTTAATGAATTTTAAATATATCATAAATACCATTTGATTTTAAAATTTCAAACTTATTAGTATTAAATTTAAATCTTAAAATGTAAATTTATATTATTAATATTAAATTTATAATGGTTAAAATTTAAAATATAAATTTATTATACATTTTATGTTTTAATTTTTATTTGTATACGTTTTATGTTATACCATTCACATTCTAGTTGGGTCTAAATTATTTTCTCTAAAGATTGGTTATTTTAACTGCATGTAACACTTGTTTTAGGTGTCGGACCCCAGTCATAAAATACGAGACTATGTGCTTATGGATAGGCCCAAGGCAATTGATGACAAAGTTATTGTGAACAAACATAAGGCCTTAACTAGTAATGAGTATTGGACCACTATGATTAATAATAAAATGGTCATGCAAAATAAAACTAGATGACACCACTAAATAGATACCCACCCTTTTCTCACCAAGATGACAACATTTTGGTGTATATTGTTCCTTTGCCAATCACTCACCCTCATCGTGACCGCATAGGAGCATAAGTAACGATTCTTAAAATGTAAGTGGTACAACATTCCATTCAACTCTTTTATTTCCTTTTAACGGGTCTCAAATCATCCCATTGGGTAATGAACAACTAGATACATAGTTAAAATATGTCAACAAATGTAGCTTGTTCTTATAGACAAATTTTCCCTCATCACTTTGGGTAATTATTGTACCACACTAACAACCAACTTAGAGAAATAAAACATGTGCTAGTATTGTATTTTAGGAACATTGACATGATTTTTATCAAGCACAACCATATTAATAATTTCCTTGTATTTAAAAGACTCGAATAACCAAAAATTTAGTTCCATATGATTTTTGGAATAATAATGTCAAAATCCATAAATTGATCGAAAGCTGGAAAAAATATCAAATATTCATGTTAATCCTTAATAGAATACATACATATTCTTAAACATGTCATGATCTCTCTTATCTCAATAAAAGCGCATTCGACCACCACCGGATGATCATTTATGTATCTTTTTTTTGAATAATATTGATGTCAACAATCACGGTGACCAAATGCTTCTACAAACTCATGTAAAAGAAATTGTTATCAACACAATTGATGAACAAGATCTACTATATGATGAAATAAGTGGCTACACATGGAAAATTTCTCTCTAAACATTTTTTTCTTAAAAAGGCATCTTGGATGAACTATTTGTTGGTAACTATGATAACCAAGATGGCTTGGTTAATGGATCGATGGGACTTTCAAGGCTTACACTTCTAAAAAAACGTTGACATATTTTGGATAAAATTCAATGATTCAATTATTGGTTAGTGTCAATATGCAAAATGTGTGCATTTGTGTACCACACACCGATCCATAATGGGTGCCTACCATACGAATTGTTAGGCCTTTGCAGAAATTCACCGCACAAAACATCTTTGACACTTCAAAAACAAATTCAAATTCAAGTTGCATGTGCACATACAATTTACAAAGGCTAAAGATGTATAATGGGCGGACTTTAATTTATCCCTCTTGGAGTTTACAAGTCATATATTGTCTTATACTACTCTACCTCGTGTTAAGACAATAGAAAAATTATATTTGCTACATCCTTTAACAAACAAATATTTCAAAAAAAAAAAGGTTCTTTGTTGAAACAAGTTGTCTCAAATCAATTTAACAAAATGGCAATTAGAAAATGACTTCTCTAATTATTGTCATTCATGTATTGTCCTTAGTTCACTTTGAACACTTGAAGCCTTCAAGCGCACATAGAAGATATTATGCACAATCATAAATTGATACAATCTAATATATTGTATTTGCAAGAAACTCACTTATGACCAATTTTTGTAAATGATCTACTTCCAAACTTCCATCATATACTTACATATTATGTGCATGACATCACGATTTGTGTAAAAAAACATATATCATTTCTATAGACAATGCAATTTCAACCAAACAAGGTAGAGGCATTTTTTCTTCTATTCTCGTGCATGACCAACTATTGACAACAATAAATGTCTATGAAACACTAAGTATAACCTTGTACAATATCATGACTATTATCAATCACACTTTTTAAATGCATCTAAGAAAAATCATGTATAAATATTGAAGACTTCAATGTCGATATGCATGATTGTAACAAAAACACAAAACTTCTTAGTGAACATATGGCAACTTGCAATTTTCATTTATGTATAAAAAAGTGCATTTTTGAAATTAATACTTATCATGTACGATAAAATTATAATCACTCATATCAAATATCATAATACATCCATATTGGATTGATCATTTTGTAATTTTCTTTGTATTTGACAAGAATTAAATAAAACAAAACCAACTATAAACTAGTCAAGTGCATGTTTTCCTAAACTTGACTCGTAAGAATTTAATTTGTTTGTTCTTTTTCTTTGTTTTTTATGTTTCATTACTTTAAACTATATAGATAAAATTTCTAAACATCTCTTTTAAATTATGTTATTTTCTTTTCTTTAGAAATCACACTCTCTCACTACATGGAAGTAAACAAATCCAACGACTATCACATAATATTAAGTAAAATATTTTTCATATTAAGTAAAATTTGTAAGCGCTTCACAAAAATAGACTCTCTACGAAAAAATGAAACCAAAATTTACCAAGTTATCCTTGCATTGCTCAAATTCTACCTTAACTTTTAACTTCATCTAGTGATTGTACTAATTGTGCTTTTTGCATCTTCTTTAAATTGATTGAATTTAAAATTATGTATAAACTATTTGTACATTGCAACAAAGACTTCAAGGAGATATACATTTAAGTGAAGTTTAAACCTTATTGATCGTATAAAATTTTGTGTTGACAAGACTACAACTTGATTGAAGATTATCTAAAAAAGAAAAACTAGGTATTCACCAGGGAAAAAATCAATGTGTTAGGGGATAGTTATCACTTCTTAGAAGGTGTTGACCTCATTGGCTCTAGTGTAAATAAAACATGTCTCTAACTTTCTTCTAGCACTCACATTGATATTAATGGTACACTATTACTATCTCATAGATATTCATGAAATTGAATTATAAATATTAGTTCTTATTAATAATATACTAAAGTCAAATGTTATAAATTACAAGTGCAACACTAAAGTTTATTTCTAGGTGTTCAAAAATGACTACCTTATCACTTTCTACTAATGATTCGGTACATGATAGGTTTATTTGGATAATCATTTATCATGAGTAAGAAAGTCTCTAAATTTCTTATGGTACTTGTATTGATAGTTATGGTATACTCTTTACTATTTCGGTTTGTGATCATTGAATTGACTTGGAAATGTTATGTAATTTCAAATACCGTATTAAATTAAAATGGTACAATTTTTTCAACATTGAAGTTCACTTCCAAATGCTCGAAAATCGTTACCTTAACACTTGCTTTGTTGTTGCTTTCTGAAATCAAAGGTAAAACAACCTATCATGGGACCTATTTGTATGGAAAATGAATTTATCAACGTAAATGTATTTTTCCATTCTCAGTAAATCAATTCAGGAAAACCTTTTTCTACATATCCATAAGTATATAATTATGATGTTGCATGTAATTTATAGAGTATACAAATTTCCTATTTCACTTTAGCTTTAGGTTTTATATTGTTACTTTCTATAATGCATTTCTTTGAGAAAAGAATTTTCACAAGCATGTATTCATTGATGCTTGATAGGTTTCTTAACAAAGCAACAATTGCGATGATTTAGACCATCAACATAAAACAAATACTTATTGGAAGTTATATATAGTTACAAAAGTGGAAGAGGTGAAACTTATTCAAAGGTTGTTGTCGAAACATAACTACAAATGATTGTGGCATAATAATGTTATAAAGAATAGGTGTGGATATGTTTTCTTCCATTCTTTACATGATTATTATAACTAAGTGACAACAAGTAATGTGTTTCAAATAATAAAAGAATATGCCCTATGACATAATTCCTTTGAGCATTTTTCAAACTCAAGGACAACACTAGTTTGCACTGACCTAAACAAACCTCACTTGGACTACTTCTACATAGACAAGTCCATTGAATTACATGGAGAAAAACTTATAAACATGTAATAAGATTTTCAATATATATTATTGAAACATCTCGTGGAGAATATTTTGGGATGTGTTTCCACTTTCCTAAATGTTGCATGCTCATGTGTTATAAATCTCAAGAATTTTGAATATAATGCCACATGCAAAAAAACTTCTACAATTAAGTATATGTCTAATTTTGCATAAATTCAAAATATACCTCAAAGAAAAATGGCTTATTCCAGTGTTGACCTTTTCTCTACATTCATACCTATTTTCACATTCACCTAAATCACATATTACTTAATACTCTATCACATTAACTTTAACATAATCTACCATATCATAGCCTTGTTTTTATGCAATATGTGTTACTCTCATCCTAGCATCTTACCATCATTACATATTATTCCAATACTAACACAATTTATCATATAAGGGTTGATATTAAGGGAAAGGACTAGAGGCCCTTATTATTAAACAAATATATAATAATGAATTAGTGATGTCGTTTTTGACATGATAGATAAAAAATTAAATTGACATTTATAATTAAAAATTTTTGAATAATAAATGATATAATATCCTCCCATCTTTAAATTTATTAAAAGTTAAAAGAAGGGGGAAACACTTATAAAGCATGGGGTTCTCTTTGCATGCTTGATTATATTGGCTTAAAGGTAGTGACAGAGCTTCCAAAGAGTTCTTTGTTATGCTTCGCACCAAACATTCCTCTAATCAATTCAAAGCCATTTTTAAGGGAAAGTCTGACACACTACTCATTCGGATATTCTCCAAGATTTTATCCATTGCTACCATGGGGTTTTTTCCTCTCAAATTTCCACCATTGCTAGGGAAGAGACTATTTTAAAATGTCTGCAAGTTATGCCTTGCAAAGTCACACACCCTCAACAAGTAACATGTGATAGGTTTATGTCTCTCGTAGACCTTAAGAAAATAACCTTTCAAATGGCTTCGATAAATCTCCAGGTATCGATGGCTTCCCCTCTAAATTTTACAAGATCTTATGGGACACTCTAGGGTGATCTACATAATGTGTACCTTGAAGCTTTAGATTCCAACTCTTTGGGTGAACTAATTAACTAAGGAAACATCAAGTTTATCCCCAAGTTTGGAGACCCTGAACAAATTTCTAATTGGAGACCCATCACTTTGCTTAATATGTCTTACAAAATTATTGTTAAGGCTTTGTCTAATAGGGTTTCCAATCTCCTTCCTCTTATTGTTAGAAGTGAATAGACTGGTTTCATCAAGCACATGTACATCTTGGATAATATTATTGTTATTTGGGAAGGGATGGAATGGGCTCGACTCTCTAACCAAAAAACATTATTAAATCAAAATTGACAATGCTAAAGCTTATGATTGCATTGAATGGCCTTTCATTTTAGCTATGCTTCAATATTTTGGGTTTGGGTAGGGATTTGTTCACAATGTGTAGATGCTCTTTAACAATGTTGGGCCTACATCTCCATCATGGGGCTCAATCTTCCAGGTTTGGTTTGTTCAGATCCATTAGACAAGGGTGTCCTTTGGCCCCCTTGCTTTATGTGTTTGTCATTGAAGGGTTTAGTTATATGCTAGCCCACAATGCTTCTCAAAGTTTGGTTAAAGGGATCTCTCTACCCGCTTTGGATCAACAACTCATAAATGGCCACTTCACACGGACGATTCTTTTCTCACACTCTTGGAGGAGGAACAATATATTCAAAATGCTTTGGACTATTTGGATACTTCTTTCGACTTCGGCTTTTGGCTCCTCTATTCAATGAGAGAAAGCCCAATGTTATCAATAACCACAATCTCTTATCCTTTCATGGTTGGAAGGCACCTGTAATGGAGCTAGATTCGATCGAGCGGCAGTTCAAGTTTCTTGGCATTCCCTTTGCCTTTCAAGTCACTTTTACACAACTATGGGATTGTGTGGTTCAAAGGGTTGAGTGTAAGATTTCCTTTTGGATTACCAAGCCTCTCTTGGCAAGAAAGTTTCAAATATTCTCTAAGGTGTTAGTTGTTACTCATGTTTATTCTTCTTCTTATCGAGCTATGTCTAACGCTTCATATGCGAAACATGAGAGTTGTTGCGAGAATTTTTGTGGGCTAACTCTGAGGGGCATAAGGGTTTCCACATGGTTGTTTGGGATCTTTGTTGTCGGCCTTGGGTTGTTTGACATCAAACTCCAAGGATGTGATCTTTGTGTCAAGTGGTTAATCCATAGCTTGGAAGGTAATGAGGCTTGGAAGATTTTTCTTCGACATTAAATTTGTTGAGGCTCTCTATTGGGAAGGCAAACATATAAAGGTCTCAACTTCTAATCCCTTCTTCTCTTCCTTGTTTCAATTAAAATTGGGGGTACTTTCATTGCCCAAAGCATTTGGAAATCCTGGGAGTTGCTTAAACCACACCTAATTTGGAAGGAGGATGGTTTCAAATCTAGTATGTCTATTAACTCCTACTCTATTTGATGTTCATTTATTTTCACTTTTCATGATGGTCTTATTATGTTGGATCCTTGGGCTGAATGTATTAGGATTTTCATAAAAGGAATCAAGATGGTGGGCAATTTACTTTGCGAGACACTCGGATCTTGACTTTCTAAGCTCATGATTCTACTAAATTCAATATTCAACATCAAGACCCAAAACCAATTAGAAAAATTATTTCTTTCATACCTGATGAATGTGTGCACAAATTTGGCATCACCTTTGGTGTACCGTGATGGTGGGACTTTTACTAGCCCAATGTTATGTCTTTTTTCCATTCAAGCCTCATTTGGGGTACTCCTTAATGGCCCCTCAGTCGGTGCTCACTAACACTCTTAATCATTGTTGGAATATTACCTCCCATGAATCGGTTTGGAAATGTTGGTTTTAGAGGGTTTGGAGTGTTTTTATCGAACCCAAAAGCTCATTTTCTATGGTGTATTTTAACACAAAGGATTATAGTTGGGAACCAAATCAAGCATATGGGTATTAAAGCAACTTGTCTAGTTTGTCATCAACCAAAGTCTATCAAAGCATATTTTTGGTTTTCCCTCGGGATCAATCGCGTGGAAGTGGATTCATACCCTGTTTCAACCCTTTTCTCTAGAATTATTTACCTGGAAAATTATTCTCTTGGGGGACTCAACCTTATTACCTACCATTTACAACAAATTTTGGCACATCTTCAAAACTGATATTCTTTTTCATCTTTGGAAAGACATAAATAATGTCATTTTTAATGATGTTTCCATGGAAAAATTCCATGTTACTAATAAAGTGGTTGTTATCTCCACTGTGATGCTCTAGATCGAGAAATATCGGCTAGAGGTCGAGCACCTCCAACGCTTATTTAACTATTGGGCCACAACCGCCTATGCGATTAGTCACGTGCCTCCGGATGTCCTTACTCATTATCACTTGCCACCTCGTGTATGTCACTCTCCTCCTCCACCTTGGGGCCGGGGGAATCATAGATGTCGATCTCGGAGCCAACAGATCCCTTCTCCTTAACAACATTGGTCTCCTCACTCTCAGACCCACTTCCCTACTCATGGCGGGGTCTTTGGGTGAATTTGTGATTCTGTTGGCGCTGGTTGGAATGCCCCGTAATAAGGAAAATTCTCATGGTTAGATCTTTCCATTTCTCCCTCTTGGTCTTCTACTAAGGTTCTTGAGTAGCAACAATAACAATAACAACAAGAAAGAGGGTGGGAGCCCATCCTGGAAACAACTCACCCCTTTATTTTTGGCTAGGGTGAAAAACCCGACAACCCTCCGCCTCCTCCTCGATCCTCCATGTTTGTGGTTGTGGCCTAGCTTTCATGGCTCCTTGTTTCATTTTCCATTTTCAATTGATTATCACACTTTTATAATGATTTTGATGTAAACTGGCCTCTTTCTTGAGGCCTATCTGGCTCGATATGCTTTGCATTTTGGGGTGTGACTTTTTCCACCTAGTTTTTGTACGATTAGCATTGTACATATCTTGTTTATATATATATATATATATATATATATATATATATATATATATATATATATATATATATATATATATATATATATATATATATATATATATATATATAATCTATAGCAAATCCCAAAAAGAAGGGGAAAATTTAACCAATAATTATGCCAAAAACATTCCTATAATGACATCTTGGGTTGTAATGGAGTGAGTTGTTCACTTTTATATTCAACATTAAATTTAACATCCATTTAATCATCATGTGACAGTTCATCCATAAATTTGACTTCCATTACATTGTCACTTAAATTTTTTTCTTTCCTTTTTTCTCGAAGAAGTTAATAAAAAAATAATAATATCTTGTCCATATTTTGGGCCCTTTTTTCTTGGATAATTTTTTTGATAACAACATAGTGACATAAATTAGAAATCGATAGAGAATTTAATGAAGTTATTGATTAATGTGGTATGTGAAAAATCTAAACTAAGAACCTTAAAATTGATATGTATTGATGCATTTCATGTAGACACATTTATTTTATATATATATATATATATATATGTTTTACTTACACTACACTAACATAACTATTTGGTGCCTCGAGATTGATATCTCTCGGCATATTTTATGCCAAAGGTGTATCTGCAAATTAAAATAAGGGCGTTAATGGTTGCATAAACACTAACATGGATGTGACATCGTATCATCGATGACACATCCAATGGCCCCTCTTTTGATACATCCAACGAGATGGTTTATTCTTTTTGCATCTAACACATCCTTGACAAAGATGGTACGAGAGAAATCAGTCTCGGGAATCTCTTATGTCGCCCCTTCAAACAGAGTTTCCAATCGAGAAATCTAGCGGGGTAAATCTTGTATCAAACAAATTAGATGCAATCTTCTCTATCCAGTAATTGTTGTCTTTCACAGTTTTTTCATCTTTTTTCTTTTGTCATAGCGGTGGTGGTGGCCTACAAGGTCAGAACCAGGGAGTCACAATTCATAGTCATTGATTACACAAAATCCCATTCTCCCTTGTAAATTATGGAGACATACTACAGTGCATAAAAGACAAATTAATTAAACCACTTATGGATAAATTTATAGACATAAAATAATGTCGAGATTCAAATCTGACTCATATGGATGTAACGAAAGTCCCCAAATTTCCAATATTGATATTAATATTTACATTAATTGTGTGTGCATGCGTACGTGTGTGTGTGTGTGTGTGTGTGTGTGTGTGTGTGTCTTGCATGTGTATGTATGTGTGTGTGTGTGTGTGTGTGTGTGTGTGTGTGTGTGTGTGTGTGTGTGTGTGTGTGTGTGTGTGTGTGTGTGTGTGTGTGTGTGTGTGTGTGTGTGTGTGTGTGTGTGTGTGTGTGTGTGTGATTTAATAAAAATATAATTAATTATTATTTTCAGAGTAACTATTGTACCTAATGATATACAAATGCTAGTATACTAATAACGAGCAATAAGAAAGTAATGATATGAAACTACGAGTGAGAAGGAGAGACATAGGGACTTAGTTGATTTTGAATGAACAAGAAGTGATCTAGGTAGGTGAATAGCTAGTAACGGGAATGTAAACAACGTCGTCACTTTGTAAATAGGAGGATCTAAGATCTGGAGGCTGTGTTAGACAGGAGCGCCCACGGGAGGAATGGAGCACACTAGGCACTAGTGTACGTGTAAGTGCTTTGGATCTTATATTTTCTGTGCAGGATAAGCTTTGTTGTTGGTCCCTATTTTTCACAATGGATTTATTGTTTGATCTCGTGAATGTACTTGTAACCTATAAGAAAGAAGTTCACCTACACATACCCACAAACCACATCAAACCTAAAAAGGAAAATGCAGATTGGGGATTTAGGTTGACCTTGACGGTCACCCGAAGAGTGAACTTACGACCGAGGCGTTGCACTACATCTCATCCGCATGTAGTTTTTGTGTGTGAGTGTATAGAAATGATGCCCTAGGATGCCTTTGTGTAAGTTGCATAGTGATAGCGAACTAGATCTAGAATGTAGAAAATGTATAGAATGTATAGGCTGAAATAAAATAGACTTCCCCTCCTATGTTGTGTATGTAGAAGTGATGCAACCCTTGTCCCTTGAATGAGTGTGTTAAATGGATGCCTTTGATGCTCTTTGTGCATTTGGACTCAAGATTAAGTGGTAGTATGTAAAAATTAGTACTTGGTCCCTTATTTTGAAAACATAATTGTGTATTTATATGATTCCTTTATTTGAATTTTGTAATTGACAATTGAAAGGTCGACCCAAAGTAGTAAAAAGTAATTAAGAAGCAAAAGGGTTAAAAAGGATAAGAAAAAGGTAAAGAGGGACGGGAGTGCTAGGAGGATAGGAGTGTTTGGTGTTAGTTTCCTAATTGTGCACTAGTATCAGAGGTCATAGAAAGATAAAACAATCAAATTCCAGCAAGAGTGCAAGACATATAAGGTCAATAAAAATGCAAAAGACAACAAAAGGCTAAAGGGAGTTAGAAATTACTAGTTTTCTTGCTTAGGAATCATGTAAATGTTAGCATGCTTTTAGGACCTACAAATATACCCAGTGCATAGATTTTATGCCTATAGTGTGTGTGTGTGTGGATATACAATTTAAATAAAGTTACAAATGTTGAAAAATAGTTGCAATTATGTTGACTAGGTGAAATTTTAAGAAAAATTGAGGTTCGTTAACTATTATGGAATTTTGTTGCGATCACAAGTGTATGTCTATATGCTTTAGAATTTTGAGATTCTTTATCCAATATTGAGAATATGACGCGTAACATAAGGATATGTCTATTTCCTTGGGTATTTCGTCGTGTTCGAGGAGCACTCGATCACATGAAGGCTTTACAAAGAGGATTCCAACTTTTTCTATTTGGACGATGTAACAGATTTGTTGGAATGGAGAACATAAAGTACAAATGTATTTGTAAATAAAATTACTATCAACGTTATTGGAACTCATCCTATTATCTTTTATTAAAAACATAAACAAATTTATAAATAAATAACTATTATTATTACCCTTACTGATAAAGTTTTAAGAAATAGTGGTTGGTTGGTGTATATAGTTTGGAATAAAGAATTTGTCGGGAAATATATTCATCTTTGGATTTTCCTTTCTTATATTTTGGACTCCTTAAGTGTTAATTACACTCACGTGAATAATGTGAGCGAGATCGAGACAACAAAGTGGAGCATAGAAAGTTGATATTATTTGGGTAGGAATAATGCGATCGATATCAAGATGATAAAGTGGAGCATAAATAGCTGATATTCTTTGGGTAGGAACAATCTGAGTCATGGAACAAGCGTGGGACATGAAGGTGTTTGATTCCCACATTTTCTTTCCAAAATTCCATTCATGTCTTCATCTTATCTACCAAATTAAATGTTGTCCAATCGAAAACTTTGACAAGTTGTAAAATAAAATAAAAATAACAAAGCCCAATTTTTCCATATTTTCTCAAAATATTTCGGTTCTTTCGGTGTGTACAAAGTGGCTAGGTGTGGGCGACGTAGAACTACCGAGACAAGTTAATGACACTAAATGCGTGACCCCTCCATAGATGCAATCTGATGTTATTGTTAAAATCCATACTATTTTTTATTAATTTGACTCATGTTATTCAATACTTATTTCACCATATTCGTACACTTCCACTGAAAAATTGTCTCCTTGTTTTCTCCTCGATATGGAAAATATTTTAATCAGACCTTCTTGATATACATCAAAATATCTTTCTGAATTTGTCACTTCTCAAAAATAAAGAAAAATAGAAAACCAGACCAACCTATAAGAGTTATTCTAAAACTTTCAATCTGCAAACAAAATCTACCTGGTGATCATATGACCAACTGCTAGAGGAGCTCAATCATCATTGATTGTTCACACATAGCCTATTTTCCAGTAATTAATTGAGAAAAAAATTGAAAGGGGGGTAAAAATTTACTAGAAGCCAACATTGTAGTTGGGTTTCGAACTTGGAGCCTATTGGATTTTTCTGTTTTTTTTTCCACTTTAAGTGCAAATTTCACATATGTAAATAATGTGAGCATGATCGAGATGATAAAGTGGAGCACAAATAACATATATTATTTGGGTAGAAATAATTTGAGTCGTGGAATACGTGTGGGACATGTAGTTATTTAATTCCCACATCTCATAGATGTAATTGTCACGTGTTGGGGGTGAAAAGACCCAAGGAGCCAATATTTTTATCCGCATCCTACCAATTGCCATAAAATAATATAAAAAAACCCACAAATCACAAATCCTCCATTGTGTCAACAAAACGTGAGCTGTAAGAGCATACATCGTCACTTATATATACATAAAAATAAAGGCCAACTATGAATCATCCACATACAAAACTACACGATACCGGTTGTTAAATTTGTAATGTTATGAAGTAATTATATTATAAGCCATTTTTCTAAACTAGAAAGATGTGAGAAAAATTTGACAAATGACAAACCACATAAGCTTCAAATTGAAACATTCCCTCCTTATAACCTTGGATGAGCTAGAGGATCTAAGGAGGACCCAAGTGTGTACACTAAAAATTAAATTTACTCCTTTGCAAGTGCCTCAAACATAAGTACATTAATAGGTGTTTCGAATGGGAGTCTCGGTCGTTGCTCCTAACACACATCGAGTTGACTCGGTCACAAATGTGCATGAAATCGATGACATAAAAACCTTCAACACATAATTTCCATATCTAACATATGTAGACTTTGGTATTCAAACATATGCATGTTTCGTGGAAGTATTCATCATTGATGTCTTGCTTTCTGAGATATCTCGAGAGTATGTTGCCTCTACGACTTGTATACCACAACCCCTTTCTCTTTCAAATGATTGATAAAAATGGCACATGTGGTTCATATATGCTTGTCGGTAAGAAAGAATAGTTTGGCATTGGTTCTCCCCACATTTTCCCCATGTTGTCCCAGATTTCACCTTAAAATCGGGACTACCCATTTGAAAACATTTTGTTCTTTTTAAAATAACAAGTCTTTTCATGTTTTTATTGCGAGAAAATGTTTGTATTATGTTAAGATATTCCCAAAGTGAACCATATGAGCCAATTTTGACAAATACCCAAATGTTGAAACTCATTTTATCCCTTCGCCAAGTTTTGTCTGTGGGAAATTTTTATTTAATTATTTATTGAATAAATAATGCCCCGTTTGAAGTAAATTGTGCTCCGGTTGAATCATGTTGAAGTTTTGCATGCCAATATTCACTCATCTCAATAGGGTTTTCACCAGGAATGAATTCAGGGCATTGTCTACAACTTCTGGCAACGCGTTTTTGCTTTTATTTATTTCTTTTGCGTTTTTCTCCAATTTTCTCCACAGTTTCTCTATGAAATTCCCCTAGGTCTGTTCTTTGTCCAGTATAGTCTATTTAATTGCTTGAAGCATCTAGAGATCATCTATTGACGCAACACCAGAAGGAATCAGCCTCAAAATGCAAACTTTTGACCAAAAAAGATGAAGTCATGCACAAAAAGCCTCTCCCAGGCAAGTCACATTTTTTGGAATTAATGAGTGTAAGCTGCAATGGGATTTTTGGTAGTGGTAAGCAGGCGAGAATTTCTTACCTACCTTACAGGTACTTTTTCCCATGAAGTCAAAGTCACTTAAGTTGTGATGGGAAAATTAGAGGCGACAGGCAGGTGAGAATTTCTTACCTGCCTTGCAGGGTACTTTTTCCCATGAAGTCAAAGTCACTTAAGCTGCGATGGGAAAATTAGAGGTGGCAGGCAGGCGGGAATTTCTTACCTGCCTTGTGGGTGAATTGTAAGGGATTCTGACATAATTAAAAGAAAAAGAGCTCAGACAAATATTGTTCTAGCCATGATAAAGCATGATGAAATAAAAGGATCAGCAGAATCATGCATAGCTTCCAGATTTTCTAAAGTCAATGATACAAACATAGGCCCTGAACCTATCACCAATTTAATTGGCAGATCCAAATCTCATAATTGCAAAGGCTTCCAACAAAAATCCATCCTCTTGTTTCTAATGGCCGTGTAGAAGTTAATGTATGGAAATTCCTTCCAGGATCTTGTGCATGTGCTCCCAATCTTCTAGTTGAAGCCTTCATTGAATTTACTTGTATTTGCATTCGCCCGGAGTGCTTTTTAGAATTTAAAATTGCTCATATGCAATTAAAAATAAAAAATGATGAGTTTTGTCTGAATTATTTACGACAAACATTGCATTGGTGCATGTATTGAAGAAGAATTGCAAAAGCTTCAAGGATAAAAGGGAAGACAGGTCAAAGGCAATACCCACAAGCAAATCACAGTCATGCATAGCTTCCAGATCCAGTTTGGTGAGAATCAAAGGCAAAAGAGTCAACCGCATGTAGAATATGGAAGAAGAACAAGATTGAGAGTGTTGCAGCTTTCTTCTTATTTCTTTTCCTCTTTCTTTTATTTTCTCCAACAAATTAATTGAGCAATCAATTAAATTATAAAACTTAAGTGATTGGTTTAAAATTCGTTACTTGAAGAAGTCAATTACTTGGAAATAGGTGGCAGACATGCAAAATAGAAGGTTTTATTTTTCAGTTATAAATCATGCATGTCATGCAAAGAGGAATTCCAGGAGGAAGATTGCCAGTTGTTTCCCTTTTCATAGCTTCCGCATGCGGGAATTCATTTAAAGATTCATATTTGTAATTGCCCTTTATACACTATAAATAGAGGAAGAACCTACGGGTTAAGGCATCATAATTTGTAATTAACATTCTTGTGTTCTAGACTTTGAGTTGAAACCCTTGATAGCCTTTTAAAAGCTGAGGCATAGAAAGGAAGCAGATTTTCGAAGAACTTTGTGTCAACAGTGCATTTTGTTTCTTATTTCATTCTAGATCTATTCATAAACTTTTTGTTATTCTAGATCTAGATCTGAAACTTTCCTTTGCTTTGAATTATGTATTTCATGATTTATTTGTTTTAATCTATGTGCATGCAATCAACTCTATAAAGTATTGATTGGGTTGCACATCTTCTCTCATTTCTTCCCGTTTTCTATTATTTTCCTCTTTTGTAAATTTTTCCTTTCTTTTATAGTTGCTTACTTGCTGCAAAATTGTTTAGTTATGGTTCATGAGCTATATAGTTAAAGTAACACCAACAAATAGATATTATGACATATAATTGACAAAATCTTACAAAGAAGCCTCACCGGTAAATGAGGGAGATTTATCTCATGACTACCTAGGTTTTTAGCTGTGTAGAAAATCTAGCCAACAGTTTTTGGCGACTCCGCTGGGGAACAACACAAATTAGCAAATCAGAGTTTTCTCTTGTCAGTTCCCTTTTATATTATAAGCTCAACTTGGTAACGTTCATTCACGTGGTCTAGCAGATCTCAAGGAAGGATCAACCATTTTTATAGATTGCAGGAGCAGTTTAATTTCAGTCATCCTCCTCAAGTTAGAAGTCGTAGATCCAGTCTTTCACCAGGAAGAAGAGTGCAAACTCATCCAGATCCGGATCATCTTCATCGATAGCTGGAATTATTCACCAAGTCTATTCTCAAAGAAGATGCACTTTGTTCATCATGATGCATAATCAACCACTTGCCCTTGCAACACCTGTTCCACGGGGTGTAACCTTTGGACCTCTGAATCTGACTCCTCCATGCATGATCTACCTAAAGGGACGAGAAAGAATTTTCCAAAATTATTTGGAGATGGAAAGTAGAATCCAGATGATCACTTGGTTGTGTTCTTTATATCCTATGGAGTGCTCGCCGTAGAACATGAAGATGTGTCTGTCTGGATTTTCATAGAGACTCTACATGACTTGGCTGGAGAATGGTTCTACCGGCTAGCTCCTGGCACCATAACCAGCCCCAGCCACTTATGAGAGATGCATTCTGAAAAGATTCAAGCCAATGAAGATTCTAGTACATTGATAACCCAGTGACTCAATTTGAATAAGGAGCCACAAGAGCACATACGAGATTTTATTGCAAAATTCCAAAGAATACTTTACAAAATTCTGGCATCTACTTCTCTAAATGATGAGAATCAAAAGGTATTCTTCATCAATGTTTTGCTTCTTGAAGTAAGCTATCAACTGCGAAGAGCATGTCCTGCTGATTTGTTAGCAACCCAAAACATGGCGGTTGAAATTGAAGATGACCTCATCATTTTGGAAAGATAAAGAGTAGCACTTCTAAAACCGAAAGTTCATCTTCTCGCTACTACATCTGATTCACTATTACAAAAGTTAGCAAATGAGATGTTACAGATGAAGAAACAAATCACTCAAATGGCTCAAGGCAAAAACACTGCCCCTGCTCGGAATTTCAACAACAACAACAACAAGCTGAAACCGCATTGTTGGTTCCTAAAGATTAGCAATTAAAGTTGCTCCCAGAAACAACATGGAGATGGATGAAGAAGACCAGGAAGCTGACGTTGATTAGTTTGAGAATGATGATTTTGTAGGTCCTGCTGGCAACTCCAACATTAATTACCTAAACTACAAATTTGAACATGACAATGAGAAGCTTCGAGAACACCAACAATACGACGGAAGTATGAAACATTTCTTAGGAATGGAACAAGCTAGAAAGAAAGGAGTAAAACTCCTCAAAGCCCAAGGAGATGTTGAACTTCTAGTAGAGAGCAAGTTCGAGGGAAAATCAAGTCGAAGGAGATAAGATGAAGCATTACGAGAGATAGATTACTTTATGCCACATTCGATTTCTGACCTTCTCAGTCCATTCCTACAAATAAAAATTCCAAGCGAGACTCTTTGGCGGTCACTGCTGCACTATTGAATCCGAGATAGACCACTTTGTCCATATGCAGACAAGGAAACTATAAAGTGGAGATGGTCTACCACCCCAAAGTCTCTGGTAATGTTGAACAGGGGCAGACTTTCAATGACAACAAACAAACATCTGCATGTCTGCATGTTGAAGGAAATAAATTTCCACCACAACGAATAGTCACAGACAAAATTGATGTGGGTTATGATGAGAATAGTGGAATAATCCAACCAAAAGGTAACAAAATCCCCAAGGGTTTAGTTTCCTTAGTGGAGACTTTTGACAAGCATGATCGGTACCTGAATAAGAACAAAGAATATGGCGATAGTCATTCCTCAGAAATGTAGTTGGTAAATCTGGAAATGGAGGAAGTTGATGCAGACTTATCCACCATAGAGAGAAGAAAGGATGAGTCACCACTGGATGAAATTGATAAGGACTTGCCCAAGGTATTTAACAAAAAGGCTAGAGAAAGGAAGTTTGAGATCGGAGACTGGGTACTCTGGTGGGACAAGAGACATGAACCAAGGGGCATGCATGGAAAATCTGATTCACTCTGGAAAGGGCCCTTCGTGATTAAGAGAGCTATCGGAATGAATACTTTCTTCCTTGCCTACCGAGATGGAATTGAGTTATCACTGTCTTTCAACGGGTAACATCTGAAGTTGTTCAAGAACTGAGATACATGGTAAAACTGTTTGTATATAAATAAAACTTTGTTGTTATCTTTTCTTTTCTTTGTTTTGTTTTGTTTTTGTTTGCCTGACCCCGAGCCCAATGGACAAGACACAAAACCAGAGATGTTGGGATCTCATCTTCACTCCTTTCATTTTGAAAGAGGCAAAGATGTCCATAGACAAAGTCGATTGGTGTCCCTAGATTTCACCTTGAAATCTAGGACTACCCATTTGAAATTTTTCGTTCTTTTTAAAATAATGGGTCTTTTCGTGTTTTTATTGCCAGAAGATGTTTGTATTATGTTAAGATATTCCTAGTGAACCATATGAGCCAATTTCAACAAATACCTAGATGTTGAAACTCATTTTATCCCTTCGCCAAGTTTTGTCTGCAAGAAATTTTTATTTAATTATTTATTGAATAAATAATGCCTCATTTGAAGTAAATTGTGCTCCGGTTGAATCCTGCTAAAGTTTTGCATGCTAGTATTCACTCATCTCAATAGGGTTTTCACCAGGAATGAATTTAGGGCATTGTTTGCAACTTCTTGGAACGTTTTTTGTTTTTATTTATTTCTTTTGTGTTTTTTCTCTGGTTTTCTCTGCAGTTTCTCTGTGAAATTCCCCTAGGTTTGTTCTTTGTCCAGTATACTCTGTTTAATTGCCTGAAGCATCTAGAGATCATCTGTGCGACGCAACACCGGAAGGAATCAACCTCAAAATGTAAACTTCTGACCAAAAAAGATGAAGTCATGCACAAAAATCCTCTCCCGGGCAAGTCACATTTTTGGAATTAATGAGTATAATTTGTAATGGGATTTTTGGTAGTGGTAGGCGGCGAGAATTTCTTACATGCTTTGCGAGGTACTTTTTCCTATGAAGTCAAAATCACTTAAGATGTTATGGGAAAATTAGAGGGGGTAGGCAAGCGAGAATTTCTTACACCGCCTTGCAGGTACTTTTCCCATGAATTCAAAGTCACTTAAGCTGCGATGGGAAAATTAGAGCGTGCAAAAGGCGGAAATTTCTTACCGCCTTGTAAGGTACTTTTGCCCATGAAGTCAAAGTAACTTAAGATGCGATGGGAAAATTAGAGGCGGTAGGTAGGTGAGAATTTCTTGCCTTGCGGGGTGAATTGCGAGGATTCCAACATAATTAAAAGAAAAAAGAGCTCGACAAAGATTGTTCCGACCATGATAAAGCATGATGAAATAAAAGGATTAGCGAGAATCATGCATAGCTTCGGATTTTCTAAAGTCAATGATACTGAGATATAGGCCCTAAAACTATCACCGATTTAATTAACAAATCCAAATCTCGTAATCGCAAAGGATTCTAGCAAAAATTCATCCTCTTATTTCTAACTTGTGCAGCTGAGTGTAGAAGTCATTGTATGGAAAATTCCTTCCAGGATCTTGTGCATGTGCTCCCAATCTTCCAGTTGAATCCTTCATTGAATTTACTTGTATTTGCATTAGCCCATAATGCTTTTTAGAATTTAAAATTGCTCATATGTAGTTAAAAATAAAAAATGATGAGTTTTGTCGAATTATTTACGACAAACATTACCTTGGTGCATGTCTTGCGAAGAAGAATTGCAAAATCTTCAAGGATAAAAAGGAAGACATGTCAAGTCAATACATGCAAGCAAATCACGGTCATGCATAGCTTCGAGATCCGAGTTTGGTGAGAATCAACAACAAAAGAGTCAACCACATGCAAAATATGGAAGAAGAACAAGGTGAGAGTGTTGTAACTTTCTTCTAATTTCTTTTCCTCTTTCTTCTATTTTCTCGACAAAGTAATTGAGCAATCAATTAAATTATAAAACTTAAGTGATTGGTTTAAAAGTCGTTAGTTGAAGAAGTCAATTACTTGGAAATAGGTGGCAGGCATGCAAAATAAAAGGTTCTATTTTTCAGTTATAAATCATGCATGTCATGAAAAGAGGAATTCTAGGAGGAAGATTACCAACTGTTTCCCTTTTCATAGCTTTCGCATGCGGGAATTCATTTAAAGATTCCTATTTGTAATTGTCCTTTATACACTATAAATAGAGGAAGAACATATGGGTTAAGGCATCATATTTTGTAATCAACATTCTTGTGTTCAGGACTTTGGTGAAACCCTTGATAGCTTTTTTGAAAGTGAGGAATAGAAAGGATGCTGATTTAGAAGAACTTTGTGTCAACGGTGCATTTTGTTTCTTATTTCATTCTAGATCTATTCATAAACTTTGTGTTATTCTAGATCTAGATATGAAACTTTCCTTTGCTTTGAATTATGTATTTCATGATCTATTTGTTTTAATCTATGTGCATGTAATCAACTTTGTAAACTATTGATTGGGTTGCACATCTTCTCTCCTTTCTTCTTGTTTTCTATTATTTTCCTCTTCTGCAGATTTTTCCTTTCTTTTACAATTGCTTACTTGCTACAAAACTGTCTAGCTATGGTTCATGAGCTACATAGTTAAAGTAATACCAACAAATAGATATTATAACATATAAGCGAAAAAAATCTTACACGGGAGCCTCACTTTGGTAAATGAGGGAGATTTATCTCATGATCGCTTAGGTTTTTAGCTATGCAAAAAATCTAGCCAACACCCTAACTCTTGAACATCTAATTATAGTTTAATAATAATCATTTTTTAAAAGTAAAGCGTTGAAAACTAAATTAATAATAATAATAATTATTATTATTATTTTTAAAGAAAATTTGAATTTTATCTTTGGGAAATTCACCATAAAATTTGTGTTCTCTCATCCCACTGAGGCTATGTTGAAAAGATTGGAAATGGGATCCTTAAACATTGTTTAAGAGATATTCTCTAGCAAGGCTTTTAATTTCTTTTACCAACATTTCCCATCTGTATAACCTTAATTTCCATTGGGCTATTCATTCTTTTGTGCATTTTTGGAAGAAAAAGTTTATTACAATATGGAATGCTATTTTTAAACCCAAGCTTACTCATTTTTCTTCGTGTTTAAATTATTAGGGTTTTCCTTTCATCCTCAATCTTATACATCAAGGTGCTCTGCTGACCACGTTACGCATTCTACAACCACATTGCTCTTATGCACCTTTTAGGGTATACCAGAAATGTCAAATTGCCTTGTCTTAGATTAATAATTTTTCCAAGTCATTTAGACCTGATCCTTTTCACATACAAAACATCATTTTCAGAGATTGGCCTTTCATCCCTATCATATTTCCTTATATTTAGAATGCTTTTAGAGTGGAAATTCTTTTTAATTTGGAAAGAGATAAATTCAATGATTTTTAATTATAATATTATCAATTGTAATATGTCGACTTATGATAAATAAATGATTATTTCAAATGTCTTTTTACTCATGAAAGTGCGATCACTGGAATGTGGTATTGGAGTTTACCTATCTTTATACATTTCTTTATCATTGAAAAAATGATCCTTGTATCATGGCTTGTGTCTCAATTCCATTTACTTCTTACGATCCCTCATTGAGAGGACTATGCACTATTACATCCAATCTCATTTCCTTCTCACAACCACTCATAGTGAGGTTTGCCACATGTTTACACCCTTAAGAATATAGTGTATATTAATATATATGATGTACTCAATGGATTTGTATAGGATTATTATTCTAAACTAATTAATAAACATTAACTTGATGCACATTCAAAATAAAGCATTATTAGTTTAAATTATGTAAAAACAATACTTTGACTTCTTCATTGCATCCCCTTCCGTATTTTCCCTGGTAAAAACCCATAACACATTTTGACAATATGTTAATGACCCATCTATACTCCCATATGTCCAAACCCTATTTGTATCAACGACCTTGAATTGATCTTTGTCATCCATGTACGCTGTGTTTTACGCCCTATCACCACGAATTGAGCGTCTTGTCACTATCTTGCCCTTTGCCCCTTTCATAGTTCCTTCCTCCTATAAGGCGTTATTTTTGTTTTTGATTGAGCGTAAAAAACTACTCAATACTTGTTTAATCACATCCGCCCCGAAAAATTCTCTCATTATTTTCTCCTCAAGTAAAGCAAATTTATTAAATTTTACTAAACCAAATTTATTTAATCAAAAGCTATGTGGTTAATTTATTTAAATCTATATACCATGATATGGTGGAAAATTTGTAATAAACATGTTATTTAGGAAGAATTTATTTAAATCATGCACGTTCAATTGTTGCAATAATAATCATTAATAAGACCTAAGTATATGCCAAAATATCTTCCCAAATTTGTTACCTCTCAATTTTTTTAAAATTATAAGTAAACCAATATAAACTAAATTTGATATAAAAAGGTGTAAGTTTCCACCCTCTATCATATTGGATTTTTGGCATTTTTGTTTTGGCCACTTTAAGCGTAAATTACACTCATGTGAATAATGTGAATGAGATCGAGACAATACAATGGAGAAAATATAACAAATGTTCTTTGGGTGGGAACAATATGAGTTGTGGAATAGGTGTGGGACATGCATGGTTTTAATTCCCACATTTTTATTTTTGACTTTTCGTTCATGTCTTTGCCTTATCTAGCAAATTAAATATCGTCCACTCAAAAAACTTGACGCCATAAAAAAGAAAAATAACAAAGCTTGATGATGGATAATTTTTTTCCTTTCATTCAAATGTCCATTCCCAAGAGGGCCTTAATTATCAATGATTTTTCCTACAATGCCTAGTTTTCTACAATTACTCAAGCTTAAAACTGAAAAGCATGCTTACAAAGTACTATAAGAAGCAATTAGTTTGGTTGGGTTTTGAACTTGGCACTTGTTGAATTCTCACCAATTTTTATTTTGGCCCCTTTAAGCTTGCATTTCACTCACGTGAATAATGTGCACGAGGTTGAGACAATTAAGTGGATTACAGATATCATATATTATTTGGGTAGGAACAATTTGCTCCGTGGAATAGGAGTGATACATGTAGGTATTTAATTCCCACCCTTTAATTTCCAACATTACATTCATGTCTACATCTTACCTATCAAGTTAATCATCGTCCGATCAAAATGCTTACTTCCATGAAATAAAAAAATAACAAGCTTGATTGAAATATAGAATCTACCTTTCACTGATATGCTTAATGGCTTAAGGGCCTCAATTATCGATGGTTGTCGCACACCACCGCTTTCTGCAATTACATGAGCATTCATTTGGAAAGCAAGGATGCAAGTGCTGCTGACAACACGAAGCATTCCAAATGGGTTTTTAATCCTAAACCTTTTTGAGTTTTCCCTTTTTAATTTTTTCCTCTTTGTGAGATTAAAATGCTTAAGTGGAGCATGGATAATAAATATTATTTGGGTAGGAAATATTTGATCCGTGGAATAAGTGTGGGACATGCAAGTATTTAATTCACACCTTTTAATTTCCAACATTCCATTCATGTTTTGCGTCTTGTCTATCACATTTAACAACTTAAAAGGGGGTTGCGTAAATTGCTATAAGAAACAAACATTGCGTTTGGGTTTTCAACCTAACACTGTTGGAATTCCTCATTTCTTTGGACCCCTTAAGTTCACATGAATATTCAAAATGATATAACAACTATAAATTTAAGTACTTGTACCAATTTTTGTTGGGGAGAAATAATTCGAGTCGCGAAATAGGTGCCAAGCTTGCAAGTACATAATTTCCATTGTCCAAACAAAATCATCAACACCCTATATATCACACACGCACACACACACACACACATACACTCACACACACACACATGTAAAGAGCATACCCTTTTTTTGTCGATCATCGTTGAATGACAAATTCATCACGATTCTGCCGATGACAAAAACCCTAGTCGAGTTTCCAAAACAATACATTATTAGTTTCCTTCTCTCCTCCCCGCTTCATTCCTCCACCCCTTCCCTTTCGACATTCACAGAGGATGTGCACACCATTTCTTCCCTGGTTCCAAACAAGGAACAATGTATGTTGTTCCTTGTACTTCTTATATCATTGCCAGTAATGTTTGTTGATGGATGACACCATCACAACTATTACCGAGGAATAACCTTTTCATTGTCCTCATAGCTATTGAAAAACCCCAATCCAAAATGTGTATGCAATTGCTACCTCTTGATGATAGGTCCACTCCACATCTTCCTATTTTTGTTGTGTCCCATGGAACGTGCACTTGAATTTACCTTGCATTTAAATGTCTTCTAACTACCTAATAAATGTAAGAGCTGAAATTGCAAACATTTTTCACTTCGTCAGAATTGTTTGACCACCCATTACTTTCCAAGATATCTCCACAAATGTTTGTATCGATGTCTTACATAATCCACCTTTTCTACTTCAAACGATTAACATAAATGTCATGTGGTTGTTGGAGGGTGGAGTCTCTGATTGCTTTCCTATTCCAATTTCCTCACGCTTGCACTTCTCCACCCATAGACCCCTTCTTGTTTGCCCCTCTTCCTCTCTAATTATTTCTCTCCACTTTCACTTCTTCACTATATCCCCTTCAACATTTTCATCCTAGATTTCACGTGCAATTGCTAGTAGATAGATCTATTTAAGATATCTATGTTAATATATGAGATAAAAATGAAATAATTATTTTGTTGAAACTATATCATGCATAAGTGTAATTAGAATAGTTGATTGTAATTGACGGAAGTAAAAAGAATTAATAATTTTTATTATACAGCTATACCTAGTACCTGCTCTCAGTCATCCATTTTCTAATATTTTGAAGGCATTTTTCTTTTATTGCAATCTATAGGTATAATATAAACACACAGCGAGCAACGCGAGCCAAAATAACAACGGTTTTCCAATTTGTGGCAGCTAGGTTTATGCCCGCGATCATATTAGGCGATGGAGAGATTGCAGAGAATTTTCTCAGGCGCGGGCGGCATGGGACCACCCGCTACAGACGGCCCAATGCTTGATTCATCAGAGCAGGTCTACATTTCATCGCTCGCCCTCCTCAAAATGCTCAAGCACGGTAAATTGTGTTATTTTTATTTTTTCAATAATGGTTGGCGTTCACAGTTTTGGCAACAAGATTCGATTGAAAATGGGTTTTTATTTTTAATTTTTCCGTGTCTGTTTGTCTTCTTGTTTGTAATTCAAGCTTTACAACACACTTCTTTTAAAAGATTTTAAATCCTTGGCATTTAGATTTTTGGCAACGAATTTTGATTAATTTAGGGCTTTTTCTCTGGCTTTTTCTTTTTACTTGCCAAATTTTGTTCATTAAAAAAATAAAAATTCTTTGGCCTTTGAATTTTAGGTGACAAGATTTTATTAATAGGAAGATTTTTGTGTTCGCCATACGTTTTAAAAAGAGATTTTAATTCTTTAGCCTGTAAAGCTTTTGGCAACAAAATTTAAGGGCTCTCTGGGTTTTTCGCTAAGTTTTAGGCCAAGGACAGCTAATATTATGGTGCAGGGTAAGTTTTAGACCATATTCTTAAAATTTGTAAACAGAAGTGATGTTAGAATGAAACTTATAATCTTTGCACTGCATCCTCAGACTTTTCCAGAGGCAAGAGATGCACACTTTAGGTAGTCTGTCACATTTCTTAAGATATACTGTATTAAGGATGCCCACAGACTTTTCTAGACGTAAGGGATGTGCACTATAGGCAACGTGTCACATTTCTCAAGATAAAATGTGCCAAGGATGCCCATCAACTGACGTATGATCCTCAGACTTTTCTAGAGGTAAGGGATGCACACTATAGGTAGTGTGTCGCATTTCTCAAGATAAACTGTGCCAAGAATACCCATAAATGGACACATGCGCACTATTGATAGTGTATCACATTTCACAAGATAAATTGTGCCCCTTAAAGGATCCACGAGAATAGACAAATGATAGTTTTTCTCATGTCAAGGATATGTACGAATGTTCTCGACAACTCTTCATATTTTCCATACTTAACCTAAGACTTTGGGACAACATTTTTTTTTCAAATTTTGCGGATGGTGGGGGACGGGTAATGACAAATATATAAAATTTATATATATTATAAATATTACATGAATGAACAAAGACTTAAAATTGAAGGCCTAAAGATTGAAACCATTAATCCAATTATTCATCAGGTAACCCAAAATGCTATATTTAATATTCACTAATATTCATATTTCAATGTTTCATATTGAGTCATTGACATTAACATAGAAATTAGAATTAAGATACATTGATACTAGATAGCGATACAATGATACATCAACAATATGACAATGAAAAACAAGTCTTCATTAATCAGCATGAGAAGAGTACATATGTTATTATGTCATAACTCATAAGTACATAACCAAAATGACAACATAATAATTAGGGTCCTTTGAGGGAACACTTGTGAACCACTCCTCGTCACTAGAAGCATCTGTATCAACATCATCTACATCTGCAAAGGGGATCTCAACCAATCCTCACTATCTTAATCTTTGTCAATTTGCCTTGAATCCCCAGGATCTATATCCCACCGTGATGTTGGCTCTCCTTGTACTAAGGTGTCTTGTGATCCATGAGACACTGAGGCACTATGTATAACAAGTATCTCTGCTTTTTTAGAGATAAGTCAATTCCCCTTAAGAGAATGGATCCATCGATATGTTGACCAATTCCTCTTAGAAGCAGAGGAATTAGAAACTTGAGAAAGAAGGCGAATGACAAGTGTATGTAGCAATCCTGGAGGTCCATACATTCGCCACCAACTAACTGGAGTCTCTTGTGCCAATGCGCTCCTGTCCATCTTTACCAAAGTTTTGTAGCCTTCAAGATAAGCAAACTTGAGCCAATCGATTCTTAGTTGTGAACCATCCTTTCGATGTGCATCATACATTTTTTTCAAGGATTGCAAGAAGCCTTCCTCACCTCCTCATCATCTATAGGGACAACCACGGTAGGCCTCTCATGATATTGTATGCCTAGATTTGGATCACTGCAAGATGGATTAGTTAATATGAAAACTCCAAATCAATGTTACTAAAACAAAATGGGCTTATGTTGCCATTGTAAAGAGAGGGACAATTGTAGTTTCTTTCATTGAATAAAGTGGGTAAAAACTTTTCCAAATCTAAATCTAAACTTGCACACAAACACACTTGAAAAATGTTAGTTGTTTTTGCTGGTTAGGGGACTTGCCTAGGTCAGATCTCTAACTCTTTTAAGGAGATAAAAACATTTTATTGATGTAAAATGACAAAACAATCAATGAAAATTACAAGTATACCTGACTCAGATCGCAAGACAATCGCGATTCTTTATTCACCAAAATCTTACGAAGATCATGCAAGCCAATCGCACTTGCGATTCCCCTATGTTGGAATTATGGTAAAATAGTGTTGCATAGTTGGTTGTATTGTTCCTTTATGCTCCACTTTCACTTCTTCAAGACTTGCAAAACCGAGATATGCGAGCAAGAGAGAAAGAAAACTCAAGTATAGCCTTAGTGCACAAAGAGTCAAGGCCCAAGAATTGTTAAGAGAGGATGAAATGATGTGGGTGAGGGTGATTTTATAGATTTGGAGTGCATAGGGGAGTGGGACACACATGGGTGCAATGATAGGGTCCATAGTGCATTGGGCATGCACATGGGTAGGTGGGGTGGACAAAATTAAATGTGAGTGGGTGAGGGTTAGTAAATGAGTGGTGAGTTGTCTTTTATCCCCATTTTGTGGGGTTTTTGATTTTTTTGGACTTTTTGTGTTTTTGAATAAGGGACCTTATGCATAAGGTACATTTTCTAGTGTCTACAAATACCGCCTCGGATTTCATGCATATGCGGCCATGTGTAAAGGCGTGTTCAACTTCTCCCACCTGCGCTCAATGATGGGCTGAACATGGTGATGATAGAACTCTTGGTTGGGGTCCCTATCCCAAATAACAATCTTCATCTAGCCAAGCATACTGTCAATACATGTATATCTCACCGAGGTTAGGGCTATCAGAATCCCCATATTCTATCACACCGAAAATCGGAATCTGATGGATGTGATGTATTTCACATTTATCCAAAATGTCTCTCTCACCACCTTCTTCTGTCTTTGTCTTGGACCTATTCCACCTAGATCACTCTTATGTCATGATCATACATTGTAGGGACTTACGCAATTTAACCATCCTATCCAACAAAATAAAGGAAGATGCAAAATGTGTGTCCATTGACTCGAAAGCAATTCGTTCTTCAAAAAAACTACGAAAGAGTGCTAATGATGTAACGGTGGTTGTAAATGAACATTTGTACCTCTCAGCATCTCGCTAGTACACTTACGATCTAATCAATTTTTTTAATGTCTTTCAGTGCATTGTTCATGGCATGCACGCAACATGGGGTCCAAAATATATGCTGGTAGTGACCCTTAATAAGCTTACTTATTACCCTGTACACATAAATTGCATCTGTAATAACTTGTACAATGTTGGTGGGGCCAACCTCTTCAATGACATCTCACAAAATGGTGAATTAGAACTCTGCATCCTTATTTCTGAACAATCAAAGACCCTTAAAATGTAAAGACCCTATGTACATGAAACAATGATATTTATGAGTGGGTGTTGTTTGATATTCGTCCACACCTCCATGATGATGCTACAACCGTGAGAGACCTATGTCCACCTCATTTCCTCCATTAGTGAGTTAATCTTAGAATAGTTTCTATCCAAGATTGTGGTCCTCAATTTCGTGTCTCCTAGGGGCACATAAATTACACTTGCTTTGACTACCTAAGCCATAACTTCCTTATAATAAGGAGAGTGAGCAACATGAAATGGGATGTCAGTGGCGTAGAAGAATTTTTCAATGGCATCGTCAACCTCTTCCCTAGCCTTTGTTTTATACATGTTCGCAATTGGATTGGAGGCCATGACCTTCCTTTTCCCCCAACTAGTAAAAACATCCACTTAGGTCACCTCATAAGTTGCTTGAGTATTTGAGAAATCACATCTAGAAATTCTCACGAGAGTGAGAACTAGAAGGGGTGCTAACTTTTCTATCGTATCTTCATTATACAACCTCACCATTTTTGCCATCTTCAAGTGATAGCTGTCCACATAGGCCAACACCTTTCCCGAGATGTGCAATAAATGTGCATTCAACCTAGTAATGTTGCCCGACCAAGTCAATGAGTATATTTTGCACTTCCATGTTGTAATGTCCCCTCTTCCGAATGAGCTTGGGACGAAGACCTTTGGCCCTTTTTGTCTACCCGACGGCCATAACGTTCATAAATCTGTATTTGGTGTTTTTATTTGATTTAAAATTCATTGGAGTGTAAGGGAGACCCATTGGGGATCTTTCACATGTTTAAGCCCCCTTGAAATGTTTGACCTAGGACCTTGACAATTTGAGCAATTTGTTTTGAGTTTTTTTGTCAAATGGTCCTCTAACATATTTCTTCAACATCATGGAGGGACAACTAAACTTGTCAACACTCCAATGTGAACTATCGATTGATCTTTCTCATTACTCATTTCAATTTCACATTTAGCTTCATAGTTGCTATTTGAATTCATTCTTGCTTAAAAACAACAATATAACCATACATTTAAAAGTTTCTAACACACATTGCATTTGGAAATTAAAAAAATAACCCTTGTTTAAGTTTTTAAATTTTAACTCTTCTTGCATTTAGAAATTAAAAAAAACAACAATGCACAAATGGCAAATGTCCTTGTTTAACCCATTTTGATGTTTGCATTAGGAAATAGAAAAAAAACAAAAAAATAGCACTGTATGTACTTTGAAATTAAAAAAAAAACAGCAATGCCCTCCCTTGTTTAACCCATTTTTATGCTTGCATTTGGAAATAGAAAAAAATAAAAAAACTGTTAGGAATAATTATTTGTTAGTGCTCACATTGTTGTATGGGTTAGATAAATAATTGTGTGAGTAATTATTATTTGTAAATGTAATATTTAGATATTACATGTGAGAGTGGATGACGAGTTGTAATTACTGACTCATTATGTGTTGTTGTGCGAGAATATTGTGGGATGGGGTGTTGAGAGATTCTAGGAGGAGTTGAGGATTCTATGGAATTCAAGATGAAGGTTGACTCCTTGTTTTAAGGATCTGCTCAACCTATATAATTGTATATCATCCATTGTAAGTGATCTCGAATGAATAAAATTTGCAAGTTATAGTATTGGGTATTTATTTCTCACATTATTGTTTTGATTTTAAGATAACTCTGATCAAATTTTACATTTGATTTTAGAAGCAGGTCATTCTGATGGAGTCTTAATTTTTAAGGAGGGGCATTCATGTTGATCATTGCCTTGTAGATGAAGTTTTGTAATATTTGAGAATTTTTTAGGTGTGTTTGTTTTTGGTGAGCGTAGTTTATTCATAGAACTTCAGGTTTTAAAGATTTTATTGTTACATGACAAGGATGTGAGAAGAGTGCATCTCAAGAGAAACGTACTGTAGAAAGGAGCTTCATTTGTAGGTGGCATTGGAATTTCATTGAAAGTGCCCCTTCTGGTAAGCAATCAGCCAATGGTAGCAGCTATAAGCAAATCAAAGGATTTTGATCTTAGAAAAAATGATCGATAAACTAATTGTTTCTCAAAAACCTAGATCCCGAATCTTGCGAAACTTTTTGGGTTTGTTTATTTTGATACCGAGAACATTATGTCAAAAAGTTACAAAAACCCAGATTAGGGTTAGGGAGAAATGATGAAATCATTAATGGCGACCAGAAGTTAAATTGTTTGTGGACCTGAATTTCTTGCGGTTGTCAAAAACAATGATCCACCCCTATGTACATAAAATCAATGATGAAAATGTAGCTTTGGAGTGCCAATTCACCATAGCTTGAGAAGATTATGATCGTGACTTGAAAAGCAGTTCTTTCGCGTATCAAAATTGGCTATATGCTCACGGGCCATGCAAACTAGCAATGATGTGGTCCATTGATGTCTTTCTGATACAAAATTCACCATCGAAATTGAACACAAGTTGTATAAGTACCAGATTTGGCGAGCCGACATGATGAGATTACAAAGCAATTGACATTCCACGAGTTTGGATCTACAAATTGATTGTCGACTATCATTGATTCATTAGAATTTGTAAATTATTATTCTCTGTCATGCCCTCCGTGCGCATGTTGTATGTTTGCGTGTGATATTGTGGATTCATGCTCTGCTTTGCTTATTGGGGCGTAACCCTGTGCCAAGTCTTGACAATCCTACGCTTACATATCAATCCTTGTGTGAAAAGTGGTATGGAGATCCTATTAAAAAGCGTTAAGCTTTGTTCAAATTAAATAATCCTTGAGAGTCGGTTGTGAGTCACAACATGGTTATGAGTCATAAGTCATATGTTTTGTTGTTTATTGTTTAATGAGTCCTTATTGCCATTATAAACGAGCTAATAAATATTAGTTTGGAAATTATTGTTAAGCCTTTCTCAAAAAGTAATCCATCATTTGTGTGGTGGGTTCTAAAAGTCCAACCAAATCAAAGTGTAGGTCTTAGAAGAGTCATTAACTTTTAGTTTTATGTGTGGTCCCAAAGAATCAAAAGTTCATTGCTCAAAGATAGTCTATAAAGTATTTATGGGCCATAGTAATTATGAGTCAAGTGTTGTTAGTGTCAAAAAAATTGTTAAAAAAATGCTTTATGGACGTATTTTTGGGGGAATTCAACCTTTGATTAAAGTATGTCATTGAGCCTAATGATCAAATACAACTGAGTTAGAAGCATGTGGATGGAGAACAAAGGCAATAGAGGAAGGAGGTCAATCAACGACCTCTCGCTAGCCGCAAGCAACGGGGCTATGCAATGAGTTGTGGCATTTTTTTAGTTGTGTGTTTGCTTTCCAATTGTGTGGTAGTAAGAATAAGAACAAATGTTGCATTCCTATTCACTTGTAACGCATGAGCAAAATTTCTGTATCTTTCTTGAAAGTAACAATGTTGTGGGGGAACAAAAAGCACATGCAGACATGGATCTTGAAAAGGTTAGTGGTGATCCAGAAAACTGCAAGAGTGAACAGTTGATGGGTTCCTGTTCATATCCAAGTTTGTGGTAAACTTGCGGAAAACCATGGAAGGTTGATAAGAGGTCCCTTTCTTTTGTATCAAGGTCATGAGCCACGAGAATGGGCATGCCACAGGAGTCGGACATTTTGTTGTTGGATGTGTAAAAGATTTTTCTACTTTGTTGGCACTATAAGGGGGAATGTTAGGAATAACTATTTGTTAGTGCTTACATTATTGTATGGGTTAGATAAATAATTGTGTGAGTAATTATTATTTGTAAATGTAATATTTAGATATTACATGTGAGAGTGGATGATAAGTTGTAATTACAACTTATCATGTGTTTGTTGTGTGAGGATATTATGGGATGAGGTGTTGAGAGACTCTAGGAGGAGTTGAGGATTCTATGAGATTTAAGATGAAGGTTGACTCCTTGTTTTAAGGAGCTGCTCAACCTATATAATTCTATACTCTTCTATTGTAATTGATCTTGAATGAATCAAATTTTGGTGTTAATTTCTCATGTTATTGTTCTAATTTTAAGATAACTCAAACCAAATTTTACAAAAACAACAATCTATGCACTTTGAAATTAAAAAAATAGCAATACCCTCCCTTGTTTAACCCATTTTGTTGCTTGCATTTGAAAATAGAAGAAAACAAAGCAAAGACAACAATGTATGCACTTGGAAATTAAAAAAAAAAACATTGCCCTCCCTTGTTTAAACCACTTTGAACTTTGCATTTAAAAATTAAAAAAATAAATTCAAGCAAAAGATATACCTCTTGCTCTTGTTCTTACTTCTTTAAATAGATAAAAGAACAACAATGTATGCACTTAGAAATAAAAATAAAAAACAACAATGCCCTCTTTTGTTTAACCCACTTCGAACTTTGAAGTTTGCATTTGAAAACTAAAAATAATAAATTCAAGCAAATGATATACCTATTGCTCTTGCTCTTGCTTCTTGCTCTTTCCTCTTTGTGTGATTAAAATGAGTGTGGGGTTATGTTTTTTATAAATTTTTGGGAGCTTTTTAAAGTTAGGGTTGACTAATAAGCTTTTAGTTAAATCTAAGAATATGTTTTATTTTATTTTAAAGAGCATTTTTTTAGTATTAAAGTTGCTACAACATCCCCAGGACGTTCCTCGATCGCCCAGGGGACGTCACGATGTCCCTTGACTTTTGAAGAACTTGGAACTTCTCGGGTGCGTCTCCGAACTCAAGGGAGGTCGTTAAGATGTTCCCTTTATTTTTCCTTGGGTTGGGATTCGGGGGTAGGTCCCATCCTCGTCCCCAAGTCCTCGAGACGTCCCAGGCAGCTGGGGTCGGGGAGTGTGTCTCTTGCGTAACACCGATATTTTTCGAGGTAAGGAATGAAAGATTTTAATATCTTCCAAGTGGGCACTATATAGTAGTGTTATACGGGGGACGTGTCCCCCAAAAAAAGGACGTTCGAGGCGTCTTGGGAACGGCGGGAATCATACCCCCATGTTTCCATTTTAGCTCATTTTAAGGGGACATCTCGGGGACACTCATGAAAATCGGGGATGCTTTTTGGGACGTCCTTGGAACATCCCCCTTTTTTAGGGATGTCTAGACACCCCCTCAACTTGTTTTCCAATTTTTAGATTTTTTTAATTTTAGCGATTTAGTATTGGTTCAAATATCTTTAATATAGCTATTTGAAAAACACCAATATGTATCTATCTCAAGGTGTTATCTTGAATTTGTCACATAGATTTGCCCATTGAAGGGTTCCACTTTGATTAATGACTCGATCACTTTCCCCAAATTTCCCAATGTCTAGTAATGGATGGTCTCAATTTAGTTGCACCATTGTGTTGGGCTCAAATAAACTTGAAAATGAAATAAATTTGGGAAGGACCTAATGTACTCTTGTAGTGTAAGATTGTTTTTGGAAGCCACTCATATCTAGGTTAAAAAAATCTATATATATAAATCTAATTAAAATTCACTCCGGAATCTTCAATCACTTAACAAAGCCTATATGTATAATATTATATATATATGAAGAGAGGTTGTGTAGATGATAAAAGCGGTAAGAAGTAGATGAAAACATTTACCCATAACCTCAGTGTATTGTATTACAAAGATATATTAAGAATCAAGAGTGATACATGAATACAGAAATTTTCGAGCACAAATGTGGATGGTGGACTGTCACAAACTGCTATTAATAATTTTTTAATTTTTATTTGTATTTTTAAATATTTATAATTTTATATGTTATTTTTAATAGCCATCTCTCCGCTGTCACCAAAATTTGGGAATTTTTGCCATCCCGAAAACCCTGTCTTTATGCCCCCTTCCTAGCATCCCGGAGTCTTAGCTAACTATGCTATATAGTCCCTGCCAACTATGTTAACTGTGCAAGCCCTACTTGAGACGAGCCATTTATTTTTCAAGTGTAGATCTCCTAGAAAATTTGACAAGAAACTCGCCTACTTTTAAGTAATTTTATTCTTCCCCTTTCAAAGAGTTTAGTCACTGAGTCAACTGTATGGATGTGGATGTAGTTAATTCTAATGTCATTGTAGGTTTTGAGCAATCCATTATGTGGCATCACTCCAATTTTACTGTCCCCGAGTTACAAACTCTCTTTGCATTCTTCCTTGGGCATTGTCCACCTACCTATTCCACACACGAGTTGATGTAAGCTAGTTCTCAATTGAGCTACTAAAAAAATATTTTAGTTAACACTTAACGAACTATTTGTTAGTTATTAACTAATGTTTAGTTATGAACTTTCTCAACTACAATGTAACTTCTTCCAACATAATAAAATGGTGAACATGCACACATATCTTAGTGTGTTGTGTACCATAATATTTTCATTCTCTCTCTCATTATTTTTCTAACATTGGTATCAAAGCGATTGTTTGAGGAAGCCCTACAAGGTTAAAAAAACAAGCTCAGAGTTTGAGGAGGCCTTGGAAGAGTGTTTGAACTGTGGGAGAAGATGAAGAGAGGTTCAAACCTATTTAAGAAAGTGTTAGGAGAAGGGTATGAGTTGGATAGAGGATCAAAGGTTGATTCTCACATTTTCGTGAACATTCAAAGGTAAGAATCACCATTTTGTGTAATTTTGAGGTTGTAGAGACTTGCAGCAACCAAATCGAGGGCAAAAGACATCATGTGTGATAAAAACGAGTTGCAAACAAGAAAACATGGGTTGATAGAAGTTTTGTGATTTGAGTGGGCCAACTAGGCCGATGTACCAGGTTTGCACCCAGCAGGGTAAAATTGTGGCCGACAGACCAAAAAAACTGGCCCCAATTTCTAGTATTTCTAGATGGTTGGGCACAGGAAAATTAGTAGACAGCAGTGGAAGACCAGATAGAGACTAGACGACAAAGATAAGTTATGATACTCAACATTTTCATGAATGTTTTTAAATTCCAGTAGGAGCAGAAGTAAAATTGTGATTTTCAGTCATTTGGACTTGGAGACTTGTAGATCAGATCCACAAATCTGCATGAGAATATATAGGCCTTTTTGTGTGGATTTTCATATATCTTTGTGTAGATAAACATGCAGATAGGGCACAATCCAGAACTGTATTTTATTCATATAAAAACGCATTTTTGGGCTGCACAAACAGTCTAGACGTGAGACACAATTTGAAGTTGTAGTGAGTTTGTGAAAGACCGAAACTATGATGTGTTGAGTGAGTCTATGAAAGACCAGACCAGAAAGTGCAAACCAGAGTACATCTAAGGCATGGGAGGAGACTTTGCATAATTGCATTATAGTTTGCCATTATTTCTAGACCATAAATGTTGCAGACCTGAATGCACAAAATTGCAGATTGAAAGACATACTTGCAGTGAACAGTCATGCTAGGGCTCATAAAAAGAGACAAAGTCAAAACAAGTGCAAAATGTTGGGGCATGCCAGAGTTTTCAGATACTCGAATTTGAGTGTAGACAATAGAGATTTGTAAGTGATTTGACATAACCGAATCATATAAAAATTCAGATCCATTGTGCATTTTTTTGCATTGATTTGTGGGTTAAAGGTTAATTTTTGACTACTTTAATGGCAAATATTCAAACTATATAGCTCTGTTGAAAGTGCAGAAGTTAAGTGGCTGTAATTACAATATCTAGAGACAAAATTTTAACAGTTGCGGAGTATCGTGACTGTGATAAAATCATTCTCGGCACTGAAGGAAGGCCTATTGCAAACTTTGCAGATTATGATAAGCATCATAAGGAGGTGTTGCTATTGTCGAAGTTGTCTATGACAGATTATTTGATACTCGAGGTCTAGAATGCCACAAAGGCAAGTGTGCTTTGGACTAGTTTGAAGAGAAAGTATCAAATGCCGGAAGAAAGTCGGGTATTATGCCTAAAGAATTTACTATTTTCAACAAAGATGCATGATGCATGAGGGTGGGTTCCTCTCTGAACATCTTCTTCAGATGAAAGATTTTCAATACCATCTCAGTTCCATGAATAAAAAGGTGGATGATGACACCTTGGTTGCGCTTGTTTTGAACAGTTTACTACCCGTGTACAAGATATTCATGGAGGCCTTACACTTGATGCAGAAAGCTGGACTCTGATTTTTTATCAAGTTAGTTCCATTTGCTGTAGAAGAAACACAGACAAAGACAAATAATTGAGTCTAGTTTTGGACAAAGAGTGCATTGATTGCTCAGCCAAAAGAGAAGTGGAGGTCACTCTAGTGAATCTTCTAGATACTAGGCGAAATGCCATTTTTGTCATAAGTTTGGACATAACAAAAAGGATTGCTGGAAGGACAGTATGGTCTTTCCCAACTGAACAAAAGCCACTGGATGAAGCAAATGTGGCAGCAATTGAAGGATGAGATTATTAGGAAGAGTATGCTCTCACGACATCATGCTCAATTAATAGTGTTACCAGTTGTTGGTTCATTGATTTCGGTGCATCTAGTCATTTTTCATGCTGTAGGGACTGGTATGTAATATTTACTGCAAATTCTGATTCAATTTTGTTAGCAGATGGAGAGTCACTTGCAATAGAGGGGATATGGAATATCCATATATTAATGAATAATGTAAACTTCATTGTAAGGAATGTTATGTATGTTCCTAGCATGCATAAAAATTTCCTATCTATTTGTCAGTTAACAAAAATACCAACATTATTGTAAATTTGTTTGGGAAGCAGTGTATTGTGTCGAATGTGAAACGAGAATAGGTAATTGCCTTAGGCATTGGGCAAGGTGGCTAGTATAGGTCTGCTGACCCTGCTACAATCAACTTAAAAGCACGTGTGGAGGGAGATTCCCCCATACATGATGTGCTAGAGGATGCCATTCCTCATAGGCTTGTTGACCTTTCTTTGGTCAACTTAAATGTACTAGTTGTGGAGGGAATATCCACTATATAGAATGTGCAAGAGGCTAAAAATGGTGTGTTGGCACGACATGCCACTCAAGGAATCGTGGAAAGTGACTCCACTATCTAAGGTACATAGGAGGTGCATTGTTAGGTGATAGGCAAAACACTCATGGTGAGATGGCAGGCAAAGCCATTCAATCAAAGGCAACCTTTGGCTCGGAGGTCAATAAAGCACGGTCATTTTTCTCATCATGTTGCGAAAGGTTTTCACAATAGGAGGGGATAAATGAGGCGAAGACAGTTGTTTCTCCTACTACTGCGAAGATGGCTGTTTCTCCTATTACTACAAAGTAGGTTTTTACTCCTACAAATATTGCAAAGATGGTCACATTTTAGTTGCTTCTCTCTAGAGATTTGGACGAGGAGGTTTACTTGGTGTTGCCTAAAGATTTTTGGGTACCTGAACGTGATCATCTGGTTTGCAAATTGATTGAGTACCTTTACAAACTTCGGTAGGCGCCGTGAGCATGGTATATTCACAATGATGGACATCTCCAAGATTTTGATATCAAAACTATGGAGGTTGGGTTGAAGTTATCAACTAATGACGATTCTTCACCGAGTCAAAGAATCACCCTATAGATAGTTGGTGGGCAACCTGATATATCTTATGCTTGCATGATCGGACCTATATTTTGTTGTTAACGAGTTTTCTCAACTTTTATTTTAACCAAATATCAAACATTGGACAACAACAAAGCTTCATACGAGTGCAAATTTAAAATTAACATTAAAGGAGCAGCCTGCTGATTTAATGACCAAATCCTTTCGTTCCATCGTGTTTGTAAAATTTTGGGACAAACTTGAAGTAGTTATTGGATTAGTCATTAAGAGGGGGCACTAAAATATATTATTTAATACTTAATGAAATATTCGTTAGCTATTAACTAATGTTTGGTTGTGAACTTCCCTAACTACAATGTAATTTCTTCCAAAGATAATAGAATGAACACACACCTATCTTAGTTGAGCGTGTATCATATTGTCTTTTTTGACATTGGGTAAAATTTAGGATTTTGAAAGGATCCTAATCCTTGTACAAAAAGATCCAACAAGAGGATCCGAAAGAGAGGACAAAAGAGGGAAACAACTACATATTGCGAATATCATGGAGGATGTTGGCTGCTTCCAAATCAGCCTCGAGTTGTAGCGAGCGGAGTTTACCACAATGTCAATAGAGCACTTAATTTCATCACAAGCGTTATCAATAACATCTTTGAGGATGTTGGTGTAATCTTTCCAGTTTTTGATGACCCCAAAAACACGTTGTATCTTGCGAAGGATCCATGACAAGGCGAGCTAGTTGGGTCCACATTTGTAGTTGAAGTCCGAGTTTCCCAGAATCGGGGACATTAGGCGCATCCCTGGTCCAAATCTTCATAGATATTAGCAAGAGCCTCCAGCGAATTGAGAACCTAATTTGGAAGAGGAGAGGGAAGAGAAAAGAGTGGAGGTGGAAGTAGGGGATAACATCGACTGTAAGAGCGAGGGGACATAGCAGAGAGACGGCGGAGGGACTCAGAGAGACATCTTTGGAATCGAAGGAGCAAGGGAAGGAGACAACGGAGATAGGGGAACGGGGGGAGAGAGAGAGATAGAGGGGGAGAGAGGATCCCCAAGGAGTCGTCCGAGCCTGTAGCAAATGGACAGCGAAGCGGTTGACACGACTTATGGGGACCCACGGACGAGGGGACGAGAAGGACTAGAGCCACAATGCGAGACTGAGGCGACGCGTCGGCGAGGGGAGAGGAGAAAGTTTACACTTCCCCTTAGGTGGAACAATAGGGTAGTGGGGAATGAGAACGACGAGGGCAACTTTGGAGAAAAGAAGGTAGAGCAGGCCCTGGTGGAGAATGGGGCCTGAACCTTTCCGAGCCTGATCAATGGAGTCCGACAGGAGTTCAAGAGAAAAAGGGGAAGTTCACAATCCTACCATGGCGGAAGTGGGCAAGGAGAAACAGATGTATACCATGTATAACTTTGTAATGGCCATCAATAGTGAAAAAGTGCATAATGCTTCTCATTGCCTTGTTCGGTGAATGTTATAACATGCTCCTTTCGAAACTCAATCGGTACCTCAGAATTTCTTTAGGATCATCGACACAATCTACGATCTCATCCACGAGCGGCCTTTTGATGTAGGAAGCCCCACTATTGGGGAGACAAGTGGCAACAATGATGTTGTCCACATAAATGGTGAAAGTAAGATACCCCGCTTTGAGCTTGTCGCCATCCCGGGATGCGAGAATGCATTGGATATCATGAGAGAGTGTTTGCGTAGAGACTCCATAAAGCCTACCACCCTACCCTTGACAAGAATATCCCAAACTTCCGTATCATCCTTGAGTTCACCTGTAATCGTGGGTTCCACGCAGATGATTTTCCGCCCATCGACAGAGTTCGAATTGAAGGAAAAGGTGTAGGGGAGAACAAAGTGATGTCGATTTAAAAAGCCAAGGATAATTAAATTTCGCACGAATCTAAGGATAACACGGAGATCATAGACGGGAGGGGCTTCAACATGTGCGGGCGTGTGAGAAGTAACAACGAAATAAAGGCGAAGTGGGGGGCTCGTGCGGCGACACAGAGGAACAAGGGTGACGTGGAGGAAATCAATGAGATGGAAGGAGCGAGGCACAAACCTCGAGAGGAGGGGGAAGATGATACAACACGGGGAGGCGAGACCGTGCCGAAAAAAAGTCGGGAAGGGAAACAAATAAAGATACAACAACCAAAGGTGCTATAACTTAGCTAACTAGAGGGAGGTAACCAATTTATCATGCCGCTTCATTTTTGGCAATTATAGATATGTCTTAGGAAAAGGGCCAAACCAAGAGATGTAGCCAAAGCGCTCCACCACTTTATTAGCGAGAGCATCAACAAGGAGTTCCCTTCCTATAAGTGTGTTGAAAGGAAACTTTTGAAAGTTCATGTTGCATGGCCCGACATCCTAAATGATCTGCCGATAGTTCGGGAAGGGGGCATATGTCTTTCAAAATATTAATGAGATTCAACAAGTTGCTTTCAATGATGACCTTTATAGGCCCGAGAAATCTGGCCAATTCCATACCTTTGAGAATGGCTAAAGCTTCAGCTCTGTGGTTATTGCCGAAACCCAGGGTGCAACAAGAGCCGCTAAAAGATTAACAAGTTTATCCCTCTGAGCACCCCCATGACTCGACGGACCAAGGTTCCCTACAGAAGCACCATCTACTTTCAATTTCCACCACTCGACTGGTGGAGTTTTTCGATCTTGTCGCCGCTCGCGGTATTCGATTGATCAAACAACATGAGTCGAAGAGAGATCTTTACACCAGTTTACATTGGTGAGGAGATCTATCTTGGAGCTACCAAGTCTATGTTGGGAGGAGTTGAGGTTTTCCTACAAAGAGATGATGATATAATAGGCAACAAAGACCTCTTCTCGAGGGGAGTCTTGGAAGATGCGCTTGTTTCTTTCCTTCCATATGCCCCATACCACATGGGGGAGGAGAGCTTTCCATGACAACGAAAGGCCCAAATTATGAAAGGGAGATGACCATTGTTCAAAAGTGTTTTTGATAGAGCTCAGAAATACCCAAAAACTTCCCAAGCTATTGAGAATATAGGACAAAATGTTGGAAGAGAAGGGGCATTGAACAAAAAGGTGATAAGAATCTTCAACATTTTTGAAGCATAAGCTATACCGAGAAGGAGAGAAAAATATCTTCGTTGCAGATTGTCTCCGTAAGTGTCACATCCTTCCAAATGAGCCAGGCGAACATACCAATCTTGGGAATAACATGAGTAGGCCATAAATGCTTGAGAGGGAATTCAGAGGAGATGGAGAAAAAGGAGTTGTAAGCAGAGCCGATAGAGAATGAACTAGAGGAGGTCCATGGCCAGATGACTGAATCTGCCAAGGGGAAAAGACCAATATGCATGGTGGAAAGTAGTTCAAGAGCATCAACTAACCGAGCTTGATTTTGGTCACAACCTTGCCACTTGGGTAACCGCTAATTAGGAGAGGAGGACCTGTCAATGTAGCTTGCAACCAAAGTGCCCACCCGACGAACTAGATGAGGCATGATATGGAGCTAGATATGATCCTTTGAGAGAGGCTAGTTGGAGATCCACCAATTCCGAAGTTGATTTTATAACCGTTCCCAAGCACTTTTTCTCTCCTTTGTAGACGAGATCTCTACAACTCGTGATTGAATTCCAAATGGCCGAACCATGGCGGTCTAAAAGGAACTTAGAACCGGTTCTCAAGTATTTGTCCCTTAGGGTCTTGACCCAAGGGGCATGAATCCCGTGGCCAAGGCCCAACCCAATTTAGCAAGAAGAGATTTGTTCATATCATCAATTTTTGTCAGACCAAGACCCGCAAGCCTTTTAGGCTTGCAAACCGAATCCCTGCACAACATATGGGTTCTTTTCTTCTCATTTGCTCCCGACCATAGAAAACACTTTTGAATTTGTTTAATTTTGAAAGCTACCGTAGAGGAGATTTTTAAGACAAAATATATAGGCATACTTTGAAGAGTGGACTTGACAAGTTGGAGTTTTCTAGCTTGGCTGAGGAGCGCACCCTTCCAACCAATGAGTTTCCTTTGGAATCATCATCAATACTGAGTTGAGCCCTCTTGACTGTTTACCTTTCAAGAGGGTAGACCCGGATAGGAGGACAAGAGATCCACAATTCCGCATTCGAAAATATCTGCGATCCTTTTCTCGCCGCTAGGAGGGTGTTGATGAAGGAGATGCAACACTTAACCAAATTTGTCCTTTGACCGAGAGGCTTCGATAGGAGTCGAGAATGTGCACCATAGATCCGGCTTCAACAACCAAAGCGGCTCCAAGGAGGATCATATCAACAAATTGATTATGGGTAGAGGCGGGGAGTTTAACAGTGATGAAGAAACCCAAAATAAAAGAGGAAGAATCCACAACTTTTTCTCTCCTTTGTAGATGAGATCTCTACAACTCGTGATTGAATTCCAAATGGCCGAACCATGGCGATCTGAAAGGAACTTAGAACCGGTTCTCAAGTATTTGTCCCTTAGGGTCTTGACCCGAGGGCATCTGAATCCGTGGCAAGGCCCAACCCAATTTAACAAGAAGAGATTTGTTCATATCACCAATTTTTGTAGACCAAGACCCGTAAGCCTTTGAGCTTATGCAAACCGAATCCTGCAGACAACATATGGGTTCTTTTCTTCTCATTCACTCCCGACCATAGAAAACGCTTTTGAATTTGTTCAATTTTGGAAGCTACCGCAGAGGAGATTTTTAAGACAAAATATATAGGCATACTCAAGAGTGGACTTGACAAGTTGGAGTTTTTCACTTGGCCGAGGAGTGCACCCTTCAAACCAATGAGTTTCTTTTGGAATCATGTCAACACGAGTTGAGCCCCTTGACCTGTTTACCTTTGAAGAGGGTAAACCCAGATAGGAGGACGAGAGATCCACATTCGCATTCGAAAATATCTCGCAATCCTTTTACGCCAGAGGAGGTGTTAAGGAAGGAGATGCAACACTTAACCAAATTTATCCTTTGACCAGAGGCTTTTTGATAGGAGTCGAGAATGTGCACCGTAGATCCGGCTTCAACAAACGAAGAAGCTCCAAGGAGTATCATATCAACAAATTGATTATGGGTAGAGGCAGGGAGTTTGGTAGTGATGAAGAAACCCGAAATAAAAGAGGAAGAAACTGCAACGCAGAGAGCTCTATTGAGGGAGTCCGCCATGAGGATGAATAGGAAAGTCGAGAGGGGGTCACCCTAATGAAGGCCACGCTTGCTCAGAAAATAACCTTCCGAAAGGCCAAGAGTGGAGAAGTGATGGGTGGAGATGCAACAGTGAACCCATCTTATACAATCCTCACTGAAGCCAATTTTTTTGAGAGAAAACCTAGCTGCTCCTATCAAAAACTTTTTGCATATCCAGTTTGAGCACAAAGCTAGATGAATTTGAGTTGTGGATCGAATGGATTGCTTTATGGACAGTAATGATGCCACCTTGAATCAGCCCTTGGATGAAGCCATATTGTTGGTCAGAAATCAACCTAGATATGAAAGGTTTAAGCCTATTAACCATCATTTTAGTGATGATTTTATAAGAGGTGTTACAAAGGCTTATCGGTCTATAATCGACAGTCTTTTAACCTCCACGGACTTAGGAGTGAGAGTGATGAATGTGGAGTTCCATTCGTTGAGGGCTCCCTTATTTTGAAATTCTCTAATAGCCTGAAAGAGGTCTTGCTTAATGATGTCCCAGAATTATTGGTAAAAAGTAGCAGGAAACCCATCCGGACCAAGAGACTTTTCTCCATTCATCTCGAAAACAACCTTGGACATCTCCTCCCTCAAAAGGTCGAGTGAGGGAATTGTTAATCTCTCATAGCGATTACAACCTTATTGATAAAAGACAACATTTCTTCCATTTTATCCAAGGAGCCATCCTCCATAGAACCCAACAGTGAGCGGTAAAAGGAGGTGACTTCCTCAATGATATCCTTTTCATTTGAGATGACCATCCCATTTCTTAGGACCCGATTCGAGAGATCCTATTACGAGTTTTGTGTTTTTGAGCAATTAAATGGAAGAATTTTGTGTTCTTATCTCCCTCCTTAAGCCAAAGAGCTCTAGATCTTTGTCTCCAACAATTTCTTCCTCCCTGAGAGTGTTATGGAGATCAGCCAATGAGGATTGTTCCAGAGAGTGTAATTCAGGGAGCCTAGCCTTGACTTCAATCTCTTTGGCCACTTCAACAAGACCTTGAATGAGATTGATTTTCTCTCCTTGATGTTGCCAAAAGATGTAGCCTTCCATCTCTTAAGTTGTCGTTTAACCTCAAAGAGTTTCTTTGCAAAACGGAACATGGCTGAACCATCAACCTCCAAAGACCACCGCTTGGCTATTAAATCATGGAGATCATGATTTGCCAATCAAAGCTAGCTCCAAATGGAAGGGGGAAGCGAAGTCTATCATCTTTGGCCACATTAAGCAAAAGAGGCGAGTGATCGAGAGGAGACTTTCGGCGAGAGAGCAAGAAGTGACGCCCCTTTAAAATGCGAAATCCATTCCAAATAACCCATCATTTTGTCGAGTCTCGTTTGGATATGATATTTGCCCAATCTTTTATTTGACCACATAAATTTATTGCCCCGCATGACTCTAGATCGAAGAGAGGACCAAAGTTGGCAAAGTTTTGGAGGGACTCCATATTGTTCACGCTAATGGGAATGCCTCCCGCCTTTTATCATTGAACATGGGGGTATTGAAGTCTCCTGCAATAAACCAAGGCAAAACACCCTAGGTTTAAACCATTGTGAGGATGTCACTCCAAACTTTTTCTCTAAGCGGCTCAGAATTTGGGGCGTAGAGATTTATGGCCATCTAGCCGAAATTTGACCCAACTTGCTGGAAGAAGACCACCATAAAAGAGCTAGATTTAAAAATGCACTCTTCATAAAGAGTCGAAGGATCCCAAAGAATACAAAGTCCCCCAAGTTCCCCAAGGAGGCCTCAACAAAAGCAGCTCGGGCCAAAGTTTGTGGATAGTGTTGACTTCTTTTAGTTTTGTTTCTTGCAGCATAACAATATCAAGTTTGTGTAGCAGACGAACTTCTTTTCTTTGAAGATTCTAACTTTATGAGAGGTATTGGCGCCTCTAATATTCTAGGAGAGAACTTTCATTTGGAACCTTTTTAATTGGGGATACTCGAGATCGTAAGCACCGTCTGCGTTCCATTAGCCACTCCTTGTTAGCTTCTTGGTGCATCTTAGAGGAGTTAGGAGGTCTGCCTTTAAGTTTGGTGAAGCCAAGATCAATGTTCTTGATGGCCACTTTGCGTCATTCTGTGAGGGGGTCATCACAAGAGGTGGCCCCAGATTTTTTGCTTGCTTGGTCAAGGGAAGGGGTACCGAGAGACAAGGGAGGGAAGAGCCGAGACGAGGGGGAAGAGGAGCAGCGAGAAGCAAAAATGGGCTCGGAAGGGAGACAGAAGGAAGCTCGCCATCTTCCATAAGGGAAGAGGGAGGAGGGGAGGAGGGGCACAAGAGTGGAGAGGAGAGAGGGAGCTGAGCGGACGGGGACAAGATAGGCTCCAAAGAGGACAGGTCAGGGGCATCCACTGAAAGAGCTTCAAAAGGATTAGAGGTGCAAACCTTCGGGATGGGATTAAGCACCCCCTTTCCCTTACTGCCAGGGGAGGCCACCGAGGAGATCATTTTAGGCGAGGAGATCATTTTAGGAGTAGGTTTGGGTTTAGACCGAGGAAAGGAGGAATAAACGAAGCATGACGACCCATGCCTTTATAGGCAAGCACGTTTGAGGAATATGTTCACATTCAAAGGGTTGAACTCAAGTGCCAAAACTTGAAAGAAGATCAATGAAGTAGGGAGTGGCTTACTTACATCTACAATGACGAGAATGGCGTGGATCGAGGCAAGATTTGGCTTTCGTAGTAGGATCCATAGCTATCGGTTTCCCTGGGAATCCGCTATGCCCTTGATGACCGGTCTCTCCCGTAACTCGAGAGGGAGACTTGGAAGGCGGACCCAAATCGGAACTTCATTCATCATTTCAATAAAGGTGTTGAACTGGGAGACCATTTGCGCGAGATAGAAGCCATGACGACTAAAAACCAAGGTCAATTGAGGATGACCCGAGTGAAGTCCTCTTTTAGACCAATAGAGAACAAGATGAAACCATTGGGGAGAGCAGCCACAGAGAAGGCCCCACCAAGAGCCCATTTGGCACGAGCCCATTTTTTGATGTCATCCAACGCAGGGTGCGGACCAACGAGTTTTCCAATCAAGGAGAGTTCCTTGTTTGCAACAACATCTGTGACTGTAGTGGGGATGGATAGGGACAACTTCCCATCCTTCAAAGCAAGGGAAAGAGGAGGGTCGACAATAGAGGACCTGGGGGTCAAAGGAGACCTCGAATCCCAAAGTGGCTCGATAGGGGGGGAGCAACAACATCAAACCCGAAGCCCTTAGGTGCAGGGCCTAAGGGACCCGCCATAGCGGGGACAATCCCGCACACGAAAGGATGCAGGACAACAAAATAGGCATGCAAGCGAGCTCAGTTCAAATTTCTTCCCGTACAATGAATCCTGAGTATCATATTCTCTTCATTCTCTCTCTCTCTCATCATTTTATAACAACTATGAACTTTCTTATCTTCCACTTGATTTATGTCACTAGTTCTCAATTGAGTTGATAGAAGGGATGCACACTGATAAACAATGTCACATTTTCCAAGACAGATCATGTTCGTTTAAGGGCACCCACAAAAGGACATGTGATATTTTTGTATGTTAAGGGATACTTGCAGTAGTTCAGGACACATGTAAAGGGCACAAATGATGTTTTTCATTGTGTAGGGATATATATGATAGGTTATGGCTCATATATTTGTTAATTTAGGGACATATACTGCCTATGTGCATATAGAACAAAGGCCTTGACGACTGCCTACTTGTAGATGGAATAGGAGAATAGAGGGGGTGCCTACCTTCTCTTCGTATGGACTGCAGCCCGACGATTGCCCTACTACCCACACCTTTCTATAGATAGGGGTTGCTCGACCGCCTCCCTTAGGTGCATCATGTCAAGGGGTATGTAGAGTAGTTGTCTCTTGCATTTCATATAATTCCAATGACACACATGGGCATGTAGCATCATTAAAGGATACTCTATGTCCACATCGGGTAAGTATTCATAACTAATTTTGATGATTTTTTTGATGTTGTAGGATAGGCGGGATAGGTCGCATCTCATATATTTGCTGATTTGGGGATGTGTAGAATATGTGCATTGTTTCAAGGGTAAGGTACGATAGGTTGTCTCTCACATTTCATCTAATTCATGGAATACTTAGTATAGGTAGTATCATCAAAGGATACATATAGTATGCCCATGCAAGGCAATTGCTTGTATCTAATGTTGGTTAATTATCTTCATAGCGATACATAGATCACATCCATGTGAGGTAACTGTTTGTAACTAATGATGGTTAATTAGGCACATGACATTATGGGATTCCTTATTGCGATTGGAAATTGAACCGGTCAATTAAAACCTTACTATAAAAAACTAAAATGTAGTGAATTTTGACATGTTTTGGTACCTAAAATTTGGATATATGGTTAACACTAGGGTATTTTGCAGCAATATTTTTTTAATTGAAATTACTTTCTGGCCTTTGAGATTTGTAAATAAGGAGAAAACAATTTTTGGCCATTTTTGAAAATGTTATTTTTCAAAGATCAGGAAATACAACACATTTGCTTTACTGCTTCAATTTACCTGAGGTATGAGGACAATGAGAAGACAATTGATTGGTTTACGATGTCCAATTTGTGTAACCGGTTACATAAGAATTAGTATAGTGAGAAGGCATTAACATAACAATGAGTTTGAGAAGACAACCACCACCCACTTATAATTCCATCCTGCCCACCTGTGTTACACAACCTACGTGAACAATCATCTGTGTTAAATGTCCTATGGACTTGGCAACCATGGCAGAAGACAAATATGACCCAAAGGTCGAGTAATGCATCATCCATCCTCCCATCCTTTATACATGTGATACAACTGATGACTAGTATTAAATACGTGGCTGTTTGACTTCAAGGCCACTAGGTTTAGACGATTATTTGAACAAATCTTCAGTGACATAGAGTTAGCCTTGAGAGGTATATGCCTTTAGGCAATCAATGCAATAGTTTGAGCACTCTCCTAATCAACAACATTTGGTCTTCTATCAGTCCAACCAATTGATCAATTGGATTGGGCCCATGCATGATTCTTCATTGGGGTAAGTTGAGACAAGGCCCCTTTCAACAATGTCCATTCCCATTGTAGATTGGGTTTTACCTAATGTGTTCCCCTAGATCATGCATTTTTGGAGTTGACTAATTTTCTAGGAGGTGTCAAAACTTAATTTACTTTTAATATTTTTGGGTTGTGATTGAGTAATGTGCCTACACGAGGCTAGGCAAACCATCCGCGTGGTTTTAGGTCACACTCAAATGCTCCACCCTTACCACAAGTTCGTTGGAGTTAGGGGAAACCTTTTTAAATTAGTGGGATTTGAATCAATGCAATGCTCTAATGAATACCCCCATTACAATTACAACACAAGCTCGGACTACAAAACAAATCATTAAGCTTCTAGAAAATTAAATGTATTTTTAGGGCATTTGTTTCTTACTATTTTGCCCACAAAATTTGTCTAAATAATCAGGAAAATACAATCATCTTTGTACCTTCTATCTTTCATAATATCATTTCATTAATTGATTTCACACAAGGGCATCATATGACTTCATGTAATATGACAAAAAAATTCACAAAATGGGTGGTGGTTGGATTGCCTAAGTCCTTCAATGCTCAAATTTTGATTATTAGTAGCCATGGATTCTAAGAAACCCTCTTGCTGGATATATAGTGACAAGATTGTTGGGATTTTACCACTTGCGAGGTTGGAATGATTCCTCTAGTGAATATATACTAGCAATCACATGTGTTTCATGAGATGTGAACGCCGAACGGTATATGTTATTTGTTTTAGAGGTATAATTATTACTTTTGTAGTTGATGTTGATTAGGGGTGTGATTGATTTTGTAAGTGTAGAAATATAGATGGGCCACTTAATTTGAAGGTTGTTTCTACATTTCAAACTTGTTAAAAATTCGTACATGAATACATTTGATACCGTTTTCGATAGTTAATTTATTTTATAGTTGATGTTGTATGTATTTAATTCGTGTTTATTAGTTGTGCATCGGTTGTTCGGTTGGTGTTTTGTTGGAAAAACATTTATTGTATAGTTGATAATGTGTGTGATTGATAGTTGTAGTGTAGGAATTTAGTTGAAACATTACATTAAAATGTTGTATGTGTACATTTAATTCTGTTACAGATTCGTACAATTAAAGTTGCATATCATATTTCAAAACATCAAATAAATGTAGATCTGCGTGCACATAATGAGACATGTATACATTTGCAGTATTTATATCATGAATGGTAGCCTTTAACTTGGACAATTTTAGTTTCAATAAACATGATTACATTTGATACCCCTTGAACAACAATGCCTTTGGATAGAAGTGTTGAGTATAGTAGCGGTGGAGGTGTTATCAAAGTAGAGGGTAGCTTTTACGATAGGCTGAGTGATAGTAGTCTTGACTCCTTTCTTCTTGCTCCAAGTGTTGTTACGTACACCATTTTTGAGTATCTCTTGAATGAAAAAGCAGGTGAAATATGCAGACGGTGCGAGGGAACTCGGAGAAAGTGTGAATGTCGGACCCTACCTCTACAATGGTTCTAATGTCGACAGTTGCTCTATGCAAAGTAAGTCCCTTCCACTTGTGGATAGTTAATCCCCAGGCCATTTTAATCGGCAATTGTCTTCGATTCCCTCTTGAAATAGGGGGTATGGGAATATGTAACGGGTTGGAGGGATCCCAACATGGGCCGTTATATCTATCAAATTTGACAACAAATAAAGGTAATGTTGGTGGTTGCATTGATGCGTCGTAGACAATGTCGGTGATTGTTCCTATGGCACCATTCACGAGGCCTGTGTCAACCCATAGATTTGCAACCAGTGTTACGAAATTGGGCAAGGAAGCTTTGGAAGAGTGTATCAGGGTAATTTGAAAGATAAAGATGTGGCTATAAAGAAACTAAAAGGTAGAGGTAAAGACATCAAGAAATTAGTTGAGAATGAAGTCAACACGATGTTGGGCACCAGTGTTGAGAATGGACCTTAGGGAGGACAAGTGTAGTATCTGAAATGTGGGGTCCTCCCACTGAATCGATTACGTGTTGCAACAAGTTCTTGTAGCTTGGTGAGCTTGAAGCCAATTTCTCCTGAACAGAGCCCAAAAACTGGTTGAATTCCAACCCAATGGTTTGCAACTTTGTACAGTTCAAGAGAATGGAAAAAACATCTCCCTTCAGATTGTTATTACCAAACGTCAGTTGTTGTAGGCAGCCCAACATTCCCAATTCTTGGGGTACCATTCTGCTTAATTGGTTGTCTTCTATTTGAAGAAAATTAAGCACCGAAATATTTCCTATGGATTTTGGGATGTTCTAATCTGGTCAATGTTGTTAATATCTCAGATGGAATTGGTCCCTCAAGTGTATTATTAGACAACGATAAGTGATGCAATTTTGTGCAGTTATTCAGAGAATTGGGAATTTGTCCAGAAAGCAAGTTATTTTTTAGATTGAGCACTATTAAATGCCTGAGAGCACCTAGTAAATAGAAATAATAAGATAAGCTAATTATTCCCTATAAAATAGAAATAATTGAGATAAACTAATTCACGTCCATATTTGTTGTATAACCAATTTCATCAACTGTATCAGCCCGCAAATCAACCATTTTTTTGTTTATGAGTTGATTATCGTAATTTTCATTTACTTATTTAATTTTAAACCAGGGATATTTGGGACGGAAACACAACTTTGCTTATAGGCAATCATTCAGATCACAAGAGAGAGTATCGTTGATCAAATATGTGGCTGACTATCTCATGCAAAATTCAAAAGTAGCTTTACATATGAAACACCAAGTTGTCAACCAGTGCTTGGCGAAACATGCTCTCACAATGTTGATAATACAACTCAGATTCATGTCTGTCAATTACATGATCTCGCAATGTTGATAATACAACTCAGATTCATGTCTGTCAATTACATGATCTCGCAATGTTGATAATACAACTCAGATTCATGTCTGTCAATTAAATGAATACACTACAGATACAGTATGGCGCCAGACCAATGCATACAAAAAACAAATTATTTTAAACAACAAAGATTAAACCCTAACGGTATCATCCACAAATTCTTAAAGGAACTGTGTAAAGGCATCTGGAGCATAACTTACCAATCCTAGAAGAAGGTGTCTGAAACATCAATCTGACTTCTCGTGCTTCCACTGCTGTTTTATTTTATTTCTCGTGTCTGTATATTCTCTGCGTCACTCTAAATTCCTGAATCTCCTTTTGATCTCCTTTTTTCTGTGTGTATACTTTCTTTTCTAGCGTTTGCAATCTATTATTGATCTCCCTTTTTCTATTTTTAGCTCAGCCTAATTAAAAACAAAAGCTAAAATTGTTAATTATTAGAAACAAAATTATTAAAAATAAAAGTTAAAATTGTTAATTAAAAACAAAAGCTAAAATTGTTAATTATTATAAACAAAATTATTAAAAATAGCAAAGATTTCTATTTTCAGTTCAACCTAATTAAAAACAAAAGCTAAAATTGTTAATTATTAGAAACAAAATTATTAAAAATAGTAGAGATTTCTATTTTCAGCTCAACCTAATTAAAAACAAAAGCTAAAATTGTTAATTAAAAATAAAAGCTAAAATTGTTAATTAAAAATAAAAGCTAAAATTGTTGTTAATTAAAAACAAAAGCTAAAATTGTTAATTATTAGAAACAAAATTATTAAAAATAATAGAGAAAAGCTAAAATAGGGAGGAAAAGCACAAACGTCAAGACGACCGTCAAACCATCAAATTTAACACAATCGTAGAAACGTCTGCAGGTGCCTTTCCCATAGGGGGAACGCCTTCGGCGTAATAATTCTTTGTTGATTGGGATTGCCTTGCTCTAGTGACTACTGCATTGTATGTATACATCTAATTTTACAATTTTATTGACTTTTGCTCTTCGCTTGCACCTTTGGCTTCCTTGGAGCATTGTCCTCGGGGATGTTTTCGGGAGTGTGGGTAACAAAAATGGTTACATTGAGCTGGTTGGTAGTGGTACTTGTTAGGAAAAAATCTTATTGCTCACATTTGTTATACCCACCTAACCTCTCACAAGTTTTTTATTTTGCTCATATCGTTATGATCCTATTATTTAGGATCTTAGTTTGTTGTAGTTTTGGCTATATAATAGCCAACTCTCTGTACACCAAAGTATAGTGTGTGAGTAACACTATGATTTACTATCTATTAAGACTACTCATTGCCTTGTATTTGGCATCAAAGCAGCGTCCATGAAGCAACACAACCTGTGCAAGCCAACACATTGATTTCATTCTTGGTCTACATCTATTTTGTGACACGCTGGAGATTTAATCATTTCTTTATGTGATGATCCAATGCCACACAGGGAGCATTATCAATGTCTATTGGAAATTTGACTCTCAGGATCGTGATAATGTCTCCTCTCATGTTTTTTCGCGGATTCAATGTTCATTCGGCATAGATGTCGTGTATGTTAGCTGTGCAATCAAAATTCTATTAGAATCGATCATGGATTGGCTTAGGGTTTAACACAGTTCTCATCTCCATCTTCTGTGCACGTCAATTTCTGTTGCTTGACGTGGCCAACCGGACCTACATACTTCGTGTTCTAATTTGCATTCAACCACAGAGTTGTTTTTGATCTGGACTCCAAGGAATTCTCATTTCCCAACATTGAATACCACGTGGCAATATTATTTGCATGAGGTTCAAAGGCGAGTCAAATACATCTAACTAGTCTGTATTTCTGAGTGCTGTCAAATGCATTTTCATTCTGCACGATTTTTTTGTGTCTGGGAATGCAAATTGGTGACAACTCAGCAACTCGTGGTTGTGTTTTCATGTAAGCCTCCACGCACCATAGCCCAATTTGCATTCCATTTGTGCAAATATAAGTTGGTCATTCCTTCAAATTTCATTATGTGTATTTTACATCATGATTACGTCACAAATTTTTTATTTTTAGGAGAGTGTTGGAGTAATAAGAGTAGTTGGTCATGTCAAAATATGTGAGTCTCTCTTTTTCATATAGAAATCTTAGGTTAATGTTGTGAAGAGTCTCATATATATATATATATATATATATATATTGTCAAAGTTGTCATAGGTCGAGTTTGTTAAAAAGGACGCATTCTCAGTTAAACCGATGTCCTGGTTATTGGTATTTAACAATGGAAGTACCATTAGAAAAATTCACTTGGTCTCAATTTCCACACTTGGAAAGTGAAAATCCAAATTTAGTTGATGAACAAAAATCTGTGGAGTATTGTGAATGGTCAAGAAACAACTCCACCACAAAATTGGTAGAATGGCAGAGTAGGGATGATAAAGCCAAAGCCATTATTGGTCTAGCTCTTTCAGATTTTGAGCTACATTATGTTGATCTCGAGAAATCATCTCATGAAATGTGGGAAAACCTGAACAAAACCTTTGGTGTGCTAAAGCAATGAATGCAAAATTTTCTCTCAAATTGCAGTTCGAGTTAAAAATGGGTGAAGGAGCTACAATGTCCAGTCATATTAATGATTTACGGTCTCTCCTCCGATAGATGGCAGAAATCAAAGCTCAATAGAAGATGAGGATGCAAAAGCTATTCTGTTGAATAGTTTGCCTCCCAAATACTGATAATGTTGTTTTCACACTCGGTCAGATGCCTTCCAACTCATTGGAAGATATGATATCAGCCCTTCTAGCTGAAGAAAAAGGACCAAAGAAGATGTTGAAGAGGAAACTGCAATGTACGTGAAAAAGAAACACAAAAAGTTATCTAAAAACAAAGAGGAAATGGAATGCTTCTACTGCAAGAAAAAGGGACATACATCTTCATATTGTAGAATTCGAGCTAAAGATCTGCTAAACGGAAAATTGCAAGCAAATGAAGCCAATATAACCATAGAAGAAGAATTAGATAGTGAAGAAGAACCTATGAATGAAGAATGTGGCTATATTTTTGCGTTCTTTTGTTCTAAGCAACATGACATTGGAGGCTAGAGGCATTGGAGGCAGGAGGTCAATCAACAACCTCTCGTTAGTCGCCAACGATGGGGCCACATCAAGGTTTGGTGACATTTTTGTTTCAGTTGTGTGTTTTCTTCCAGTTGTACTTGTGTTACTGATTTCTTTGTGTTCCTATTTCAATAAGTGGAAATTTCATATTGAGGGGGGGAACATGATCAATGTTCCATTTCCGGTTTTCAGTTTGTGTGAGCAGATTTTTCCTATGTTATTCCTGGTGAAATGTGATGAGAGCTAATAATAGTACTTGGCACATCATGATGTGGTTGTAGGTAAACCACTTGAAAACCTTCATTTTTGGTTTGTGGTACTCGATTGAATACCACCATTTTCGGTTCGCGGTTAACCATTCGAAAACCATACGACGAGGTTTGTGATTATCTGCAAAGTAAAAATCACCTAATCATGAAAGCAGGTGCAAGTACAAAGATAGGTTTTCCCCATGTTCGCACTAAGGGGGAATGTTAGGAAAAAATCTTATTGCTCACATTTGTTATACCCGCCTAACCTCTCACGGGTTTTTTATTTTGCTCTGTTATTGTTATGATCCTATTATTTAGGATCTTAGTTTGTTGTAGTTTTGGCTATATAATAGCCAGCTCTATGTACGCCAATATAGTGTGTGAATAATATTGTGATTTACTATTGATTAAATCTGCTCATTGCCTTTTAGTACTTATGAGAGGGCCTCGATGTGTAGCCCATGTTATGACATCTTTAATAACTTCTATACCTTTATAATCGTCTTTTTATAGTCTCCCTACAACATCACCTTACCATTCTCTTACTTCGCCTCCAAATCTACTTACAACACACATATACCTTTGTCATATCACCTTCCAACAGTTTCAAAGTCTTCCTCCATCACCAAAAGTGTGTAAAATGGTTAAAAACGTACTAAAAGCTCAAGTAAGCAACAAAAGTCAAAAATAAACCCAAAGTAGATATCACAATGAGTCTCAGTAAAGCATGAATATAAAAGATCGTACATGGATAAACAATACTAAAAGATCAAGAAAGGTGCAAATAGTAAAAGTAAATCCAAAGGATGATGCAAGGAGTGTGTAAATCGAGAACTAGGATGTAGAGGGGTAGTCCATATATGTGAACTAGTAATATAAGAATTTAAGGGGTAGGCGAGAACATGTGACTAACCAGCCTTTGCTAAACTATGGTTTTAAGGAGTATCTTAAATATTGGACTAACTTGCTAATCTAAACTATATGGATGTAAGGGGTAGCTAAAACATCGAACTAACTAGTATGCTAAAGCTAAGGATTTGTATTTGAGTAGTGTAAGTAGTGAATGCGGGAAAATAAAAGGTAGTATGGGGACAAGTAAATGGAGTAAAAAGAGTGTGCAAGTTAGTTGCAATCGTCCTTGATAACATTGTGAACTCCTCATTTGAATCTCATAACATGTGTGAATCATGGTGTCCATAATGACTTTGAGGACATAGGAGACCTGATGGATCTCATGATGTGCAACCACCATAAATTCCTCCACTCATTGAAATTTGAGATAGGATTTGGTGCATGGCCATCATAGAGTGGGAGGGTATAGATGAAAGAAGGAAAAAGTGAAAATGCGACATCTCAATTGGTCTAAGTGATGTGTGTGTAGATTTGGTTGTCCATAGGAGGTAGGATCGGAGTAGGTAATATAAGGGAAACCAAACTCTCGACTCGAGGTGAAGGAGAGGGTACCCATAATTGCTATTGTTTCCATTACTTGATAGTCAACATATAAATGAGAGCCAACACCATGATGGGAACAAAAGTGTTCAGGATAGGAGGCAGGACAAGATGATCGCTAGTTATGTTCCTCGTGAACTTTAGTTGCCTATTTCTTCATGTGTTGTCGATAAGCTCGATAATCCATTACATCATTCCACGATGCCTCATGCCATGTGCAAGACACAAATTTGTCTCGATGAATCTATAGTTGTAATAACAAGGAGTCTTTGGTGTAGGTGTAGAAGAAGGCGAGGGAGAATAAGGGATAAGAGGGCTAATTGGAGGAGCAAGGTGTGTTGTGGCATAGCCACCAAATTACAAAGAGGATTGATAATGGGCGAGCTAATTAGAGGAACCATCGATCATTTTGGCTTGGACTCTAAGTCACTCGACGCAGTGTAGAAGTAGGAAGGTCGTGAAATAGTATAAAATTTGGACCGACTCCCATAAGGTCATCTTCTTTGGGTTCAAATTTTTTAGGATCCGAAGGGGGAGCGGGATTAATGGTATTGATATTGCAGCTTAAAGGACGATTGTAGGGATTTTGGAGAAGATGTAGAATTGTAAGTATTGAGAGGAGAGCATAATGATTGCTTGTATTTGTGGACCTTTGCATTCTTAGCTTCGTTGTTGCCAAACAAGGATGGGTGGTCAAGCGAATAACGGTCATCATACTCGGGAGGTGGTGATATCAATGTTAAGGGATTCAAAACTGTTTCACTAGGTGGGGAAGCGGGTAGTCCTTGAGAGGAGGCAAAAAGGAAGATACGGTGATGGGAATTGCATTAATAACCTTTTTGTGAGAATGGGGTTGTAAAGAAGGGGGCTATTGAGCAATGATAGAATTTGGAAGATTAAAAGCCTTAATCATAAGATTAATCTCATTAGGCTCGTCATCATCCGAGTTGAGGAGGTTAGGTGGGATATTCCCGACAAGCTTGGGGTGCCCCCGCTATATCCTCAAGGAAATCAACAAAGTGTAGTTAAAGTGTTGATACTCTTGGAATGGGACACAAGGAAGTTCCTCGAGAGTGGGGATCTTATAGACATTGTGTTGTTGAAACTTGAAAGTATTCAAAGTTCCATGGGTTTGTGTTGCCTTGAATCTTAAACATGGAGCCTAGATAGGGAAACTTGATGCATTGACAAGTGGATGAGGTGATTGCACACATTTAATGTGTCCATGGTTGCCAAGAAGGATGTTATATGAAAGAGGAACGTTGATCATAAATTTCACTCTAATGGTGTAAGGAGGCATGGTAATAGGTAGCCAGATATAGCCCATGGGGGCATGTCTCGGTTGTACCCTTGACACGTGCGATGAGTAGATTTAAGAGTATTAGTTGAATAGCCTAAGGATTTGATGAATTCCAAAGAAGCAACACATGTGCCCAAACCCTTGTCTATGAGAGCTCGCTTGACTTGCACATTGTCGATCTTGATGGAAATGAAGAGAGGAGGATCGTTTGCTCGGAAAATTAACTTATGTGGGATCATAGAGTTAATGGGGAAGTGAATAGAGAGAGATCAATCTGTTAGATCATTTTGGATTCGCAAGCTCTTTGCATTCTGAAGTATACTCTTATAAAAACCAGGCAAGAGGGAGTCTTGCCCCAAAGTTGGTGGTGAGGGTATATTCATCTCAAAGAGGGTTGTCATAAGTCAATTGCAATGTTTAGGAGAAATTTTGATTAGTTCGAAAAAGGGATTTTGCTTGGGAGGTTTGAGAGTTCCATGATTTGATCCCATTCCTCCAAGATCGCTAATGAAATTTTGGGCTTGACTTGAGGAATCTCAATTTGAATCTTATCTAAGGAGATTGAGAGTTCGGGGAATTTATTTTTAATCGTACAACATCAACCATGCAAGGTGCATGATGGCCGATCTTTGTCGGGGATGGTAGATTCTGTGATATACAACATCAGCCCTATTGGTTTAGGATGGTTGATGGCGTTGATTTGAAGAAGATTTTCCTAATTTTGATATTTCAAAGATGATTCCTAGAAAGTCTAACCTGTAGGGTAGGCCTTAACAAAGTGTTGTAGGTCTAGTAATGAGGAGTGGAGAATGTGGTAACGATAACAACCATTCATGATGACGAAGAAGTTAGTGGATGAAGAAGTTTGTTATTTCTCATTTTTAGATTGAGGAGTGGCCTCGACCTTGGAATGATTAAGCAACAAATTGGTATAGACTTTAAGATGTTCATTGGCTTGATTAAGCGTGCTCGCATTTTGACCATCTAAATGTGTGTGAGGACAATCAAATGCTCTATACCCCACTCCCCCACATTTGAAACCCGTGCCCGGTGAATCCACGTCCACAACCACAACGATAAGATACTCTTAACTCTATAGTTACCTTGGCCTTTTTGCGCACCATCATTGTGTTGTGATGTGCCCGACTCTCCTTGTTGCACAAATGTTCTTTTGTTGCTACATTGTCATCGATTTCGTGTGAACTTACCTTTTCCTCCACTTTGTACTTTGTTGTTTGTGCACCGACTTCTCTTGTCTTTAGTGCACATTGATAGGCTTCCTCAACAGAGTGTATCCTTATCATCCCGAATTGCCACACACAACCCATTCATGTAACACAATCTTTTCAACGTCATCTTCAGTTTGTCCAACTCTAACACTCAACTTGTAAAACTTCCGTATAATCACTTACACTCATATCTCTCTATTGTAGATTTTGTAACTTCTTAAACATGTTCATATGATAGTCTTACGAAATGAGTTTGGCCTTTAGTTTCGCCACAAATCTATTCCATGTCTTGATCTTGGCCTTTCCCTTGCGCAATCTCTCAGTTTGTACATGCTCCCACCAAAGAGATGTGTGACCTTTCAATTTTGGGCAACAAATTTGACTTGCTTGGATTTTCCAAGTTCATTCAAAATACTTTTCAAGCTCAATGATCCATTAAGTAAGCTCTTCAGGATTCAATCTGCTAGAATAAGTGGGAATATCCAATTTTGGTCACCAAAGAGATGTGTGACCTTTCAATTTTGCGGCAACAAATTTGACTTGCTTGGATTTTCCAAGTTCATTCAAAATACTTTTCAAGCTCAATGATCCAGTAAGTAAGCTCTTCAGGATTCAATCTCCTAGAATAAGTGGGAATATCCAATTTTGGTTTGCTTGTCATCCTTGTGATAACCTTAAGAAATTTGCCTTCATGTTCTTTAACGTCTTCTTTGGTTTCAGGTGCTTCTTTAACAACATTGACATCAGTAGCATTGTCTACAATAATGCCTCAGTAGTGCACTGCTTCCATTGCTTTGAAACAAGCTTACATGTCTCTCTTCAACCCTGCTCGATTTGCAAGTCTGGGTGCTCTTCCACAGTTATCTCTTCCTTGTGGCACAGTTTCATCTCCTCTGTTTTCCATTTCTTCAGAGGAGTTCCTTCGTGCCGATTTCCGTCATGTCTATCCAACTCAGTTGCTGGAAAATGTCTTCAATTATCACTGGATATCAACTAATGATAATCTTCTACACCTCTCTAACTTGCACTAGAAGATGTCTTCAAATGCCTTATGAAACTTGCAAATGTGAAAAGCAACAACAGTAAGATCTTCTACTTCACAAGAATTAATAGCCTTGCTATGATACCAAATGATGCAGTCATGATTAGGGTTCCTTGTTATGGGATGCTTTAGACCATACAACCCTCCAAATACTTAGCAAAATACTATGCATAGAATGCACAACATAGTAACAAACTCAAAGTATGGAACTCTGAGCTCAACTATCTTTATTTAATCACATAAAGCAATACAGAACAAAAATAGCTATCTCAAAAGTGAGATACTCAACAAACTCTAGATCCTAAGATCTTTGCTCACTAACTCGCAAAATTTGCAAGTGTAGTCCAACCTCTAGTATCAGTTGTATTGGAGTCATCCCTAACACAAGTGGTGGCATACTTATATAGTCACAAGCCCCACCTACTTACAATATATTCTTGAATCTACAAGTGACCCATATGACACTACCATTTGTCCCAATCCGCTAAGCAAGATAGGACCCAAACACATATCAATGCAAATTGAGTTGGCTCAATTGGATTGGTAAAATCCATGCCGACTCTTATCACAATGTCATATCTGAAAGTCCACAAGTTATGTAGCATGTTCGCGTCATTGCACATAAAATTGTGTTCTGACTTGCTCCACTAAAATCTTGCGTGCTATCTCAACATAGCTCCATGGCTGAAATTTCAAGGGTAACTATGCGCCATCGAATCGAACATACGCTGTTAACGCAAGCTCTTAGAAAAGCCTAATGCATTACCGTGCACAAAACATGTGACTGCTGCACACTATACTGAAGTGATCTCCTTTGCACCAAGTGATGAACCCTTGCACTATCGATCCAATGCTCCTTTTGATCTATGGAACTCAGTTATGAACTCCAGAAGATATCATGATCCTTGATGAAGTCTTCTGGAACTACCGCAACCACTTTGACCAACTAGTCTGAGAACACTTGCGTGTATCAATCGATAACACAAAATATTATAGATACTCTTGTGCAATATAAACTATGCACAAAATACAACATATATCACTACTAACTTAGCACGCACATAGGTAGCAATGAACCATTATAAAAGACATTTGAATACTCACTGCAAAAAAATACAACAAGACTTACGGAAAACAACACTTGCATGGAACAGAGAACAAAGACCCGCACAACCAAAACTAGTGAAAAGTAAATACAAAGTGTTGGGTGGTGCAAGAATTGAACCTGGATGCTCTTGCATCATAAACCCTTCTTAGTTGCAGGTTTGACCGATTGATTAAATAACAATGAATGCATACCCAATACACTAGTCATGTTGGCCTTCAAATGACAGGTGTGAAAGATAATTCATAAGGGGATGTTGAAATTAAAATGTACTTCTGAAATGCAGCCAAATACGAATGATTACCAGCCTTCACATGCCAAGTGTTATTGGACTACCTCAGTAACTTGAGGCTAAAATCAACGAAGAGAAGTTCCAAGAATGCCCTTGTGTGTTCCATTGTCACCCCTGGCAATAAGAAAGCATTCATAAACTGGGCATTCTTTGTCTTTACAACATAGGACTTCTCTCCTGTCTGAGGTAGGCCCAATACCCTAGAAAGGGTTGCTTCATCCACTACTACTTTCAAACCCCTTATGATCGCTACTCCCTCTTTCATAGACTCGGCTGATTCTAAGGCAATTGTTTTACTTCTGAAATGCAGTTAAAATATTATCATGTTGCAGTACATCAAATGGGAAGTTTGATTGGAATCCAAAGAGCAATCATACAACCAAACTAAGATTCCTTTGGTTTTGGTATTGCCATAAGTGTACATTCTAATCTATTTCTAAAGGTTTTAAACTTATTTAAAGTATTTAAATTTTAAGTTCTTCAGAAGATAGTATGCCCTAGATATCTCAATATGAAGTTCTGTCAAAGGCAGCAATTTTTTTAATTTTGGCAGGTTGTTTTCTTTTTCAGTTCCGTATCGGATCAAACATTGATTGTTTGCAGCGTTCATTATCTGTTGGAATATGCCCAGAGTTTGCTTCTCTAGATACCTGAATATGAAGCTCTGTCAAAAACAGCAACTTCTTTTACTTGGCGTGTTGTTTTTTTTTTCGCTTCTATATCAGACCAAACATTGATTGTTTGTAGTGTTCATTATCTGTTGGAATATGCCTGGAGTTTACCTCTGTTGTCTGCGACAAGTGGAAATTAACTTTTACCTAATTACGTGACAAGCAAAATTGAGCAGTTTAGAACAATTGTTGACATTTTGTGCATGGTCTTGGGTATTCAGGTAGAGCTGGAGTGCCTATGGAGGTTATGGGATTGATGCTCGGTGATTTTGTTGATGAGTACACAGTTCGAGTTGTAGATGTATTTGCTATGCCCCAAAGTGGCACTGGAGTAAGTGTCGAAGCAGTTGACCATGTTTTTCAGACAAATATGCTTGACATGCTTAAACAGACTGGCAGGTAATTTTCCTTGTGGAGCTATAAGTACTTTCTCCCTTAAAACCTCTGATTTTTACTTGAGGTATTCTACCGAAACTAGTATTGCAAATGCCTTAAGAGTTGTATATGTCTTCGACTAATAGTTTTTATATGTAATTGCCTTGGATGTACAAATGGACTATTCACCAATACAGATTCTAACTGACTAATAACCGAAACTGAATACAAATCTGAATTTCTGAGATTTTCAGAGTTTTTCATTGAGAGATTTATTTGGAGTACTGTGTGATAATTTTAGAAAAGTCCGACGTTTGGGGTGAGCAAACTAGACCCATCATCAGGGAAGAGATTATGAGTAAAGATAAGAATGCTGATCTTATATTTATATAACAAAGAATTAAAAAATATATTTAACATTTATTTATTACCAGGTCGGCTAAGTAAATTAAACAAAGAATGGGATAACCGACAAGATAAACATGAATGGAAAAGTAACAAAATAGGAAAGGAGGGAAGTAAGTTTTAATTATTTAGGATTTAACGAACTCTATTAAGGAGTTTAAAATTTTCTTTTTAATAAATATTAATTTCAAATATTCATTTGAAAAATCACAAATAAAGAGAAAATATAAGAGAATGAGAGAACAAATACCAAGATTGTAAATCACATAGCCAATCTGTGGAGTTTCCAAATCACAGGTTTCCACGTGTCACTGATGAACCAACCTTTGTCTCTGTTTATATTATTATCATAATGCATCATCTCAATGGCTTCACATAGGTGTCGTTTTACATAATTATCTTCGGAAGCAATGACTTTGGAAGAATTTAAACAAATGGAATGTTTAGTATTAAGAGAATGCTCAGCTAATGCCGATCGATCAATTCGATCATGTTTGAATACAAATCTGCTCTACTAGAACTTTTGCTCAACGTCCTGTACAGAGAACTACTTTCTATGACACAATTATAAATATAAAACCAACAAATGTAGAGGACTGCAAATTCATGGAAAATAATGAAGCTACTGCAAGCACTCATCACATTGACACATTCCTTGTTTATCCTTGAGAAACTTGGCATGAGAAAGCAACATGGAAATGGGTTGTACCTCTGCTCTTCCCATACTCTTTGCGAATCAGCAATTCAAAATACAAAGACTGGTTCTTAATGCAGCAACGGGGACTGCTATGGACACAAACACTCTACTCTCTGCACGCAAAGTAGACTTTCCAAGATACGCTAAACTGCTTTGCTCTCCACATGCTGCAAACCATCTAGATGCTCTACATGCAAGCTAATCACATTTTAATAAAAATTCTAAGGGTCATTTCAGATGCTTCTCGCCCTCTACACATCAGGAAGACTAAACTGACATGTTCTAAATGATGTGGCAGTCCTGTTGCTTTGTTTGTTGGAAGCCCAAAAGTCGCGACTGATGGGTTCAGGTAAAGTCAAAACTCAAAACTGTCCAAATGAACTCCAATTGGTCTTGGTGGGTTAAGAATCCATTGCCTACTTTCTGTCCCCTGTTTCATCAATCGGTGACAGATTTAGCACCAGTTGAACCCATGTCTCTGCTGTTCTGACAAATTTAGATGGATTTCAGCATGGTTTAAACCTGTAACTTATAACTGAAACTCATTGCTGATGCGTTTGGCACAGGCTGATTCTGTTTCATCCGACTGTTATCATATTCCTTGTTAGATTATGGTACTTCTGAATATGTCCTCCAGCAGGGGGCGCATGTGGAACCAGGGCGCACATGTGTGTACAGCCATAAAGAACAGCAGTCCTAATCTTGGCAGTCCTATTCTTGGCTGTCCAGATTTCACAGTTGCTTTTTGTAGTTTGTTTTCCAGTTTTAGAAAAGCAGTTCTTTATTTAGCAGTTTGTTATTGCAATGTTTGACTTTGTCTATTAAAGGGTGCAGATACCCAAGATAAAATTAGGTCAAGGGTTGATTTGATTTTGGGACGAATCTAGTTTTAGGATCTAGGCTATTATTAAGGTCTTTTCTTCAGCTATAAATGGTGGTCTAGGGTAGGTGTTTTATTCCTTTTAGTTTTTTATTCAATGAGTGTTTTTGTAGTGTGTTCCAAAGCATTGTAGCTTTCATTTTCTGATTAGTAAAACAATGATGTGATCTAGAGCAGATTTGAGTATTTTTCAGGTAGTATGTGATTGTATCATTGTAGATTCTAGCATTTAGAGTTCAACAGTTTTGATTGGCTTTAAGCTTTGAGCTATCTTGTTGTCCAAAATAACTCCCCTAGTTATTTTGACAACTTACATTCCCATTCTGGCATTGAGTTTCAAATATTGCAGGTTGCGTGCACTTTGGTTGTCCCCTTGGCACAATTCTCTTGGTTGCATCTCCTTGCGCGCCCTCACGCGTTGTCTTCCTCTTGCGCTCCCTTCATTTTCCTTCTCTTTCTTCTATCTGCTTCCTTCTTTCCTCGCGCACACTCCTTGTGCGCCCCTTTCCTCATTGCCGCGCAACGCCTTCTACATGCTCGCGCCCTGTCTACATACTTATCTCCTAAAAATATGTTCTTGTTCCTCTCGCACACGTTACTTGTGCGCGTGCTTTGCGCCTCCTTTCACCTCAATTCGTGTACACGGGCGGCTCCGTCGAGAATGAGTGTATCACATGCAACTTGTCGAAGTGCGCAATAGGGTGCCGAATCCTTGTGACGAACCAATATGCGACATGTGGTAGAAACGACAAAACAGATAAACAATTGGCGATCTTCAGCCAATCACCACGCGCCACGTGTTATTTCGTGTTCAGATTTCTCTATAGTCTTGGATCGCCATAACTCTTGCTACAAGGCTCGACACACGCACACCTAGGCTTGTTGGAAAGCTGCTGACGTGGACTGCACGTTGGAATTTTCAAAATCAGATTATGACAGGGTTTGGTAGGTAAGAAAGATGAAAATGTCCCTCCAACCATTAATGCAGATCCGATTGCACTCCAACCACCCGATTTGATTCAAATCTCACCTCCTTCCTTCTCCTACACGCCAAACAGTCATGGGGAAGCACATTTGATGGATTTGCAGGCGGATTTGCAAGCACTCATTGTTGGTTGTTGGTGGTTGAGGATTCAAATCTGATTTTCCCTCCTTTCTCCTCCTCTTCTCTCCTTCATTCTTCTATAAATGTAAGAGCATTTCTCATTGTAAAGGGTTGGACTCTTTCAGTTTGTATAGGTATTGCCTTGCATTTTGAGTTACAGACCTTTAGATCTGGTCTTTGCATGTGGATATCAGCCTCATACACCATTATAATAGATTGTGCATCTCTGGAAGTAATAAAAGCATTGTTTTGTGGCTACCTTCTGCCTTAACCTGTTTTTATTCTTCTTTCTTGCCTTTCCCTTACGTTGTGTGCTTGTTGTGTCTTCTCACATCATCAGATCTCTTTTTCGACCGTGTCCGATGAAAACGGTTGTGGATTGCGTTCGATTTGTGCTTATGCATGTCTAGCCTTCCTCTGCGCATTTTCCTTTGTGTTTGCTCAAAGCTGATCGTGTTCATCCCCTTTCTTTCTGGTGCTATCGCCTCCCTTAGATTAGTTTTCCCTTTCCGCATATCCTTATATCCTTGGTCCCTTGGCATGTTTAGCTTAGGATTTCCATTTCAGTATTAGGAGTAGTAGTAGTAGTAGAAATAGGTAGAGGAACCGACCTTCTCCTGGAGGTCTGTCTCAAGTGCGCAAGGTCCCACAACTTGGAGACAATCCCATTGTTGCCTCAACGACCCAATTCGGCTGATGCGGGACGGGTGCAAGTTGGAGCTCCAACAGCTTTTTTAAGATCAAAGTTTACTTACCATGGTGTAGAGGAATTTTCAACATGGTATCAAAGCCATGTTTCTAAATGGAGAGGCTTTGTGTATGGAGAGGCTAGTTTGGAGTTGAGAGTTGCACAAAGGATTTTAGTGGGCGTGAGCTGCTTTAGTGATCAAAGCAGAATTGTGTTGGTAATTGGCATGTGGGCCTATGAAGGGTTGGGGGGTGTGAAAGCCCGGTTGTTCTAGTGATCATAGATGAAACTTGCTCAAATAGTTGTGACAATCCCAACTCTGGTATGCATAAGAGTCACTTGTTGGAGGGATATCTAAGCGTGTTGTGGAAGTTCAGATTGCATAATATCTTGAAAGAAACATAATTATGGTACCTTGTGGAGAAGAAGGTTGTGTCTCCCTTAGGTCCCAAATATCTTGTAGAAGCTGATGCAATGAAGGCAAAGCGAATTCCATTGGATTGGTGAAGGACCATCTAATCCTTCATATCGCCACCAAGAAGACTATTGAGGGGATGTATGATGCCTTGGGAACCTTGTACTAGAGTGTGAATGTATCTAGGGTGATGCTTCGAGGAACAAGCTCAACACTACCCACATGAGCAAGACAGATACAATGGCAAGCTATCTGATGAAGCTAATAGAGCTTAGAGATCAAATTGGTGCAATTGGTGATGAAGTCAAAGATAATGAGCTAGTCTAGATTGCTTTGAATGGCTTCAATCCACCATGGCACAACTTTGTTCAAAGTTATTTGTGGTTGGAAGAATTCACGTGACTTCAAGTAGTTGTGGGATGCTTTCATTGGAGAAGAGATGAGACTACAACAAGTCTCAAACAATTTTAAGGATGATGTTCCAGACCAGGGCCTCATCGAGAAGGTGAGGAAGGAGGAAAGAAAGAATTCGGGATGGGTCAAGAAGAAAGAAGTCTTCTAATCACCAGAAGAAGTATCAAAGTTATATCAAGTGCTTCTGAGTGTCCAAAGAAGAAGAAAGTGAAGGGCAAGTAGCAACAACAACAAAAACAATTTACGAAGTGCGGAAGCTTGAGTAGACAAGTTGACTATCAAGCTTGACAACCTTTGTCATCGTGTCGTGCCTTTCCAAGTGGATCCTTGAGACATATCTTCGAACAAGGCATCATTCTTAACATGCGAGTGGAGCTTGGTGAAGATGCAAAGTACTTAGTGATTGGGATAGGGTTTATCACATTCCACGTGCCTTCAAGAGAAATTCTATAGTTGCATTAGGTATTGTATGTTTCTTGTATGTCTAAAAATCTCATTTTAGTTTCTTGTCTAATAGATTTGAAGTGTAGCGCTGCATTGATGACCAAGTAATCATCAAGAAACATAGCCCCAAGCCTGATCAAGTCTTGGCCAAGGGAGTTTGAGAGGGGGCCTTTACAGGTTGAAAGCTTCGGAGTAGATATGGTGAAGTAGAGCTTTATTGACCAGCAATGACAATTTATGTGAGCTTCGACACAAAAGACTTGTGCATCTAAAGTATGGATCACTGCCTCTTCAAAATGACATGGTGGTTGGATTCCTTGACTTCAAGGTGGAGAAGAGGGGTGTGCAAGGATGTGCACTTGGCAAACATGCCCAAGCCTTTTTTTCGAGTTGCGAGCATAGGGCAAAGGGGATTCTAGATCTGATTCATTCAGACATCTGTGGACATATGTCGTCAGCTTCATTGACAAATAATTTGCACTATGTTACTTTCATTGACAATTCTTCTAGAAAGACCTAGACTTATTTTATGAGGAGCAATAAAGTTAAAGGAGTTCAAAGCCTTTATTGAGGATCAAACAAGCATGAGGATCATGGTACCTAGATCAAACAATGGAAGGGAGTATGCCTCCAATGACTTTGATTCCTTTTGCAGAGGTGCAAGGACCAATAGCGAGTTTACGGTACAACACAACCCACAATAGAATGGGATTGTAGAGAGAAAGAACAGGTCCATAGTAGAGACTTATAATGGTTCATGACTTAGATCTGCATATGTTTCTTTGGGTAGAAGTTGCAGTGTACATATCAAATAGGTCTCCTCACAAAGTGATCAAGGATATGACTACAAAGAAGCTTTTACAGGGGAGAAACTAGATGTTTCTCATTTCAGAGTATTTGGGAGTCCAATTTTCATTCATGTTCCAAAGGAGAAGAGGATGGCTTGAACCCTCTTATTTGAAAGGTATTCTAGTTGGCTACATTAAGACCTCTAAGGCTTACAAGATCTATGTTCCATCTCAGAGGAAGATAGTAGTGAGTCAGGATGTGAAGGTGGATAAGGATGTAAGGTCTTCTAGATCCTAGGAGATTTCAGCAGCAGTTGAGGAGGAGCCAACACTTACTGCCCCAAGTGTTGATCCACAAGTTTTAGGGAGTACAAGTTCAAAACAGGGAAGTTCTAGTATAGGAACAAAGACATATTTACCCCCCAGGATAGCTAAAAAGCGTAAATGGCATCAACAAACATTGTGGGCGCAAAGGAGCAAGTTGGTGCTGTGAAGAATTCTTTTTGGGTAATTCATCCTTCTAATAATTTTCCCATTTATGTTGCGCTGATGTCTTCCATCATTGATGCAAAGTCTTCTAGCTATGATGAGGAAACAAGCTAGTAGGTATGGCAGGATGCCATGGAGTACAACTTCATCATGAAGAATGATGTCTGGGAGATAGTGCCCAGACCAACAGGGGAATCATTTATGGATTCTAGGTGGCTGTACAAGGTGAAGCATGCAATTGATGGCAGCATAGAGAAGTACAAGGCTCAGTTTGTAGCTAGAGGATTCTCTTAGAGAGGAGTTGACTATGAGGAAACCTTTGCACTAGTCACCAGGCATATGTCTTTCACAACCATTGTTGGTTTGCAAATACATCAAATGGATGTTAAGACAGCTTTTTTGAATGGCCTGATTGAGGAAGAAGTGTACATTAATCAGCAAAGGATTTGAGGTGCATGGGCAAGAGACCCATGTGTGCAAGTTGAAGAAATCTCTTTACGGGTTGAAGCAAGCACCCTATACTTGGTACTCTACAATTGATGAGTACCTATTAAGTTTGGGCTTCACCAAAACAATTGCAGATCCCAATCTGTATTATTTATTTGATGGATCTGATTTGTTGGTTTTGGTCTTGTATGTAGATGACTTGATAGTTCAAAGAAGCTCATTGCAGGGTGCAAGGAAGAGTTGGCCAGAGAATTTGACATGGACATTGGATTGATGCACTATTTCTTGGGTCTAGAGGTGTGGCAGAGGACAAGTGAGGTTTTCCTTGGGCAAGGAAAATACACAGTTGATATTTTGAAGAGGTTCTAGATGATGGATTGCAAACCCATCACCACTCCTATGATACCGAATCTGAAGTTACATGCTGACTTGGATTCAGATTTGGTAGATCTTTTGGTGTACAGGCAGTTGATTGGGTCCTTGATATTTTGCAGTGAACACTTTGAGCTTCATTGGGTTATTGCAAAACATGTGCTACAACACTTGAAGGGTACATTGCATTTTATTCTAAGATATGCAGGGAATGATGAGTTGATGTTGCATGGATTTGTTGATTCTGACTGGACAAGTGATACAGGTGACAGGAAGAGGACTTTAGGTTGTCTTTTTAGTTTGGGTTCAGGAGTCATATCTTGGTTCAGCTGGAATTGGACTATAGTGGCATTGAATTCAACAGAGAGTGGAGTTGGACATGGCAGCCAACATTGCTAGTTGTGAAGCTATCTGGTTTCACAAATTGATTGCAAAGATGATAGGTGAGAAATGGATCCCACAGTCATTTACGGTGACAATTAGAGTTGTATCAAACTCTTTGAGAATACGTTATTTCATGACCACTCCAAACATAGTGACATCATACGTCACTTTCTTAGAGACTGTTCAGAAGGGAGCGGTGCTCTAGATTATGTTATGACAAAAGAGCAAGTTGTAGACATTCTGATGAAGCATCTAGCTAAAGGGCAGTTCGAGATGTTCCGGGAGAGACTGGGATAGGTGGAGACCACATATCTCAGTAAGAGGGAGTGCTAGATTATTGTACTTAAAAATGTGTCCTCCAGCAAGGCCTTTATCATTGTTGCTTCCCATCTAATGAAGTAGAGTCAAAGTTTTGCCATTGATTTCTGTTTGTCTTTTGCATGTCATACTCATGCCAATCATTTGAATCTTCTTTAAGCATTGACCCAATCAATTTTATTGTGATGCTAGACAGTTGTCTATAAACAAAGCTAAAATAAAATCATTCAATGTCTAGGAATTACTCATAGCGATTGACTTGTCTTTAGATAGAATCTTTTTGCAGTAATTTCGTTCCAGACCAATCCAAGGTTAGAATTTTCAGATTCTAGGATCAAAATCCCTCTGATAATTTTATACTCTCTGCAAAGGCAAGCTTAAATGTTGCGTTTTGTGAAGAGTGCGTCCAACATAATTTCAAATGTTTTAGTCTCTCCTAGAAATAATTACGCCAATAAGTGTGCCTTAAAGAGGGGGAAGGGTCCCTGGCTGGCAGAATACAGACGATTGACAGTGGAGGTTGAAACATACAGACTTGAGTTGAAATGGGATCAAAAATAGCCATTCATGTGGAAATATTTTTATGCCGCATGTGCAGGGAGATCTGCACAGCACGGTATTGCTTCATGCATACACATTCCTCCCATCCACGCACACTGCAAGCTTGGACTTTTTTAGATTTCGTTTGCTATATTTTACTCGTGTTGGTCATAATCCTCCAATGGAGAGCTGCAAAACTTCTGGCGGCAGAGGGGATTGGTGGCTTTATGCCATTTCTGTCTTCGCAAAGGATGGATGTGGTTGTTTGCTACAAACCATTGAGGATATATCATTTGTTTGGCTGTTGTATGTTGTTGTTCTGGTTGTGGCAGTTTGTGTTGTAGTGGTCACTTGGTTGAGCCATAGGGATTGTGAATAGCGTTGCGGTTGCCATTTCCAAGTGTAGAGGCATTCCCATCATCAGAAGCCTCATCGATACGAGCGCGGGGCTTGTTTAGGGCAATATAAAAATAATGACAATGATGAATGCATACATGCACATGTAGTGTCCATACATTTGTTAGCAAATAAGAAGCACCATTCATTGGGCAGACAAAAAACACATACCAATTGAGATCTATCTGGTAAATTTCTCTTCCGTGACTAACAATAGAATAGAGAAAATCTCAGGTAGAGGATGTCAAGGCTTGATCCCGTGGCACAACTGCTTTTGCAGTCCAAACAGGGGAAGAATTCTGTCTTGATTAGAGGGAGCTCTTGGGGTTTGATGTTGGAACCTGTTGGTTTGACAATGACAATGTGTCAGCCACACAAGGTGTGGATATTCCCTCACTTCTCTCGAGTGTTGGGAGGGGAAGAAGAAGACACAGACTTTAGGCGCTTGCTGCAGAGTGCCATGATGAAGGCATAAATCTTTGAAGACGACTATCTGGCCCCGCATTGTGACGAGCATTACTGTTTGCTGCGAGCCACTAGAGGTGGCAACAGTTGACAGTGCCACTCGCTAGTGGTGAAGCCCATTGTGGTGGGGGTGGTTTGGTTAGTGGTGCGTCAGTTCGGTCAGTTGTAGGCATACAAGAATTTCATCAACAACTATTCCATGTGCAACGACGATAGTGTGGGCAACATGCAGGAAGTGCGCGTGGTGTCGGGGATGCCTGTCAAGAGCAGCAGTAAGTGCCTCAAGATTCTTGATGACGAGTGCCACATCCTCAACTTCACCATCCTTGGCGGCGACAATTGCCTCCACAACTATCTGTAGGTGGTGGTGAAGGAGACTTTGCAAATGCATCCTTTTGGCGGCCTCCTATTGTGGGCTTGCCTCTTCAACTAGGACACCAACGTGGTTGATGGAATGTTGTTTACGGCAGGCACCACCACCATGTCGAAATTTGTTGCGGCCCTTGCAATGTATAAAAATTTAGTATTTTCTATTTTCCTTGTGTTTACAATTTTTTTGTCGTTGTATTAGTTCAACTCTTATGTTATTAAAACACACAATAATATAATTGCAGTAATCCAAAAAAAGATATTGCCTCCGTCCAAGTGCAACATCCACATTGATAGCGAAGTGTGCTTGGGATTGCATCCATGCCTCTGCAAGAAAATAATATCTTCTTTTGCTTCCCACCATTTCCAAACATTAGGGTTTTTAGCATATTGCCTTATATTGATATTGGAAGCCCATAAATATATAACTTCTTATTCATATTAAATAATGAGGTTGACCCTGAAATCACTGTGTTCGGGATTTACCTTATAATCCATTTTCAGAAATATAGTATTGCCCGAATATCCTTCCATTTTCGTAGTGTTGAGTTATTTGCTAATATTGAAGAGCAAAACAGTCATTGTAAATCTACTGTGCAATAGTGTATCTTACATTTATCTGCAATAGTTTACTTAAAAATAAGAGGGAACTGGAAGCCTATATGAAAGGTTTAATCAAATGCACATTAAAGGGAGTAATTTATAGAAGCTAGAAACGCATTTTAAATAAGGTGTGAGTATTTTTGTCGGGGGATGTGTTTAAAAGGGAGAATTTTAGTTGCATGTATGGGAGGGTGAAAGGACACCCCCATACCTATAGTCAAGGAATTCATTAGGTAGAGGTGTTTGGCGTGAGGGGGAAACACTGCTTAGGGAGGCCCATAAGGGCATTGTGTAGTAAGTAGAATTAGTGCCTCATTTCTACGAACCCTCTCTAGATAATGCAAGGAGTTTTAGATTTAGAGAGGCGTCATATGTTATTGGCATTGTATGATTAAATTGAAGTGTTGAAAAATGTGCATTGTTTATCCATCTACCCCCACCTCAAATAGAAGGCGCGAGCAGGGTGAGAATATGGAGCAAGAGTGCAGGGGTGATCTATACAAGTTGGACACCTGTTGATTGGATTTGGGGAAACAATATCAATGCCACATAATGATATACAGGTCTTTAACCAGTTGGCGAGCATCCATGATATTGCTGCATTCTTCCCATATGAGCAAAAAGCTCTGCATAGTTGAAGATTTTTAGAAGATATTTTAGTGGAGCTGAGTGTAGTAAACAAAATGTGCAAGGCTCCTTGTGCCACGTGTGAGAGGTTTCTTTAGAAATATAATTGAAAGAGCAAATTCCCAAGCTTTCACCAACGAATTTGTCGTCGTCTAATGGTGAATGCCTTGGTAAGTTGCTGTTTCTTCTTCACCAGGTTCGGTGAAATTATGTGAGGCTGAAGATGAGTCTCAAGGCCTATTATGGTCTCGCTTAACCAAAGAAGCCGATGAAACATTCACGTTATTGAAATTCTAGGCAGATGGTATTAGTTTGAAAAATCTTGCCATATGATTCGAGTTCTCGCATCAAAATGGAAGCTCCATACATTCTCAAGTCCCATATTGGAAATAGTTCCATAGAATTTCAGGCATGTATCTGAATGACAACTGGTATCATGAATAACAACATTACTAATGAATCCTCTTTTCTCATTTATTGTTGGAAGGAAGAATGGCGGTGTACATGATCTAGACCGTTGATCTCAAGGTCAACAACTTTTGCCACATGTCCTTCACTGTGGATGCAATCCTTACATCTACTTCTTTGATCATATTTCAATAAACTCCTTACAAAATTTATGACAATACCCATACACTTGGTCCTCTCTCATCTTCTTTAACTGCTCACACATACTGCAGAACCACACAATGTCAATATTTCAAAATAATAGATGTAAGAATATACACAGGATGATCCTCTGGAATGCTGAGGAGACTGCCAAATACAAATCCGAAAAGGAAAACTCTTGCGGTTGATATTTGCTGTTGATTGGGCAAGCGTGGAGAATGTTCTAAGCAATATAATTGCAAATAAACTAGACAACTTTCTTAGTACTCAGAATAGTTTGGTTTCCGTTTGTCCTTTCCATCTTTGAGTGTGAGTATATCAGTGGAAATGAACCTATAATTATATATGTAGAGGCGGACACTATGTTTCTCTTAGTTTACCTTCCCTTGGTTTACTGCCACATTTTCCATTTGGAGCCGCTTTTCCATATTTGAACAGCATTGTAGCATGTCTTTTGTTCCCTGTGCTGCACCCCTCTTCCTCTTGCGATGTTTCACCTTCGCTTCTTCAACTTCAACTTCTATGCCTCCCTATTGGTGTCTCCATTGCACTGCTTGGGTGCGATTGCTAGTTTACACCTCATGTATTCTAGGGTAATGTGCCGTCAAGCATAGAATACCTATTGGCTTAAAAGTGACGTCAGGGGTTTATGGCCTGAGATAAACAGTCGGACAGAGTCCGCACAGAAGATGTGGGTGTACTTGTGGCCGTAATTTGGTTACCCTCAACCTATACAGGGGGTCTGCCATCAAGCTTAGAACACCTTATTGATTAGAAGCAATGTCTGAGGGTCTATGGTCCACTAGATTACATGGCAGATAAATATCCAGGCAATGAATGCAGAGAACATGCCTGTGGGCTTGTTGCTGTAATAACATATATGGGTTACATTTGACTCTTGCTTGATGTGCCCATGGCAAATCAGTGGTGGGATTAGGCCCATGTATAGCCATTAAGTCGATGCCTATTTCTAGGTTTACAGCTACTACAAGGTGGCCAACAGCATGTGGGAATGGAACATGGACTTACAGTGAGAAAACCCTAAGCTTGCTCACTGCTTACTCTAGGTAATTAGCATTGATTATAGCAGTTTGCTATATGCGTCATTGTCGTGTGTGAAATCAGGAGAAAATTGAAATGTGTCGGTTTTTAACATAGATTTTGTTTGTTTTGTTGGTTAGGGTGTTGATTGTTTGTGTACTTGAATTACTTCATAGTTTTTTTTTCAATTTATAGCTTAAAGTTTTCTTTTGAGTGAGTTTCTTTGATGTGGCTATGTTTGTAGACCGGAGATGGTTGTAGGATGGTACCATTCACATCCAGGTTTTGGATGCTGGCTGTCAGGTGTTGATATCAACACCCAACAGGTAATTAGGACAGTTTTAATTTTAGACATTGTTGAATTTTCCTGCAGATGTAAAATGTGCAAGCTTTTATAGATGTATTCATTTGTGGTGTAATGGTGAATTTATTGGGCATTCTTGCAGAGTTTTGAGGCTCTTAATCAACGAGCTGTTGCTGTGGTTGTTGATCCTATTCAAAGTGTGAAGGGGAAGGTTGTGATTGATGCATTCCGCTTAATCAATCCTCAAACTATGATGCTTGGCCAGGAGCCTAGACAAACAACTTCAAATCTTGGGCATCTGAACAAACCATCCATCCAAGTAAAGGAATTACTGAATTTTGGCATTTTCAGAGTTGTTGATTGAGTTTAGCCTTTACTTTTATTCTGAAGTGCATATTTGTTTGTATTATACTTGTACAGGCATTGATCCATGGTTTGAATCGACATTATTATTCTATTGCTATTAATTATCGGAAAAATGAACTAGAAGAAAATATGTTGCTCAACTTACATAAGAAAAAATGGGCTGATGACCTGAACCTTCAACGCTTTGATTGTCATGCTAAGACAAATGAACAGACAGTTCAGGTTGTGAGTTGTTCAAAGAAAATATCCTGAAATGATTTTATTCTACAAGTGTGTTCTCATTTCCACATTTATCATCCAATCCAAACTTTTCTTGTATGCAGGAAATGCTTGATCTTGCAGTCAAATATAATAAAGCCGTACAAGAAGAGGACCAGCTACCTCCTGAAAAACTTGCTATTGCAAATGTTGGGAGACAAGATGCTAAAAAGCATCTAGAGGAGCATGTCTCGGACCTGATGTCTTCCAACATAGTTCAAACTCTAGGAACCATGCTTGATACTGTTGTTTTCTAAGGCCTTTGTGTTTACGAGTATATTCCAAGTCCCAGAAACAAGCAAACATCTTCAGCTTTGACATATCTGCATTTATCATAAGCAGCAGCAGAAAATGAAAGGAGTGGGACTACCTCCAAGATGGTTTATTTTTTAGAATTTTGGAGTGGGACTGTATATTCAATTCTTTGGTGTAATGAAATTATTCATGCAGCTTATAGTTGAAGTGATTGACACTCTGAAGTGGACAATGCTATTATTTTAATTATTTGGATATTGGAAATGTTTTGTTAAATTTAGTTCTGTGGTACGGTGCCAGTTCTTCTCTACTATAATTGTGTTATTTGTCTATATGATCTGCAAACATATTGATGTCGCTAAAAATGTGGGCAATGTATAGCTTTATTATATGATTACCCCATTAAATAAAGAGTTGCGCATCAACAAAAGCTCAAATTGTTTCATAGGAAGCATCTGTAATTTTGGTTGTATGGCGTCTTGATGGTTTATAATGTTTCAATCATTATTTTTGTTATGAAACTTTGACAAATGCATCGAGTTATGGAAACAATGGGCCGTGACATTTAGGCAAATATCAGTTTTGTTTATGCTGACAATTTTCAATAAAAGTCTTGTATATTTTTAAATGATGTTTATGGTGACCATTTTTTTTAAAACAAACTTTTATATTAGATGGAAATCAAATTTACATATTTGGCTATGCCAAGCCTGAAAACTATTAGTCCAAATTCTTAGCATTATACAAAAAAGCCATACAAATCATCATACAAGAGAATCAAGATCATTGGTGGTGTTTTAATGCCCATACATATATAAATAGATAAATCCCATATTGGTGGCATTTCAACGCCCATACATGTATAAATAGATCTATTTGACATTGGTGGTGTTTCAACGCCCATACATGTATAAATAGATCTAGGGTGCATGACATCACTAAGACCGGCTTCAGTCTTTGGTGGTTGAAGCTACATGCACATAAACAAGGCCGAGTTAATCTCATGCTATCTCATCTATTTTGTAGCTTGTTGGACCATCATGTAGGAGGCAAGACATAGCAAAGAAGATCCTTATTATTTAAGGCCCAATTTGCCAAACCATCTGCAATTTTATTTCTTTCACGAGGAATGTGAATGAATTGCACTTCTTGAATCCATTCCATAGAAAAATTGAATTGGGCAGAACTCAACAAAGGAAACCCCAACTGACTCTGTCATAGGCTTTGGATAAATCCAGCCTAATGAACCTTGTTGGTTTTCTTTGAATGTCCATATAGTGCAAAATTTCATGTACTAACACAATTTCATCATGAGTGTGTTGTCTAGGAACAAATCCACCTTGCTTAGGAGAGATAATCTTATGCAAAAGGGGTTTAAATCGTCTGCTATAACCCTAGTGAATATAAAGGCATTGCATAAGGCTATATGATGGAAACTAGAGTTATCCTCCACCTCATTGATTTAGGAATAAGAGCAATGTAAGTCTTATTTATCTGCTTAAGCATAGTTTTGGTCTTCTTTACTTCTTTGACCCCTGTAAAAGGTCCCTTTTAATAATATCCCAAAATGCCTAGAAGAACTCAATCGGGAAACCATCCAGTCCAAGAGTTTTACCTTTTTTCATTTTGAAAACAATACCTTGGAGTTCTACTTCCGTAATAGGCTGCTGCATCAACTTTTCATTATCTTGTTGAGAAATACTAATAGGTATTATGTTCAAAAGTTGAGTCCAGATTTAGAGGTTGCTTACAATTTTCAATAAAAAGTACTCTTGCATCTTTTTAAACGATGTATTTTGATTTTTCTTTGGAGTTCTTTACTATGCTGGTGCACTGGATCCATTTCAGGTTAAGAGTTGCATTAAGTAGCTAGTGGCCAAAGCACACAATACCATATATACTCATTTTAGTGGTGTTTGATGTTAGATTTGTTTAAGCAACATAAAAATATTTTCATACATGTATTGGTATGACATATGTTCCAGTCTCTTTATTTAAATATATTAATTCAAAGTGCAAAAGAATTTTTGTAACCTCCATTATGAATTTTGTGTTGTGATATAAAAGCAATATGTATTGGTTTAAGGATGCAAATGTGTTTTATATAACCGAAGTAGAACCAAAGTTGTCGATATTTAAGCTGAACTTAAATTGATTCACTAGTGAATGGGTTTATTTGATCATGCTGAAGCAAGCTTTCTTAATAAGTAATTTGTAATGTTCTTTTATTTGTATATTATGCATATTGTGATTCAATTAGCAGAAATATTTAATTTAGCTAGGTGGTCTTATTAAAAACATGTACAACATGTACAAATTGAAGGCTCAACATGTCGTGCAAATATTTGGGAAGTAGTCGTGGTAGATTGAGTGGGTGTTGAAAGCATTTTTACTGAAGCATAAAACAAATAACATGTAAATTACTGTTAGCAAAAATGTCTCCAACAAATTTTCTAGCCAATAAGCATGGAAATTATTGTCAACAAATAATGTCTCCAGCAAGTTTTCTAGCCAATGTGCATTGAAATTACATTCATGTGGAGTGCCTATGTGATAAACACAAACCCCAGGCAAATCTGTTTATTGCATTCATCCATCATGTTTGCTATCATAATTCCGTCTCATAAGACGAAACATTTCTTACCACCTCGTACCAAAATGCTGAAATATAATTATTTGCATTCTAATGCTGAAATGTAATTATTCTAGCTGTTATGTTAATTCAAACAAAATATTTATATCAACAAAGGATATTCATCTTCACAAATTTTACATAAAACTCACAGCAATATGAATACGAATGAGTGTGCATTCGGTTTAACGAGGCAAACGACACAACTCCCATTGTAACCACTTTCCATTCCAAGGTCTCTTTTACAAGGGCAAAGAGCTAAAAAAATATTTGTTATGTCAATTTATTTCCCAACTTTTAACATAAATAATCATGATGCCCCGTTGCAATTTTAGCTTCAATAAAGGATAAAAGCAAAGTCCCTATATGGACAAATTATCAATCAAGCAATCAATCTGAAGGAGATTATTAAATGTGATAATATGTACATGTGCTTATTAGTTCCTTTGTATCCAATGCTAATCATTTAGCAACACAGTTGCCTCCATTTATTGCCATAGCTATTTTTATTGAAAGCCTTTACAACTTGGTCATGGATATGCCAAAGTTGCTCATTAGTCTACTGCTGTTTGTGTGCATCGCTGTACATCGGAATAAATATATACACACACAGACTACAAGGGTTGACAATAACACATAAGAATAATTATGCTTGTGGCTATTTAAGTAATTTCTTTTAATCATAATAATTTAGCTTGTCGTCCCCGCAATATATTTATACTTCATTGCCATAATTACAATGACTATACTAATAAGATGGCATCCTCCTTGGCTGTTGCGTCCAAGGCATATAACATTGCCCCAACTGCTCCAGCATGCCCTTCATGCCTTAAGAATATTGCCTGGATAGAATGTAAGTAAGTTACATTCAAGTTGAATTTATAAATTGCTTGATGAAATAAACAAATAAACAAAGGAAAAGACAACCACACACATCATCGCAAACATGGCTGCACTAAGATATCCATAGAAAGAACATATAGAATACGATATTTCTGCTGTGTCAAAAGGAAATAACTTTCTCTAAGGAAAATAAAAATGGAGCATCTATTGCAAACTAAGGCACTGAACATATAATTGCTAAATTAGTCATTGCAACAAATGAAAACTAGGATGGGCTTGTAGTTGATTTCAAAAATCTGAATCCATTATTAATCAAAGCATTTAAAGATATCCTAGCATATCTTAAATGCAATTTATTTCTGTTCTTGATGAAATTTATATCATTATCCTCGCTTTGTACCATTTCTTTGGGTGATAACTTCCAAATAGAAGGCCGTCTTTTGAAACTTACTTTCTAGTTAGGGACCATTTATCCCGATTCAGGAATATTTATTTCGCTCGGTATATTTGTAAGTACTGGGATCTGCAAACTTAATTTATGCACCGGGGAATGCGCTCACCCTTCAGCTTAAAAGCAATGTTGGAGGGGTATGTAACTCGGAATTCCAACCAAGACTAATTCTATCACTTGCCTTACCACAAGACCCTAGCACACTACACTTTTTGGTGTTCATTATTAAGTTATGAAGTAGGATCACCTAAAATGATTTTTCAATGTGCAGAAATTATTAAAAGATTAATCCCTAAAATGTTATAGGAATCACCTCAAATAATCAGGGAAGGCTCTCAGAATATGCTTGATCTTAGATTGCCTATAATCAGCAGGAAAAAGCTCGACCTCGAAAGACAGTTAAGGACACAGACGATATCCTATTAGAAGATGTTTCCTCATATCCTATGACAGCTGCAAATGACTAGGGTTTTGGTTCACATAAATTATTTTTCTGCCAAAAATGGAATATATGTAAATGACCCCAAATAAAACTTCTCCTGAACAGCAAGTAGAATGCCGTTTGTTTGTTTTCTTCCGATTTTACAATTTGGATTTCAATTCAAGTTCTTTTGTTCCTTGGGTTATCATTTCTGGTTTTAAATCCTTTTGGGCCAAGCAGAATATCCATTTCTTTGCCTACATTTTTATTATAAGCACTAAGTTATTATTTCCTAAAAAAATGTTTTGACAGTAGATTTTTAGCCTTTAGATGTGCATTTCAGCCTTGAGCCTCACCAGCACAAAAGAAATCTTGATGATGAATGTAACTCAAATTAATTCTCTTTAGATTGATTACTCTGCATTCAAACATGGACAAAATCCGCAGGATGAGAAAAAAAGACTTGTAAGAACTCGTTATGTACAAGGACACTTGAATGGATCCAAGTATTTAGACTTAGATGAGGAAAACATTCTTATGTTACCTATTCACCCCTTCCTCCCCAGTACCAATCCAATTGTACCTGGTTTGGGTCTGGACACAATTTACCTATGGATTCATGGATTTGCCTGGGTACGTCCATGGCGATCTGGGTACCAAAATGAAAGTGTCCAGCCCATTAAGATTCATGGACCGAAGGGAACTCTCCATCATTTGTGACGGATGGAAAGATGCTAAAAATTGGCCTTTGGTCAAAGTGGTTGCAACATGCCCTAGAGGGGCAATGTTCTTGATAACCATTGATTTTGACGGGCAATTGAAGGATACCCCACTTAATTGCCAATGTCCTCTTTGAAGCCATTGAGGTGGTGAGGCCTCAAAATGTTGTCCAAGTTATAATGGACAACGCTTAAAAGTGCAAAGCCGTGGAGATGTTTGAGGAGATGAGGTATGGGCACATTTTGAAGTGGATCAAGCAAGGTTATGCCAAATTGAGTGGATCAAGCAATGTATGCCGAGGCTACAAAGATCCAAATGTTTGTCACTAATTATCATTTGTTGCAAGCCATCTTCAAATCATTCTCGAAGTTGGAGTTGCTAATTAAAAGACTTGATCCAAGAAGGAATAGAGGAGCGGAATGCACATATTGTAGATTGTGTGTCCATCATTTTATCATGCAAGAGATGGTTACAAAATGGTTGAAGTGGTTATTACTATTCATTAATTAATACATAACTAATAATGACTTAATAATTTATAAGCCTTATATTCTTATACCCCCTCTTAAAAGCAAGAAAACAAACATATTGATAGAAAATTAAAATAACAGAACTAAATTGAGTCGCACATTCTTTTAAGCTCTCTTTGAAAAATAATTTTTTGACTAGGTAGAACTCCATCAAGCTGCCTCGTAACCCTCGTAAAGGTGTAGTTCCCAAGTCAAATTATTGGACACTCATCCATGTTGAGCTACATCCATAGTGCTCCGTCAAGTTGTTTTATAACCCTCATAAGGGTATAATCCCCAAGATCCACAAACTCCCAAACTAACTCAAGAACCATCCATGTTGAGTTTCATCTACATTATACCCCCTCATGTCTTCAAAGTGTGGGCTTCTTTAAAATACGTGGTCTTTATCAATGAATTTTTCATTCATTTGGTTTGTCTTTGAGTTTTCTCTTGCTATAAATCCCATAAGTGATTTGCTCCTGGTCATCTTGTAAGTATGTTGTAATATCATGGGTAAAATTGCAGCAAGCAGTAAGTATACTACTTTTTCTGATGATTTTTCTAGCCAACCATTACGAGGCTAAATTATTTTTCCAATGGAATTTCAGTTCAAAATAAGACCTCAAAAGTCTATACAACAATTTAGACCAATAACAATATAACTGGATTTTGAACCGAAAATCAATGTAAATAACTGTATTGTTGAAAAAATTAGAAAAATACCAGATAAATTTGTCTTCTTTGTTGGACTATGCCCGACTGGTTTTTAATCTTTTTCAGATCTCTTGATTCGTGTTTTTCCCTTTTGCTATTGTATTTACCCTTAAAAATGTGGATAAATGTCCTTGCGCGCCTAGCGATTTTGTCAGAACCTTTGTTTAACTCGGGCGTAACTTAGGTCCTCAAATTTCTTCTAGTATATGTCATTATCAAATGACATTTTTGCATTATCAGTGGCATTTTTGTCCTACATTTTCTTCTCCCACGCCTGATACAAATTTAAATGTGCATAACATAGATTTGCAACTATTTTTTTTTAATTCTTGCCCTAGCCATTGTGTTCGTGATTGTATCTTTAGGCCCTATACTTTGCATGACCTGTTTGTATTTTGTCCTCCTCGATTGTTTGCAATTCATCCCATTTCATGGGATCTAGTATATCATTGTGCCCTAACAAGACTTTCTCGATTTTGACGTTTTTGGTTTTTTTACAAGTTACAGGCTTTAGATTTGCAATCTTCTATTCAGGATTTGGACACCCTATCGAGCACCAAACTCTAATACTAATGTTAGAAGATTTGAACAAAGAAGGAATAAGGGAACATAATGCACACATTATACATTGTGTGTTTGTCATTTTATTATGTAAGAGATGGTGACAAAATGATTTAAGTGATTACAATTGTTCATTAATTAATACATAACTAATAATGAGATGATAAATTATAAGCCTTATATTCTTATATTGTTGAAGATAAGTGAAACAATATTTTTAGTTACATTAGTAACTTTACAATTTGAATTTTATATGATCTACTTTGTTTTTTAAATTTTAAAAACAAAGTAGATGATGTACATTTTTAATATAGTACTTGTAAAATTTCAAATATTTTTTTATTTTAATTTTCTACTAAGTCGTTGAGATTTGATTTGCCTCTTACAAAATCATCTTAGACAACTTATGAAGGTGTGAGAGACTTTTCAACATGGTCATCAACAACCTTTGGATGATATGGAGGCAATCAAAAACTAAGAATGTCGAAAAAGTTAAGTTGTTGACCCTAGACGATGACTGGTGGACTTGTGTAGATTTATTGCTTAGTTTAACTAAGTCCCATCATAAGTATGATCCAATTTATTAACATGGATCGACAAGATTTGTAAGAGATCTATGATGGCATCGGTTCAAAGTGATATAGAAGATAAAGGCCATTATAAATGCAAGGGCAAGATTTGAAAAACATTTTTTCAAACTAGTGCAATCATACCTTATTGATTGGTAGGAACAAAATGAGCATCTTATTGCATCTCCTTTCCCTTGCATTGATTTGTACATTCTACAAAACTGAGATCCTTTCTTTGTTTAGGAGGGTGCCACCATATAGGGATGTTGAAGTTAGTGAAGGGTATATACGATGGCATTTTCTAGGCTCTTCCCCAATTTTGAGGTAGAAGATATCGTTATGAGCAAGTTTTTAAATTTCATAGCCTCCACAAGGCACAACCTTGGCAATTTTTAGAAAAAAATACAAGGATGCTCATATGTGGTGGTACCTCCATGGCCAAGGACCCATGCACTTAAAAACTATTGCAATCAAAATTTATCAAATAAGATTTTTATGTCAGTAGCTATTTTTTTGGCCAATTTTTTTAACTTTTAAATCTAAATTTGAATTTTTACTTTTATAAAAAAAAATTGTATTGACTTTGCTCGAATAGAGAGTTCATCTTCATCTCAGCTGAACTGGAGTGTATACACCTTTATCTACTCAATGAAGCGCAATAGGTTGGTGGCAAAAAAGGCCTAGGAGTTGGTCTCGTGTGCATTACAACTTGTGTCTTCTATCACACAAGTAGACGAAGTACAAGGGGTGACAAAACATTGGGATGTAAAACCATAGAATGTTGACTTAGATGCTTCCATTTCCCACCTTTCATTACTTGACATGGAGACTTTTTCAGTTTTAGAGGACCCACACAATGTTGTTAGTGGGAGTGATAGTGTTACTATTGTGGTTCACATGACCCACATAATGATGATGATGTTGATGCTTTCGATGAAGAGCAATTTGACAATGAATACTAATTTTTATTTAATAATTAATATTTATCACGACATTTGTCACTCAAAGTGAGCATTATCAATTTATTGGTAGTGTTTTTCTAGCTAGGACAATCTCAAAATTGATCACAAATCTTGTGGACATGGGGTTAAAAGTGACCTCATCTTAGATCGAGGGAAAGCCCTACTCGGGGTTTTCAACAAATTGCCATATTGGCAAAACCTTATCCACCATACTCAAATTTGTACCCAAAATGAACCAAATACTTTGAAAGAAAATAGGATGAAAGATTCAAAAGCTTGAATGAACAACTCATTCTACAAGGGCATTTGAATGAATTCAAAGAATTAGACTCGGATGAAGAAAACATGATAAAAGGTTCAAAAGCTTGAATGAACAATTCATTCTACAAGGATGCCATTCTTGGATGAGTTAAAAATGATGTTCAAGAAGAAATGCAAATAGAAATTTTAGGACCATAGACCCTTCTTCCAAATTATTAAAGCCTTATTTTTTTGGAAAATGGTAAAAGTTGGGGTTTTTGAAAAGACCCGCATCCTTGTACAACAAGCCCTAAAAGGCTGGATAAAACAATAAAGTGTTACAGAAGAGAAGGCCAAAAGGCACACAAGAAGAAAAAGAGGAGAAAAGAAAGACAGAGAGACTGCAACACCCATTGTTGCAACTCCAACCAGTTTACCTAGTAGCAACCCTAACATGGGATTGTAGTTGCATTGTAGGCAGAGAATGAGCATTCTTTTTTCTTTTAACGACTGTCCAGTCATCACTCCTAAAAGGATCCGCATTTTCGCTTGAGTGAGTAGGAAGTCAAACACAGAGGAAGCCAAAAGGCCATCATTGGGTTCCTCGGCCTAGAAACTTGTACTAGAGCAATCGGTAGCAAGCACCCCGAGGCAACGTCAACACTTGATCAACCCTAACCGCCTCAATCACCTCCATCGAAGGGGCTGGTGATTAGGCCTTGGACTCCTTTTCTTCACTGACATGTGTCGAGTCAACATCAGCAGATTCAATTTCCTCATCAATAAACAAAAGGTTTTGGTGAGAATCCTTCCACCAAGAAACCTTTTCTTTTTAAATTTCTGCTTTACAGCCTGGCAATCTAAAGCAAGATGACCTAGGTTAAAATATTTTCTGCATCTGAAGGGCAAGCCTTTTTAATCCAGGGGTTGTGACCAAACTCGATCCATAGACTTTGAGGTCAATAGAAGCAGGTAGATCAAGCGAGGTATCCATATCCACCAATATCTGAGCAAAAGTAGTGTGTGTAGAATTTTGTATTCGAATCAATGGATAAAGACTTACCCAAAGCATTCACAGTTAAACTTTCCTCTCCCCAAAACTACAGTGCGAGATGAGGTAAACGAATCTAGACCGGTTTAACATTGAAAGAGGCGGTGAGTGGATTGAAAGTCGGGAACCATGGTTTCATCAGCAAGTGATGATTCTGCAGTTCCCAAATCTTTGAGAGGATGGTATCCCTATCATCACCAGAGCAAAAATCCACAATAAAAAACCCTTGCATAGGGGTAAATGTCAATCCTACCTAAAACAAGAGGATGCCAATTCGTAGAGATCCACGAGTGGAGTAGAAGACCAAGCCAGAGGCTATTAAATCGACAGATCAAACCCTTAAAGAAAAAAAATCTTTAGCCTCTAGCACCGAATCCCCAAGGGAGACCAGGGGAGCAGATTTAGCAGCAGAGAGGGGCTTGGAGAAAGAGGAAGCTGAAGCTGCAGCATAAGATCTCTTCCCTGTGCTGCCATCACCATCACCAAGGAGAGGAGCCAGAGGGGCGCTACCAGCAGCAGGAGCACAGACACCACTGCTGCCGGTCAGACCAGCACCCTCAGAGAAAGTCTCGCCCACAATCTGACCACCAGAATTGATGCCACAGTCTGGCCGTCCATCACCGCCTCTAGGGTTTGCGAATATAGTCGGGGAAAGAGCGGGGAAAGAGCTATCGGGCAATTTTATAAGCTTTAGATTGTTCACTATAATTATTAAAGCCTTTCATCAATATAATGTAAAGCTAAATTTCATAGGATTAAAACATATGCTTGAAAGATTATAGTTATATATCTCATATGTACAATATATTTCTGTCTAGTCCAAGAAAAGAAGAAGTGAGTTTCTTGGACAGTAGTTAACAGATCTCTCCTAGATTAGTAGGTTCTTTTATCTCACCTTAGTCAGGCCTTTGGACCAAAATTGCATCGCAACTGATAATAGCCTCATTGCTACCTGCCAGAAAATATGCACTATTCAGTTCATTAGCAAAAGAGATGGATGTTGAAAAAACTCAGAACAATGTTCACATGTTTCAAACTCAAAGATGAAAGAATATCTTACTTTATTGCCACGTAAAAACTGCCTGTAAACAAAACATGGTCAACACCTGATGCACGAGCATGCAACATTACAATTGATCCAATGTTATTTGTAATCATTAGCAAAATTGCTTTTGCTAGATGCTCTGGTGTCTTCATTGCTGCATCCCTTTTGGCTGGCTCAACGAGCTGACTTACAAAAAAGAAATGAACCGATTAAAACATAAACAGTAAGATTCTTTAGTTGAGATTTCCAGTTAACGAGTGTCGAGAAAATCTGAAACTTACCAACTGTGATGTTGTGTGTACTATCCTTCACTAATATATTTTATAAGTTGTATACTGCATAAATGTTGATTACATTTGAAATCTCTCTAAAAATGTCAACTTGGTCTTTGAAACCTTAAGAAATTTCTTAACTTCCACTCAGATCTCTTAAGTAAATAAAATTAATGAATCCAGTTGTAGGAGCAAGGTATACCTATGATCAGAAGTCATACAAATGACTCAATTTGACTTTGATGCAATATATCACAGTTATTCAGTTTGACAAAGAAACTAATTTCAAGAATTGTCCATCAGTATAGGTGGTGTGACAAGGCACATTTATTGCAGGGAAAAATAAAATTATAATACAACTTATTTCAGTTATTCTCTGACAAATCTGCGAGCTTTAGAAAGTATCGAAGCTGACCCAGAGTTTCAAGTTCTATCACAAGGTATTATCATCCTTACCACTTCAAAGTGCATGGTAGTATATGTCAATAGGCCCAAGGAAGCCCATACTTGTGTGAAAGATCTGCCAAGAAGTGCGCATATCCTGTCCTTTTTGATAGTTTAAACAAGGGTACTTTTAGCGAGTCCCAAGTAATAGAGATGAATATATAGAACATAAACTCTCAGTTACTTCTATTTGTATCCTTTCTTATCCCTCAAGAGGCATGTCATTATGTCTAGGAAATCTAGTGGATCCTACTGTTATAGGCCTGTTCCAAGAATGAAGAAAGAAACTAACGTCCATGAATGCCTGAAGTAGGTCAATGGAGCTCAACAGCAAGCTATGATAGTGATAGAGACTCAGCTCCATTATTTATACAAAGATATATAGTACAAATAAACTTATGAAAGGAAGATCCCTCACCAAATGGAAAAGCGCCGATGAAGATCAATACTCTAGCCTGCATCATAGTCTAAAACAGAATAAGGGCCAACACAGAGTTTTGACGGCGCACCCGAGGGGAACGGATTCTCAAAATCCATAAAGAAACGGTGAAATCTAAACACAGAAGTAAAAATATCTTAGAATAATTCCTGGTTATTACATAGACAGAAGAAACCAATTCAGGAAGGCCACAACTCTTCAAAGTCTAGTATTTGAAAATAATTTCAAAGTACTTGAGAATTATTCCTGCTCATTTCAGAGGCTGCAGGTTCACTTCAGCTGAGTTGCATTTTTTTCAGTCAAATACAGTGAAAGCCAATTCTTGTCAAGATTTGGTCAATGTCTGGCCAACAAGATTCAAAGCCCGATCCAATATCAGATCAGAAATTTTGGGCGAAAATACTGTAAAATACCATTTAAGGCCATAGAGAAGTCTAGAAAAAGATTTGTTAATGCAAGTGGCCAAAAATAGATTTTTGAAAAAGTTTATTTGGGACTTTTTAATTCAGGATTGACTCCTGATTACAAACAATGGCAACACTCTATTTTGAAAATGAAAAAAGAAATCCCAATTTTGTGAGGCTGAAGATGTATAATCTTTTTGATATGTTGCTTCATACCACATTCATAGCTAACATAAAGTTAGTATTTTGGTTGAAAACTCTTAACAAATGAAGATGTTAAAGAAATAATGGACTTTTGGTAATTGAGCATTACCAAAGGTCAAACCATCCAGTATAAGTATAAAGGTAAAAAGGGTAAATGTAGTTTTTAGGTCACCACCAACCGAAACACCAATTTGATGTATGAGACCCCCTTGTGGAAGCCCACAAGTTGATTTTTTCCCATTTATCTTATATATTGTTCAACAAGATGTGAATACCCTACCCCTCTCTCGATTCAAACTTGTGCATCCTTTAGGGAGTACACACATGTTCACCATTAGGTGCACTCGGGGTATATAGCTAACAAAGCACAAGTATGTAGTTTAGATATGTAGTTTACCATTCTTGTAAGATTACATATCTTTCAAGGCCTTCTTGATCTGAGATGAGGACTATATTTCAACAATTATGGATACCAAATGGAACAAATTACAATAGGATTGGAAGTCTTGCCAGTCTCTTTTTGGAGATCGTTTTGGGTACATTAGTACTATAAGTTACATTTTATTAACATTTTTCAAATAAGACAAACTCCATAGAGGACAATGTTTATCACAAAATATGTCGAATTTCAGTTTTGGAGGGGCCTGGTAGTGAAAGTGTCAAGAAAGGCCTTTCTTAGGTTTCCAGTATCAATATCACAAAGTAGCCAAGCCAATGCTCAGTGGGGTGGGGCAAACCTTCTTTCCAGATATGCAGAGGTGTCATAAATTGAGCTTTACCAGGCACATTGGGGAGCAGTTTCAAGTAGTGGACCCCCTGCTCTTGCATCTGCGTTAGAGTGTCCCCTCCGGATCTCACAGGACCACATGCAAGTCGGGTGTGATTGGAGTGGCAGTGCACACTGTGGATGGAAAACTGCGGTGTCAGCCCCCAACCCCGGCAGTTGAGGTTAGAACTCGGAAAATGTTTAAGGACCCTACACATATTGTGTGCAAAGACAAGAAAGCTAACTTGCTTCCTATATCTATCATTACTTCTATACAGCCCCAAATGTTTACAAGTTGACTCTACTTTTATCTTGTACATAAAAAAGGATTTGGAGTTGCATTGCTCATGTCCTATATTCTAGGAGTAGAAAACATTTGTGCAAAGGTTGATCCCATGAATGGATATGATGCTGCAGTATCTTAGGAGTTTTAAACATTTGTGTCGTTATGCCATAGGAGATTAAAAGTCTTTAGTTGTTGCAAATTCTCTATGCTTTTTGTCATTTGAATGTGAGGTAGCCAAAGTGAATGTTAAAATCAGAATCCAATTCATCTTTTTTTTTCTTGCTAAACAAAAGAATTAAATATTGTAAATATCTTAATATTGTTGACACAGTACAGATTCAAGCCATCACTGTTAACACAGTAATAATTGCTTGAATAAATATTTGCTTTTTCTTTTGAGGATTGGAGGAAATAACACAATTGAATTTTTCTATTTAATCGAATTTAATCTTATTTGTTCTGCTCTTTGACAAGAAAATGCGGATGTAAGTAGATGCTCAGTGATTGTACATGTATGTGTGTGCCCAAGGGAGAGAAATAGAGAGACTAACCTTCCCAAATGAGCTTGCCACTGTGGTTGCTGCTAGACCCATCTCTACATAGTCACCACCTAGATATGTATCCGACAAACATTGCTAAACATCAATAACAATACACTTTGTAATAAGTATAAAATATAAATTTTAATTATTATCCTCGTAGTGAAATCTAATTACTAAAACCACATTTATGGACACCTTATAAATCACTAATATCTAAGAGTGAAGATATGGAGTAAACAAAAATATTATTATGATAATCCAAGACAGTGGCATGAAGAAATCCCCAACTAACCGTATATATCTCCCACAAGCATATCAATTTGTGTTGAGTCTCCTCTCACAGCAAGATTAAGTGCTTCCTCAAAGCTGCAAATCAAAGTGTGTTCCAATGTTTTCAAAGAATTCACAAATTTTCTAATTATGATAAAAGAAGGCAAAATTATTATAATGCAAGTTTGCATAAAGCAAATGGTCCAAACTCGTTTCTCCAATCATAAAGAAATGAGAAGGGGATGCAAAAGTCAATGTTAGGGCCTACAAGTCAATGAGCATAAACCCTACAAATCATGTTTTAGAAAATTTAACTCCATTTGACTAGTTACAAAGATGTTGAGCTTCAACAAAAAAAAGAAATTAAAATAATAGACATGGAGACTAACAACATTTCACTACCAGCATGAGGTTTATTCCAATTCCTTGAATTTCTTGATGGCAAGTTTATGTTAGCATATGCAAAGAGAAGAAAGAATTAGAGAGAGCAAACTGCACTGCTCAAATGACACAGGCAGAGGTTTATTTATATGTGAAGAGGTGGTTACAGATTGGTTGAACAGTTACCAACCGAACAACTACATAACTGCATTATATACTATATAATGCTCTATATTTTAACACCCCCTCTTAATGACTAAAGCTCACATGTTTAGTTATTACATCTAAAGCTCACATGTTTGCCATAGGTTGTACTTCAAAATCATCAGTCCATGATTGTGTTGCGGTTGTCGAATGAAGAAGAACCGCAAAACAAAAATCTAGTTCCATGAACAAAGGATATGGCAAGCGGTCCACTGGTTCTTTGTTACGTGATTCATTGACCAGTGATGAATCACCAATGGCTGAGAGTGTCAGCCCCATCTCCAGAGTGTTGAAATCAGAACCTCGAAGATGTGGATTGAAAACTTTGTTTCAGGCTTGTGTAGCTTGCTAGAGTCTGTACAAAGACTCAATTATCCTGCAATCGAAGTCACCTCGATCACGTCCTTGCACCACCATGTAGTGCTCATCCAACTTTTTCAAGAAGAGAAATGTGACCATCTGTGCAGTAGGAGTTAGAACCAACTCCGCAATAGTAGGAGAAATAACCATCTCCGTCTCATGGTCTCGTGTCGAAGGTAACCATCTCTGTCTCAAAGAATGGTTTCCGTCTCATCGGTGGTAGGAGTGAGAATCAACTCCTCATCTATTTGCTCATTTATCCCCCTCTGTTGGGAAAGATTGTTCACAACACAATGAGCAAATTGGTCATGCTCTACTGTCCTTTGAGCAATGACCTCTAAGTGAGTGGCTGGGCATGCCATCTCACCATGCATCGTTAGTGCATTTGGAATAGTGGAGTCTCCGTCCACAACAAACTATTTTTTAGGATGAGGAAATCCATCCTCCCGTACATCTGGTATAGTGGATACTCCCTCCACAATAGGTGCATGTAGGTTGACTGTATCCAAGTCAACAGATTTATGAGGAATGGCTTCCTCCCAGGACATTGCAGCCTCTTGCACAACCTGAATGGTGGAGTTGTCCTCCACACGTGCATTCATGTTGATTGCAGCCGGATCAACAAGCTGATACTGACCACCTTCCCCAATACCAAGGGCAATTATCCGTCTATGTTTCACATCAGAGACAACACACTTCTTTCCACATAAATCCATAGAAATATTGGGATTTTTTCAAATCAATTGTGAATAGATAGAAGATTCTTTTGTAAAGAAGGTACATATCTAACATTTCGTACCAACAATTTATGAGCATGATTCAATACAATACATTTATCTCCTATCCCTTCTCTACTGCAAGTGATTCTCCATCGCCTAAGTACTACTAATTTAAAACATATATTTGCGAGTAAATGAAACATACCAGTCCTACGACATGAAAAGTGTGCGAGACGCACCAAAGTCAATAATCCAAAGAATGGTACCCTTTGTCATTCGAGCATGATGTCGTAAGACAATAAAGAGCATGCCCGTCATCCGAATCTCGTTCTTCTGCAACTGCTGCCACATGTTCCTCATTACATGGCTTTTTGTTCTGCTGCGAAAGATCATACTTCCGCTTCCGGCAATCCTTCTTGAGGTGCCCAACCTTGTGATAATAATAGCATGTGACCTGATACCGAGTGGAAGACTCACCAAATTGACGTTTCCACTTTCCCTTTGACTGAGTGACAAGAGCACTCTTTGAATGGTCACAATTAGATTATGCCTGAAGTTGTCTCCGCTCCTTTTGCAATAGGTAGGAACTCACCTTGTCAAACGTGAGTGTTTGACTTTCACCATTAAATGGAGTGCCTCCACAAATGACTCATACAAAGAAGGTAAGTTGTTCAAAACCAAAGCCACCATATCATCGTCGTCCACCTTTTTGTTGATGGAAGATAACTGGTCTGAGGTCTTTCATCCGAAGTAGGTGCTCAGACAACGATCCACCTTCTTGTAACTTTACGGAAAAGAGCATATTTTTCAGGTATAAAACCCGACTCTTCTTTGACGTCTAATATTTACCCTTCAAACTGGCCCACAACGTGCCCCCGCGATGTAGCATTCCGCACTTCTAGTATCATATCATCCGACACCGACAACTTGAGAAGCAATAACGCTTCCTTATGACGTTTGTCATAATCCTCGAAGTTCATTGTTGGTCGACTTTCATCACCCTTGATTATTTTATCACAATCACGAAACTCTGCGACCGTTAAAATCTTATGACTCCAAACATTGAAATTAGTGCCTGTTAATTTTTGTGTCTCCGACAAAGTCAAGTGTGAAATATTTGCCATTTTATTATTCCAAAATAACAGAAATAATAAAATAATATTTTGCCCACACTTAATAAATATTACTTTTTCCAGCAAATATTATTTAATTATGGAAATCACCCCTCCAACTATATTTGCTTGTATTAAAAATTATTATTACTTATTCCTCCAAATTTGATTATTCAAAAGCAAGGTAAATACCTTTGTTGGAAAAAATGAATATTAATCCATCGACTTTTCAGAAGGAAGAATAGAAACCAAATGATGCCCTCGGTTTTTCTCTGCCACGATTTTACCACCGTCGACTGTGGACTGTTCACGTGTCTTTTGCCCTCCAAAAAGATAATCACTGGTTGCCCACGATTTTTGGCTTTTCCACTGGGTATTCACGACTTTAGTGGCGTTGCTTCTTTGTTGTTGAAGCCTGAAAATAATATTATTCTACCAAATAATATTAATCTTCCCTCACGACGTTTTTGATTTGGGTATAGCACGGTTGGTCACGTAATCAACGAACCTGGGCACTTTCTTGTTTACAACGGATGTCTCTGCCTTCACACGATTTCTACCACAATTTGCCACGACTTTTCCCAGCGTATTTTCTTCAAATGTCTGAGTTTTATTGCCCTCCTGAGCAGCCACGGTTTTGTGCAAAACTGACTGTGTTTTTGCCCTTGTCTGCCCACGAATTGTGCCTGCGAACAAACCCTCGACTTCACACCCTCGAACCACTTCTTTTGGGCCTTACGAATGCCCTAGCAACTGTATTCTTGACTGGTTCGACGTTTCTCCTTTCTTCTCTGTCCTCGAAAATGCAAATAAGCCAGGCTTCGACTTTGTAACAGTCGTTTTTCCTACACAACTGTAGACGCAAGTAGTTTGTGCCCTTTTCAAACTGTGACTGGGCTTCCTCAAACCATTTGCACTCTCCCGTACCCTTCAAGGGCTTCCTTGGGCTGCGAACCTTTGATGCTCTGATACCAATGTTAGCATATGCAAAGAGAAGAAAGAATTAGAGAGAGCAAACTGCACTGCTCAAATGACACAGAGGTTTATTTATATGTGAAGAGGTGGTTACAGATTGGTTGAACAGTTACCAACCGAACAACTACATAACTGCATTATATACTATATAATGCTCTATATTTTAACAGTTTATAGAAACATCTAGTGATTTAAAACCATCCATGTAAGTTCACAATCAAAGGCCGATCATCAAGAACCTCAATTTACTTTTTTGTTTTGCAGGGGATTTAGCAGTATTTTGAAATACACAATAGTGCTACTCTATCAATGCTTAGTTTCAACCAAATTAAAATTTTCAGTAATTTTCAAAAATACATCACTAGGTATGGTTTCAAGTATTTAAGATCATAAAGTAAATGACACGCGTTTCAGAACTATTTTCTAAGTGCTTAGCCTACTCCATGCTTACTGAATAGTTGCACTGAGATTGAATTTAAATTTGCAATGTCTGTCAACTTCTTATATTTATTTTAAACTTTCCTTGAGTTTATATTTGTGTAAAACATATGAATTTATATTTTCATGAGTTTTTATGGGTTGAAAATGTAGGGATCTAATTTTCCATGCTTTTATGGTACCCTTAAGCTTTAGACTCTTTTAGTGGTCGAATCAAATGAGAGGAATGGATAGCTCAAAGTCATTAGCCTAAAAATAATACCCATGGACATGCAAGGTAACAGCTCTCAATAGGGTATGCTCGTGACTAATCAAACTGAAGCACCTGCATGTGGTGTTTTTTGCTTTTGTTAAAAAATGGTCCATAATCCATCTTATTTTAAAATATTAGTTTACTGACTTTATGGTTATGGAGTAAATCTTCCTTGTGTTAAACCATAATCTGTCTCATAAAAAGAAAAGCATAGCGACTCCGAGTTAAACAAAACGTGACTAACAGATTTAGAATGAATTACTAACTCATTAATCTTTTAAATGTTCAAGTCCAAATATTGAATCTGACATGAACCAGTTTTTCATGTTTTCATGTCTTGATGCCTAGTCACTATTTATCTTGCAATGTAACTCTTCACATCTCTAGCTATATTGTTAGCTTGTTGCGCCATTTGGTATGCAACACACAAAAATATAGATATAGACAATTTAAGTTGTGGATAAAAAGATTGAATAATTGTTTGGTGTACTAATAATTTGAAACTTGTGGGGCCTGCAAAAAGATACTCGAACAATATGCTGAAAGCATTTTCCGATGCATGTGTTCTTACTGTAGACAAATCCATGTGCTATCCATAGTGAGCTGAGATACAACTGTGCATAATAGTCTACTACAGATGTCCAACACAAACAATTACAATATTTTTTCAGTATAGTTTCTTCACAAAGTAACAATGAATAATATTCTTTTGTGTCAAAATGTTTTTGTCCGACATTTGGGATCTCACTACTGAATCCATGAAACCATTGGCTTCACTTTTCTTTCCCTGAAGATGGATCTAGTAGTGAGATCCAAAATGTCGGGCCAAAACATTTGACTGAGATGAATCCCAAAGAATATTATTTGATAAAAGTATCTTTTAACATCAAACTTTAAATTGCTAATTACTCACAACCATCTTAGTCTCTTGTGAATGCCTCAAAAGAAAACTAAACATTGGGGAGAAAATTTAGTCTTTTAACATTTTAGATGCAATTTTCCTGGTAAAAACTTCAATAGAAACCACAATTTGCTTTATATGAAAGAACTAACCTGTTGCATCCTGTCAACGCCGATGTAAGCCCCAAAAAGTACTGCATAAAAAGAAAATAGGAAGGCATATACTGAGATAAATTTTACATGTATTGCTTCTATGCAACACTGAAAGTATGGCATTGACAAAAAGATATGCAACATAGCAGCCCCATTAGCAGTTTCACAACAAAAAGAAGAGAAAAAACTTACAAAGATGCAGATAATGTGTGAAATCCATAAGAACCATGTGGAATAATTTCCTTTTCCTTTCTGATACTGATATGGTAACTCAATTGAAAGCATATAGATTCAAATAGACAACTTGTCAATATCAGCTTTCAATAGCTTTCTAGCTTAACATAACAAACACTGAATAACATTCTAAATTCTAGCACATGCCTGACATACCGATATTATATATTAGAGGGAGGCAACAAAGCAAACTGTACTCTGGCGACGTACCCTCAATGTCATTATATACTTTGTGACCATTAGAATGCTTGTGAAACTTACATTTATTTTTACAAATAAAGAAGTTGGTAATGTCTACGGTATGAAGTGTTCAGAGGTCAAAACTCAACAGAATATAATGAACTAATGACCATTAATGAAATAGATTTCAGAATTGACATGAGCAGAAACATGAAGGGAGTAAACGTTTGTTTATTTGAGGGATGTATTCTTCAAATATCAATGAATAAAATAATATTTATGGTTTAGAGATGCACTTTTACTTCAGAGTACAAATATGAGCATACGCTTTAGATGAATAAATCAGGTTGCTATTTGGAGATGGCCAAACAATAGGATGCAGGGACACAATGAATATCAACTAATGCCTATCCTGATTATATAATACATATTTGGAACCTCAAGTTAGAATACTTAATTCCTTGAGGATCTAGAAGTCTCTTGAGGAAATTTGTTTGGACTTGTCCATCATGTTCTTGCATATACTTAAAACGCCTGGATGGTTACAAATATTTTCAGATCACTTGGTTCACAAAATACAATCAGAAAGCGAAGGGATCACATTAAATGCTCAACTAATACCAAAGCAACTAGAGAAGTAAAAATAGCATGGAAAGAACACAATTAGGAGAAAATTCGTATGAAGACAGACATTGTACTCCATAACCTTTGAGATAGGGAATTGGTCTACCTTAAGAGCTAAACAAAACAGATCCTTGTCAAAAGTAAAATGCATTAAATTATTACCAAGATATTGTGGGCAACTCATAATTATAGAATAAGTCAATAAAGTATCACATAACTGCAGTTATCACCCATGCTAAGATGCACCTTGTCTTCCATGTTAGCATCCCTAAGAATGCCCCATCAAGATTGGACAGCATTCTCATGTTAAGAGTTGTGTTCATACTAGTGGTATATTAGGAAGTAGTTCAAGTTATTTTCTAGCCCATCCTGGTTTGTGTTCACACTTGGTAAGCTCGGTTTTAGGGAGTTAATTTGTTAATTTAGTGCAACCAAGTTTGTCACTTTATTAAACAAACTTGGTGCCCATATGAATATTGTCCAAACTAAATTAGTTTAGAACTTTAGACAAGTATGAAATTGTTAATTATAACTGGAAAAACCTATTTAATAGGCACTCTTGTAATAATGAGAGAGTCAGATTTTGGAGAATAAAATAATAATTTGTTGGGTGTTGTGCTTGTGAGATTGCTCGAAGTTTTTTGTCAGATTGAAGGCTTAAACCTTCACACGTTCCAGCCTAGATCCTCCTGCTTGTCCTCAGATTGAAGAAACCCAACTGGCTCAAATACTGCATTGGATAAAAAATTTGATACAAAGGAAAATTTTGACCTTTGTCCCACTTGCAGAAATTACCTCCTTTGACTCTGACCCAACACGCAGAAACCCTTGTGATTAGAACCTGCTTAGTAAATGCAACTTATTACCATCGGTAAGGTTTTAGATCGCAACTTCTCAATGGTCTTTGCACCGGCTTGGTGGATCCATGTGCTCTCGCGCTTAGCACTCTCAACTTGGCAAATCCGCAAGTTGATCCACCCCTACTCGGCCCTTCCGGCTCATTGGATAATGATTCGCCCTTGACATAGTCGATGAGTGCATAAATTCTTGTCTCAACAAGTTGAATCCTCTAAACTCGCATATCCGAATTACAAGTTGGTATTTCAGACTTCGATCTCACCTCACTAGGCACTTCGTGCAACTTAGCTATCCTCGCATCCTTACCCGACTCTATTCAAAGACTCCTTGTAGCTCGAACCTCCAATTTATTTCTCCAAAGCGACAGTCAATTTTATTTCACCTTCCAAAACGAAAAAACTTGAACCCTAATAAAGCACTTCAATGGAGTACATGTTTCAAGGCTACCAACTTTTTGTTTTAAGGTTTTGCGTAGTCTTTAAAGGATTAAAAAAGTTTGCTCTATGCAAATATTGAAGTGAATGGCAGCACGGTTGGTGTGTTTACCTTGATTACGAGCTCTGTGTTCAAGGCGATTGCGGGTTCGAGTCATAAGAGGCCTTCCATTTTAAAAAGAAATGTCCAAGACATTCTTCTTCAACAATTATCTCGCTTCCATATCTACTGATGGAAAATAGGTTGTCGAACCCGTAAACTCATCTAACTGTCATGCCTGGAAACCAAAGATGAGATAGTTGCTCCAGTCCATAGGCCTATGGAAAGCGTTTCAAGAAAACACTCCTTCATTCACCTTAGAGAAAGATAAGTACGCCTATGCGTGCAAGCTAGGATGAAACTCTCAGATTGATTAGCTTTGAATGTGTCTAAGAGTTTGCAGTTTCACATAGAGGAAACCAAAACTCCAAAAGAGGTATGGGAAATCTTTGAAAAGATCTTTGGTAAAGTAAATGAATTCAAGATACTTTAGTTAGATATAGAGTTGAATGGTTTTTCGCCTCTAATTTTCCATCTATTGAAGATTTTTTGCTAAAATTCAAGTCACTTAGATCACAACTGAAAGTTGGTGGTAGAGAAAAAGGAAGATAAGAATGTATAATTTTGATTTTGTCTAAATTGAAAGGTCCTTATAGTGTGTTTGCATCCACATTTTACTCCACAATGGATGCTTTAGAAGAGAATTTCAAGATGCCTACTTTTGAGCTATTATGTGAAAGGCTTACTTGTGAACAAACAAAATTGTGAGCTCTTGATGCCTTACCTAGCTCAAGTCATGCACTAGTGGCAAATTCTTCTAAGGGAAAATGGAAGCTACAACCATAATCGAGACCTCCATCAGCAGAATCAAACAAATGTTCTAGAGACCTCTAAACCTTCAAATTCTGGTAACTCTCAAAAGTTTTTCATGACCCTTGTCCATATTGTAGCAAAACTAATCATCTTGATTACAAATGCTATAAGAGAATAGAAGCATTGGAAGTAAAACTGAAGCAACATATTTAAGGAAAAGATCTTTTCCTAGGGCTTGTTCTCATATGATAGATGGATTTTTATTTTTGTGTTTCTCATCATCTAACTCATGTGGTTTGTTGAGTTCTCTTTCTAGTTGCAACACTTCTCAAATAATCATGGGCAACTCTTCAAAAGTTGATGTTTTGGGATTTGATTCTATGCAAATGCATAATGGGTGCATCAATGATGTACTCTTGGTACCTGAAATTTCATCTAATTTGTTGTCAATTTATCAGATTTGTAATTCTAGTTTTGGGAAAACTATGGAGTTTACTCCATATAGTGTTGTAATTAAAGAATTATCTAATTCACAGGATGTTATAGCTACAAGTGTGGTGGACCATCGTTCACACCTTTATGTATTTGATAAGTTTGATACCTCTACTGGGGCCTTCACTTATTCATGTTGACACAATGAGCAAACTATGGCATGAATGCTTTGGTCACCTAAATTGCAAGTATCGACAACAACACATAAAATGGTAAAAGGGCTTCCTAAGGTCTCCATTGTGATGGTGTTTGCCCATGATGCATGCTTGGAAAACAACATCAAGATCCCTTTCCAAAGGGACAAGCTTCAAAGCCAAGGCTCCACTTGAGTTAGTACATAGTGATTTGATGACTTTTCCCACTAGGTCATTTTTTGGTGCAAAATATGTACTAACTTTCATTGATGATTTCACTCAAAGGACTTGGGTGTATTTTTGTAGTATAAAAGTGAAGTATTTGAGAACTTCAAGGCCTTCAAGGCTTTTGTTGAGAAGCAATTAGGACTTTCACTAAAAAAGCTCTGCACAAACAATGGGGAGGAATATATAAGTAATGTTTTTCAGGAATTTTGTACTGATCATGGTATTTTGCATCAATAAATAGTACCTTACACCCCTCAGCAGAATGAAGTACTTGAACAGAAAAACAAAACACTCCAGGAAATGGAAAATTGCATGATACAGTCCAAGGACTTGGCACTTGAGTTTTGGGTTGAAGTAGTAAATTGTGCAAATTACATCCAACACCACATTCCCCACAAGGTAGTGCGAGACAAGACACTCCAGAAATGGAAAATTGCATGATACTGATCCAAGGAATTGGCACTTGAGATCTAGGTTCAAGCAGTAAATTGTGCAAATTACATCCAACATTGCATTTCCCATTGAGGGTAGTGCGAGACAAGACTCTGAAGAAGCTTGGTCATGTGAAAAACTTGATGATAAGCATTTGCGTTTTGTTCGATGATAAGTGCAAATCTATGGAGAAGAGCCAAGAGCTCATATTTGTTGGTCATTGCGAGGATGTGAAGGCATATCGCCTCCTTGATCCCATCACACATGATGTCTTGTTTCGATGAGATGTTAGAGTTGATGAGGATCTCATTTCTTTAGAGCCAACTTTTGAGCCTTCTCCATCATTGACTTCACCTCCTGCTCTTGATAGGGAGGGTATACTTCCTAATTTTGATGACGACACACTTGATGATCTTGCTCGCCTCCTCCTGCACAGAACTTGCCCAAGTGGGCACAATCTACTTTGCAAGTAATTGGTTCTTTAGTTGGTGATCCTTTTGATCCTCACCACTTGGTCTGAGACATCTGGTACTTGCTCTTATGAGCCAAGCAATTTCTATTGATCTAGTATTGTTTTTCGAGGGCGGGTAAACCTAAGCGGGAAGTTGTTATGCAAGATGAGTATTCTTCACTCATGAAGAATAACACATGGGAATTAGTGCCTCTTCCTAAAGGAAGAAAACTTGTGCGTTGTAAATGGGTCTATAAGACCAAATATGCTATCAGATGGTTTTGTAGATAAGCACAAGGCCCGTCTTGTAGCTAAGGGGTTCTCACAAGTCGAAGGGGTAGATTACTCTAAGAGTTTTTCTCCGATTGCAAAAATGGATTCTATTCGCCTCGTCCTATCCCTTCTTTGCATCACATCGGTGGCAAGTTATTAGATGGATGTGAAAAGTGCCTTCCTGCATGGTGATCTCCAAGAGGAGATCTATATGGAGCAGCCTCAGGGCTTTGTATAGGACTCTTCCTTGGTATGCAGACTTTTTGTTCTCTTTATCGGCTCAAACAAGCTCCTCGAGCTTGGTATGAGAAGATGGATAGCTTTCTACTAAATTCTTGCTTCTATTGTTGTGAATTTGATCACAGTTTACATCCTGAAGCAAGGTGAGGATCTTTTGATATTGGTGTTGTATGTTGATGACCTCATCCTCACAAGTAGTTCTAGACTCCTTGATTCAGGACATAAAGCACAAGTTGATGGAAAGATTTGACATGACAGACATGGGACTTTGCACTATTTTTTTACCTCTAGGTTCATCAGTCTCTTGAAGGTATTTCTATTGGTAAGTAGAAGTATTCCACAGCATTCTTCATCGATTTGACATGGCTAGTTGCAAGCCTTCTCCCACACCATATCAGTTAGGTATTGAGTTGACTACTGATTGCAAAACTAAGTTGGTAGATGCCACTTTGTATAGACAATTGGTAGGCAATCTTTTATATTTGACACATACTTGCCCCGATATTACTTTTGTTGTAAACCTTGTCTCTGGTTCTCTCACAAGCCTCATGAGAGTCATTGGCTAGCAGCAAAGTGTATTTTGTGCTATATTCAGGGCACATTGAATTTTGGCATTCAAGTACACACCACAAGGATCTTCTAACATTGAGGGATTCACATACTCAAATTGGGGGATGTGTTAATACCCATCAATCTACTGGATTAATCTTTAACCTTGGCTTTGGTCTTGTTGCATGGGCATGCAAGAAACAAACTGCAATTGCATTGTCATCGTTGAGGCAGAGTACAAAGGTACGTTGTTAAGGTTGGACAAGAGGCTCTTTGGCTTCGACAATTACTTGGTGAGTTCAAATTTCCACAACAGGCTCCCACATTGACCTAGTATGAATCATGATAAGTGTCATAGAGATTGCACACAACCCGATTGAGCATCAACACACCAAGCATATAGAGATTCACATGCACTTCATTCGACAACTAGTTCAGGATGGAGTTGTTCGCTTGGAGTTTGTTCCCATAGCTGATCAGATTGTTGACATCTTCACTAAGCCCTTGGCTTCTCCTTGTTACATTCGAGTTGCGAGTGTTGCTTGGGGTGAAGGAAGTTGTACTTGGGGGATTTTGGTTGAGTCCTTTCTTTTTCATGTTTGTAGATGGGTACCTTATCAGGCCTAGTAGCTAGGACCCACTTTCATGTTTTTCTCTCTACACCTTCGCTTAAGGGAGGGTGTTAGAGTTGTGTTCACACTAGTGGTATATTAGGAAGTAGTTCAAGTTATTTTCTATCCTAATTTGGTTTGTGTTCACACTTGGTAAGCTTGGTTTTAGGGAGTTAATTTGTTAATTTCGTGCAACCAAGTTTGTCACTTTATTAAACAAACTTGGTGCTTGTATGAGTATTGTCCAAACTAAATTAGTTTAGACAAGTATGAAGTTGTTAATTATAACAACTCATTAAGCCTATTTAATAGGCACTCTTGTAATAATGAGAGTCAGATTTTGGAGGATAAAAAAATAATTTTTTTGGGTGTTGTGTTTGTGAGATTGCGGATTTTTTTATCAAATTAAAGGCATAAACCTTCACGGAGTTCCCGCCTAGATCCTCCTGCTCCTCATATCTCGAACCTATTTGAATGTCGAAGTAGACAAGAAGTACACAACCACATAAGAATCTTTGGAAGAAAGAACAAAAAGACTTAAAACCAAAGAAATAAAAGAAAATCAAATAGTATAATAAACCCATAGAGGAAGCCACATGGTAGTTGTTTCCAACCTTTTATTAGAGCATTATGACTAGTTAAAGGACGATAAGTCTACATAAAGGGGAGAGAAGTTATGGCACGAAAAGAGTCATTCCTTAAGTCAAGAGAAAGTTAATTATATTTTTAATATCATAGAACATAACCGTACTTCATATTCCAAAAGATAAATACATGTTTAGACATTATATGATTATTAGGACATTAGAACAAGAAATACCTCAGATCACAAAAATAAGTAATATCATTCATCACATTTACATGAAATGAAGCAGATTTGTGTAGAATTGTAGGGTTGTAAGACAAAATTATTCATTATAGAATAAGGAAGCAATGCCACTTTGAGGGGGAAATCTCCCAAATGCTTATGCCAAATATGAATTCACACCAATCATGATGTCCAGATGAATATCTAACCCCTATTTATAGCTCAATTAACTTGGGAAACCCCATAACCCCTAATGAGATTGACTACTATGAACTAGTTTCGATAGAACTATGTACGCTCCTCCATAGCCCATCTATACATATAACATGTGTATAATGAGGATCATAAAATGCACCTCCCCTTCCAAAAGCATCGCCTTCAACACTTTCCAATTGAGGGTTCTTCTACATGAAAGATTCATCTTCACATGTCATATACTCTATTGGAAAATTCTTCTCCTTGATATAAGATACTTTATGATAGCTCGGTTACATAGTTTTCTTCACTTGTCTATCAATCATTTTCTCACGTTCTAATATGATTCGAACCTTTTCATCCAACTTTGTTCGTATAGGGATTTTGAGACCAATTACCTTATTCAAGCAAGGAGTGAAAAATTGGATGGATCCTTGAGGATGGAGATAGCTCAAACTTGTAAGCGAGGCTTCCTTCTTTGGAAAGTACCTTGTAAAGCACATAGAACTAAGGAGCCAATTTGTTACCATTTTGTTTCCGCAAAGATATTTACATGTAAGGTTGTGTACTGAGAGATAAACTCAAGCCTCTTCCTCAAAATGAGGCTCATTTCCATGTTATTCTACTTGTTTTTCAATCTATTAGGCACCATAGCCAAGGAAGTCTCAAACACATAATTCATGAGACCGAAAAGTGGTTGGTGCATTAGTAATACCAAATGGCATTGAAAAATACTCATAACATCCTTCATGTGACAAAAATCAATCTTAGATATATCTCCTTTCTAGATTTGAATTTGATGATAGCTAGAAGGTAGATTGAACTATCAAAGAACACAACTCCATGTGATTCATCTAATAAATAATTGGTAACTAACAAGTATAGGCAACTTATCTTTGATGGTAAGCTTGTGTGGTATCCTTTTTGTGCACCATAACCACAAGCGAGGAGTAATCCCTTTGACTTGGTCAAATGATCCCAACATCAAGCATCTCATTAACCATGCGTTTAACCTCACTCTTTTGCTCAAAGAGGTAGCGGTAGGGTCAAATACTAGGTGATGGAATCAGATGAAGGCATGATTGGGCTCCTTAAGCAAAGGAGACCCTTGGGAATACCTTGAAAAAATCCGAGAGTTTGTTTATAATTGCTTGTAAATTTGGAGGTTGAGATGTAGGTTGAGGTTGTGCTTCTATAGAGAATAATTCTGTGACAACTCGTGAGGCTAACTTTTTAACATCTTCCCCATTTTATGAGAGCTAATTACTTGAAATGGTTATCCTCATAGTCCTTTAAGCTCGTGTTTT